>JAJJMB010000025.1:1533811-1712391 GCA_023531105.1 Papaver atlanticum
CAGCTTCGCAGTTATGTTTTCAATATGCACGTCTTGAAAGATACGTTTGGGAATGAAACAGTTCAAGTCAAATATTACTAATCTCAAGAGGAAGGATGATGTTGTCGTTATAGCTCCATACTTCTTCACATTCTTCAAGTCTTCATGTAATACTTGTAACTCTCATATCCTAACACTTTCAAGCTAACCTATACGAAGTTGATTCTAGTATATAATCAAGCGACTCTTTAAATGAGTTTTGATTCACTAAAATATGACAACCAAACTTGACATACCAACGCTTGGTGGGTTCAACCGAGTTATGCTCTAACAAAAACTGCTAACATATTGTATTGCGTTGACCATATACGTAATTCTTGTAAAAGTGGGAAGGAGACTATGACACGTCTCTTCACGAGTTGCTCTTTTTACTACAAAAGTCTGGAAAGGTTTCTGTAACACCCGCACTTTTCGCACGGGGCATGCTCAAAGATACGATATTTGAATGAGATAAAGTTTCATCTCAAGTTTGTGTTTCACGTGTAGGGCATGTTCTCCAAAAACTGAAATTGTACCATCATGGTGCATCATGCCAGTGGGATGCTTCCAGGATCCAAAATGCATCACTATGGTGCGCGAAGTTAGGTCATCGACCTGAAACTATGATGTATCATTATAGTGTGCATCATCTAGAAATCATCGCCACGGAAGTAGATGGACTTGGCCTATGGAAAACATCTCTTTTTTTCCATTTATAGAAATATCAATAAGATATTGATGGAAGGTGTTAGAGCATTGCTCGGTCGAACTAACAAGTGTTGCTATCTCAAGCTTGTTGTCAAATTTAGTTGTCAAAACTATATCTTGATTTCTAATCTACAATTAGTTAAGTCTCGGACTAGGATAAAAATGTAGTTGAGAAACAGTGGATCACGGAAGTCATCATTGCGTCCTACCGTTTGAAGGAGAAGATCAACCGAAGATTTTGGAGAACTTCATCAACAAAAGGTAAGTGAAGACTGAACCACCTAATTCTCAAGTTATATTCACTTTTCTATCATTGAGATGATGTCGCACAACTAATTAGACTATTATGCATATACAAGAATTTCGAGTCAAGTTTATCTTGGTAATTAGTTCTCGAAATATAATGACTAAGCTTAATGAACATTTGTTCATACTTGATGAATTTCGTTTAAGGACAATTTATTGTTCGGAATCAAAATCATGATTCAATTTTTATCATCCGAAAATAGCCTGAAATAGTGTTATGTGTCATTGATGTTATTCGGGAATGTTTCAAATCGATTTAGAGAGAAATATAAAACTACTATAGATTCGGATACAAGATAGTGTTATCAGTCATACAAACTGGGAAAACTGTTATAAGTCTGAACTCGTATTACATGTACTCGTACACGTAGCGGAGTAGCTATATATCGACTTACAGATTTGTGGTACGCCTATTCTTATGCACATCGTGTGAAAATATGTTTAACTCGTGAACCGGATCGGTACACATACTCGTATGCAAACCATTTTTGAACTGTGGTTATGGAACCGGGATTAGTATCCAAACCGGTACGCAAACCAAAATAGTTCTGTGTTCCCGAACTCGGCTACGTGTCCAAACCGGTACGTAAACCAAAATAGTTCTTTGAACTCCAGAACCGGTGATAGTCTTAAGGCATCCATACCGGTACACATACCTAAATAGTTCTGTTAACTCCGGAAATTGGTTTGGCTCGTTAGCTTACAAACCGATACACGTACTGTGACTAACCGACTCACGAATGACAATAGTATTTGTACCTTGTACACCTACTAACCATGTCGATTATTTTCAAGTGCGATTAAATTATTTATATGATATAATTAGCATTTGATTAATTTTCTAAAAACACTAGACTTATTTGATCACATGATTGTGACTCAGAGTTAATGTCTTATGTGTTTATGAAAATGAATATTAAGCTTGGGGAACTTCAAGCAAGTGGGATCTTTGAATCCTGGCACTACTTTTTGGTGTGTCCTAGTTGTATCTAGAGTCGTCATCTTCCTAACCCTTTTAGGATTTAGCGACTACAAAGACTTCATAGGGATTCGTGAATCCAGGTCGAGTCATCTTTTCTTGATAACTCGAGTATCCTGATCTTGATCAATTGTTGAGCGGCTCACTCGATCAAGATAGATAGAAATCATCAAAGTTCTTATCGTCTCAAACTTTATTGATTCCGCAGGTTTTATACTTGTGAGGTGAATAATAATCTAGGCTGCACTTCGGGTTGCATAAGTCCGGATTTTGAGGTTAGCTAGACTTTGTATATTGCTATCGATTTCCATCACCTTTGATCAAACTATTTGATTGTAAAAGGAAATCATGTATATGATTAATCTGTGGGAGGCAGATTGGTTCAAAGTCTTCAATTGAGTTGAAGCAACTCTTAGTTAGTGTGACGTCATCTAAGGGAATCAATTACGTGGAGTCCTGCTAGGATTCAAGAGGCGTAAGGAGCGCGACCATACCTTAATCAGTGGGATACCTTTTAGGGCTCAACTACATTCCAGTCCGAAGTTAAGTGGTAGTAGGCTAGTGTCTGTAGCGGCTTAATACAGTTTGGTGTTCAATCTGGACTAGGTCCCGAGGTTTTTCTGCATTTGCGGTTTCCTCGTTAACAAAACTTCTGGTGTCTGTGTTATTTATTTATTTGCATTATATTTTTTATCTTTATAATTGAAATATCACAGGTTGTACGTTAATCAATCATAGTAGATACATCCGACCTAGTTTGTTGGATACGACTTGATTGATTCTTGGACATTAGTCTTTGGTACCGTCCAAGTAATCTCTTTATGATTAGGTTCACGGATTTGATTATGTAAACGTTTTAATCGCAAGATAGAGAGAGATATAACTATAGATATTATTCCTTGATTGAGTTTAACTCTCGGAGTTGTATTGAGTTTGTCCATACATATTTCCTAAGAAAAAAGTGGTGGTGTATTGGGTACCCCCACGTTTTCAGAAGGTGCATAAAGAGGAGATGCCTCCTTAAGATATAAAGTTTCACGGATATAGCATATATGATGCGAAAACATCATTATGTCGTGTTGCTTACTCAGGAGATATTCATGATGCGTAGGCATCATCGTTGCTGCGTTTCTAAACCAATAATACACTACTATGATGCATTCTGAAGGAAAGGTCAATGATGCACACTCTTGTGTATCATCTGCAAAAGACCCTTTGGTCTATATGGACCAAGATTTGCTTAGATTTATCCTTGCAATACGAGTTGGCTTTAGTTTATAGTCCCGACGTGATGAACTACAGTATGTGCTTGATCCCTACGAGTTACTGATTAGCATACGTAGGCAGCCGCAAAGAGTTGCAGCATTAGTAGTCCAACACTTTATCGTTCATACCATCTATTAATGTGAGATGATTGCGGTATTTTTATAACTTATATCATTTTTCTCGCAATGCGATACAAGGGATGATTGTTATCAAATTTGATAGGTAGTTGTAGTCCATTCCTTGGGTGCTCATATTTTCAATCAAGCCATTCGACTTAGGAATACACCACTTACGGATGGGCATGGCCAGGAAATGAAGCAAACCGGTATGCAAGTTAGGGGATCTTGCATAAGCCACTTGCACTACAGAAGGATGGCATGCATCTGGCCGATGTACCCTTGGCACGAGCAGGATTACTGCATGCTTTCAGCTCAATGCCAAAGCGGAGTAATGACACGTAAATAAGATTGCAACAGTCTATGTATAAGTCCAAGGAATATATTATGCATGGGCACTACTCGGAAGTCGGTGATGCATGAAAAATGCATCAACATTAACCTTTATGGCCTTACACCTTTAGCAGAATGGGTAAGTTGGAACGTTGATAAGCTACATGAAAGCTATGTTTAAGGTATCATGCTTTCAAAGCATGCTTGGAAAGGAAAGTCAACGTGCATTTTCTGATGAGAAATGAATCTTAACGACCCGTTTACTGCATTTATGAGTGGCGTATCGGGGAGTTTCGGCCTCCGCGGCTTGGCGGAAGAGGCCAAATATTTCAGTCCATCATTGTTGGTATAGAGAAAGTTTTGAGATAACACTAGGGACAGTATGTATTGGTGTTTTGGGGTAGAAACTCATTATGCTGTTTTTGGTAAATTTGGGTGTGTTGATGAGAAACGAATTCAAAACCTAAAAAAATGTACTGCAAGGGAGTACTTTTAGATTCGAGAGATCAATATGTAAGACTCTGGCCTAAACCAAGAAATGGCCGTTCCAGATTCAATTCGGTCACAAAGTGAATGAGAAGGGTTGATCTTAGGGAGGGAAGCGAATAAGGTGTTTGAGATCAGAATGTTGAATTATGAAGGTGTGGCTGTCTTATGACTTGTATCAGAATGTGGAACTGTCTTGTAGAATGTAAGCTATCAGTTCTCAGTGTTTTCTGGATACTTGTGTTGATAACACTTGTGTTTTTGTCAAAATAGGTCGAAAACCTATTTATACATGCCATGATTGAGCACACCTAATCTCGTAGGAAGTGGAGACAGTTAAGTAGTGGAGAAGTGGAGTCGTGTAAAAAGTGGTGACCATTATGTTTCCATCACGAGGGAAGACTGGTCATCTTTACACCCACTACTCACTTACTGCTCATTAACCGTCCGCCCTTTCGTGACACTTTCTCGTAATGGGCACGTTGCACGCCGCACGCTGTAAACCGCCAGACCAATACCCTGATGAACATCCCCAAGTTTGTGACATGCTTGATGTCTCGAGTATTTTCGTGGAAAATATGCAGCAGATTGCTGAGTGGGTCTTGTATGCAAGACCTAGTTATTCTGACCAATTGCGCGCAAACTAGGTTGCAGGTGATCATGTGTGGCGGGCTAAGTCATGAGACTTGCCGCAAGAAATAGCGTGTGACGCTATTTAGTTATTTTTTGGTTGGTCACCTAAGATTTAATTTGGGCTGGTCAATTCGGATGGAAAAGCTGGATGGCCGAGATTGTAATTAATGGAAGAGGATGGCCGTTGATTATGGTTACATCTCGTTGGCACCTGCCAATGGCATAGTGGCATGATTAGCGCCTACCAGTGGCATAGTGGCGTAATTGGCGCCTGCCAGTAGCATGGTGGAGTGGCGCCTGCCTTGCGTGGCCGCGACCACTATATCTTGGCGTATATTACCGTGGCCACGTTGAATAAAGAAATTATGGTAAGGCCATGATGAGGGAACGACCATAGACGCAGGGATAGCCATTGGTGGCCATAATATGACGCCATTTTTTGGGTTTTCTGAGTCCCACATAGCTTGTGGCATGTTGTGGGGCCGAAGTCGCATAATTTAGGCCACGACTAGGTATTAGCACAGTTTGGATTTATTTAATACGTGTGGCGGGTTTAAAGCGACCTGATTGGTCGATAGGAAATGGGGACGGCGAGCAGCATGGGGCCGGCTTTATTCTAAATGCCTGCGGCGCATTTAGAGCGACCTGATTGGTCGAGAGGAAAGGGGGCCGGCAAGCAGCATGGGGCCGGCCTCATTCTAAATGCGTGTGGCGAATTTAGAGTGACCTGATTGGTCGAAAAGAAAGGGGGCCGACAAGATTAGCATGAGGCGTGGCCATCTGCAGGTGGCGCCTGCTTGGGCGAACTGGCCGGCCATGTGGCGCGGCCACGCCTCCTCTTATTGCTGCTCTTATTTTCCGCGGCTCCTCTTTTATTTATTGTCTTCTGATTTTGGTAGGACTGTGCTCCTACTAGTCCGTGGCGGATCAATTGCCTAGCTTGCCTAGGTTTAGTTTCGACCAGCAGGGTCTTTGATATTGCACCGGGCGCAAAAACCTAATCTTTTGCAAATTAATTTGGCTAAAATTTTAATTTTGTGAGCTATCACAAAATTGAACAAATTTGATAAATTCTGTGTGTTCGACACAAAATTATTTAAATTTATCTTCAGAGAGCAGTTAACGCATCTTCTGACTGAGTACTTTTATGCAGACCTTAATCTTGGTATTTCGAGAAATTCATGCTACTCAGCTGCGAGTGAACACTAATTGTCATGTCATATCAATATTAAGGGTTCAGGCGGGAAACATAGCACAGGAAAGTATTCAATGAGCCTTGCATTAATGAATAATACATGCGGGATGTTGAAATTTACAGAGTATTTGGGTTTGTTGCTACATGCACCATTCTGGATAAATTTCATGTAAATATACTTAATTGCTCAATATATGTGTAAGTAAAAAGGCTGGGCACTCATTACTTCAAATGGCTCCGTCTCTTTGCAGAATAATGGTACATTAAATACAGGGTTTACAATCTTAGCCCTGAACTAAAAACCACCATCAACATTAAGTCCCCTGCTTAGCACATAACAGTGGCATTGTTGCGAGGTAAGCAATAAATGGTGGCAAACGAGAAAAAATTGAAAAGATAAGGCATGTGAAGATTACCAGGAAAAGTTTGATCGACCCTTGGCAATAGATATGAGAGGCTGGTGATTTTTGTATTGGCGCGCAGCTGGTTCGGCCACGGGGCATTGCAGGTCTGAGCATTGGCGCTGCGGGCCCAACTGCCTTCCTCCAGCTGATGGTCTTCGTACTGGCGCCTTGCTAGTTTTTCCGTGGGATTTGGCTCAGCGGGCCCAGCTGCCCTCGTCCGTCCGTGAATCCAAGATGGATTCCCTTTTCCACTTGAACTTCTCAATACGCTGCGTGTATAAAAGGGTGTGCTACTTTCCTTCCCCTCTTATTGTTCGCTCGTCCATCTCTTGTATTCGCTTGCAGCAGCTGGTGTTCCCTGTTGCGTTGATTTTGTTTCGTTACCACCGTTGACAGCTCCATCACCAGACGTTCGCCAATAGCAAGGTAATCACTTCTCCCCTCTTTTAGTATGAGATTTCGCATATGTTGCTCATGTGGCTTGAAATTGTATTCAATTCTGAGTGATCTCTCTTTCATGGACAGTACTAGAGCGATCTTTGACAGTAGCATTAAAGACGGCAACAGGATCGGCAGTGGAGCTAGCAGGAGAATTTGAGGTAGGTTCCGCCGCTGCTCTCTTTTTTTTTTTTTTTTTTTTTTTTTGAAAACCTAGTTTTAGGTTTTGGTCGTGGGCATAATACCTGCGCCATTTTTTTTTGTGGGCGCAAGTCCTTATTTGTTGTGGTCGTAAGCGTGATGCCATGCGGCCAAAGAAAATTCCCTTGTAAAAAATCTTGTCGTTGGTGTATGAGCTCCATGTTGCCTCGTGTAAATTCGACCATTAATGACCATATCAAATTTTGACAAAATTTGCATGCACGACTCTTCTCGAAATAGTGACTCTTTTCCGTTTTTCCTCATTGTAGTTACTCAAAAGTGAACAGTAGCTTAAGAAATTCTTGTTTGAATAAGATGTCACCTGGAGATGTTTCTGCCGCTACACTTGGAAGTGCTAACAATTCCAAAGATAGGCCGAATGTAGATGATGAATTTTTCACAAGGACTTTCACAGTTGCAAGGACACATCCCGGCCATGTAATAACCCTCCTTATTGATTCAGAGAATGAAGGAGTTGTTCAATCGATTTCTCCAGAGCGTGTGATACGGTTTTGCCTCCAGAGGAAAGAGTATCCGGCTTCCCCCATTGACTTCAAGATTTGTCATAACCCACTGCGCTCTTATGAAGGATGGATGAGGTATATGATGAGTAATGACCACGTCAGGGACAATCTGACCAATGCACAAATCGTGAATGCTGTTATGGTGTCTGCAACACTTCGTATTAGGAAAGATATTGCAGGTTTAATTACTTTCATCTCTAGATGGTGCATGTCCACTCATACAGCCATATGTAGATGGGGCGAGATGACTATTACTTTGGAGAGTGTAGCTGTTTTGATGAGTCTTATGGTTGTAGGAAATCTTGATTTTAGCTTGTCTGATGAAGAATAATTAATGCACGCCACTATGATTAAGAAGGCCGAAGGATATAACCGACAGGAGGTTGAGGAAAAATGCTTCTATACTTGGTGGGTGTCTGAATGGTTTCCTACAAACCCGAAACCAGGTCAGGTGTTGAATGACATGCTCAGTGTCGCTGTTTTTTTTTTATCTTTGTGGTTGTCTAGAGATGTTTTTGATGATGGCTCCGGCAAGAAGGAAATAAGGAAGAAGCTGGTTAAATTTGCTATTAAGCTAGCGAAAGGTGTTGCTCTTCCCATAGGCGGCTTGCTTCTTGGTTCCTTGTATACCCATCTGGATTGCTTAGCAGCGGACATGTATGCTTCTAACGGATGTATGAAAGTAGAATCACATGTTCACATTTCCTTTCTCCAAGCGTGGTTGTGGGAGCATTTCAAAGATTATGCTCCTAATCCTGTAGCTTCACTTTCCAGAACATATGGGGGAGCTAGGATACTTCGTTAGCTGAAGAAGCGTTCAAAACCCGGCTTAAGGCTCATCGATTTTCTTAATAACATGTATGCAGTTAATTTTCGTCCTTGGGAACCGACTCACACATCTATAGTTCAGCCGAATACTTTTGCTTCCATCTCGGGCACAACATTGCATTCGGATGGAGAGGATATGAGTATTGGAGAAATCGTGTTCATGCGAAGCTGTATACCTGGATATATCCCATATTTTTACAGGGGATCCTTAGAAGAGGTTTCTTATAATGTGGACAGAGCTGCTCGTCAGATGGGATTCGACCAGGGAATTCCATTTCATCGTTCATCGACGCCTTCAACAGACCTTTTGCCTTCTGTTTTTGCTAGCTGTGTTTTTGCAACAAAGAAGAGCTTCCCATTTTTGCTCCCAAGAAGAAAGCCGGTGATGACCCCTAAGTATAATGAATTCTGGGAGAAGGAGTTTCTCGGTCTTCATCGATTCGTGCAGGATGTCGTGAAGGACCCACGCGGAAAACCTTCTTCCAAGACCTTAGAAAAGCATAAGTTGTTGAAGCCGCTTCCTTCGGGTAAAATAAAATCTGCTGAACAAGGTGACGATAGTCCCCAGAGGAAGGAACGGAGATCAAAAAGTCATGCAGGTGGTATCCGATCATCTCCAACAACCCTTGTGATCTTCAATTCTTTGAATATACAGGTACGTATGTGCTTCTTCTTCACCAGCCGATTTTTTTTTAGACTGACTTCACTAAGTACTTCCCTTCTTATCTTTTTTTTTTTGAAACCAGGGGGTGAAAGTATGAATCCTTTTGCCAGGCTTGCACGTGGACAAAATATGGCACCTTCAGATGAGGGATCTGGCGATACTGAGTCTCTCGAAGGTGAGGAAGAAGAAGATTCAGAATCCGGCGGCGATGATAGAAGCACTTCTGAATATGGTAGCGACGAGTCTAACTCTTCCAGTGGGCCAGCGAATGAGTCGGTAAGTCCCACACGTTTCCTTTTCTTCTTGGATTTTTTTTTGATATGAAATAGATGTTCAGCTGGTGATATTACAGAGAGAAACCGCACCTGGAGATAACCCTGAGATGGAGATCGATCGTAATAAAGATGTTGTTATGCTTTCAATAGCGGAAACCACGCCCGTGGCTGTGAGCGCAATCGTCTCTGAAGAATCTTCTGGAGTTGAAAGAGCCCTAGTCGTACATTCAGCTGCAGGTGCCGTCTTCAACCCTCCATTTGTGGCTCCCTTTGAGGATTATGTGTTGATTGGAGGATTCAGCGTACCAGCTAAGTATGCAGAGATGTATACTCGAATATGGGAAAAGTATGGGCACATCGCAACAACCAAGAAGATTAACAATCATTTTTCATTGGTTAAACGCATGGATGAGGCTTTATCTTCAATCCATGACATGTGCAGTGTGACCGGCCACACCGTTTCTGAAGAAGTAATCTCGAGCTGGGAGTTCCATCAGGACATGTGTGTGAGGTTTGAGTTTAACGCCTCCTGGTTCAGTGAAGGGTTTTCTAAAATCCAAAAACTGTAAACTAAAATGAACGAGGTTCCTTCCCTGGATCTTATTAATAAACATGATACGGAGATCAAGAAGTTATCTCAGGAATTGAAGTTGAAGCAGGCTGCTTTCCAGAATATGAAGGACGCTTTCTCCAAGAAGAATGAGCCGTTGTTGGGCAATTTCCCTTGAATGCTTTTATTTTTCTGAAATTTCTCCCTTTAGGTTTTTTTTAACAGCAAGAGACGTCTCTTTCATGGTTTGATTTTATGGTTTTGAACTAGTAGGTAATTGCTCTGTGAAGATTTTTGAATTGGTTTGTTTTTGAAATGATTTCGTGAGTAATTTTTGAATGATATTCGGATCGACTAATAAGTTTGAATCTTAATTATGAATGCGAATGGTGTAGTCACTTGGGAGAAATTGTAAATATTACATGAAAAGGGAAATACTGGAGTTGTGTAATATTTTAGCACAATTGGATTATTGGCTTCTATTCTCAAAACGGGACTGATGTCTATGTCGAGTCCCCGGCGAGTTTCAAAACAAATGGTCGTGCAAACGCTGTTTAAAACTTACTCGTCCTCAAAGCCTCCAGCAAAACTGAATTTTCCGAATAATTGCTCCAAATCCGGACCCATTGTATACGCAGCCATAGCAGTAAGAAGTCCCCAGTTGTTTCATGGTTCTCACAATGTCTGGAATTATGCTTATTCCTCCGATAGATGAGAAGCGTCCGTCAGGGGGAATCCACGTGAAGATATCTTTATGTCGATCCGCGATAAAATGGAGGATCTTCAGTTCCCAGGCGCAATTCTCCTGAATTGATCTTTTCTTGTACGATGTGCTTCAGACCATTGGATTCACTGGTAGGATGATGGATGAACCTGTGGTAGTGGCAATACCTTGGATCTAACATTTCTTGATCAGTTGGCGGACGCCATACGGGAGGCAGTTGAACCGCCCCGTCTCGTACCCAAATTTCCAGTAACTCTAGAACTTTCCTTATGGGGAGTAGGAAACATGAGTAGCTCGAGTCCGGCTTCTCTTACGCTACCGACCATTGTCGTGGAAACTCTTGTAGGCTTTGACGCGAAGCTTGTTTCGGGGGTGGAGTCGAAGCTTGAACGAGTATTAATTCTGGCACAGATAGTTTAGTCCGGCAATCCTGTTGGAATGCAACTTCTCTTGAGGGTCCCGCATCAGTGATAGCGATGTGAAGTGGCTGGACTGAATACTGTTCATTGGCGCAGTTCCCGTCCTCATAGGTGCCTTGGTAGATTTCCCCTTCTTCAGGTGCTTCTCTTTTTAGTAAGGTTAGAGCGGTCGTGGCTGCGGATTGTTGGACAACTCTCTGAACTTCTGTGAGGGTTTGGAGATATAAGTTTTCCAACAAGGCTTCATAGGACGGTTCCTTCCCCTTACCCTGCAAATATTGTGACACACCTGGTAGATCTCCTCTCTTATCCTTGTGAAATGGTCCCAGCTCTTCGTCGTTAGATGGGTTTAGTTGGCCATTCCTCTTCTGCTCCTGTCCGATACGACTACGTATTCTGTTTGCGTTATCGCTGGCGGAGGCACAGACTTCAGACAAGGATTCAACATTTTTCGCGTCACTTCTGAAATTGATGGCGTCCTCTGATAAAGTGTTTGTTGATTCTTTCCACAACCGGTTTGCCATATTCTTTAAGAGACAAAACGTCTCATTTTGCAGCTTGACGATATTGGCCTGATTTGTAATAACGCCTTTCAGCATTTTCGTCATATCTTCCATGGTGATTGGATCTCGAGCATTCATGATTTTGGAAGAGTATGACTGACCCGGGTACATCATAAAAGGGAAAGTAGGAACTAGTGATTGAAGCGAATTTTGGTTATTAGATCTAAGATCTACCCTCTTGAAATTGAGAAAATTGTAATGAAAATGAAAATTGATCTTGCAATCGAGAGATTAATCTCCCACTGTGGTCGCCAGTTATTTTGGGGTAAAAACTTATTCTGCTGTTTTTGGTAAATTTGGGTGTGTTGATGAGAAACGAATCAAACCCTAAACAAATGAACTGCACGGGAGTACTTTTAGATTCGAGAGATCAATCTGTAATACTCTGTCCTAAACCAAGAAATGGTCATTCCAGATTCAATTCGGTCACAAAGTGAAGGAGAAGGGTTGATCTTAGGGAGGGAAGCGAATAAAGTGTTTGAGATCAAAATGTTGAATTATGAAGGTGTGGTTGTTTTATGACTTATATTAGAATGTGGAACTGGCTTGCAGAATGTAAGCTATCAGTTCTCGGTGTTTTCTGGATACTTGTGTTGATAACACTTATGTTTTTGTCGAAATAGGTCGAAAACCTATTTATACAAGCCATGATTGAGCACACCTGATCTCGTAGGAAGTGAAGACAGTTAAGTAGTGGAGAAGTGGAGTCGTGTAAAAAGTGGTGACCATTATGTTTCCATCACGAGGGAAGACTGGTCAGCTTTACACCACTACTCACTTACTGCTCATTAATCGTCCGCCCTTTCCTGGCACTTTCTCATAATGGGCACGTTGCACGCCGCACGCTGTAAACCGCCAGACCAATACCCTGATGAACATCCCCCAGTTTGTGACATGCTTGATGTCTCGAGTATTTTTGTGGAAAATATGCAGCAGATTGTTGAGTGGTTCTTGTGTGCAAGACCTAATTATTCTGACTAATTGGCGCAAACCAGGCGGCGGGTGATCATGTGTGGCGAGCTAAGTCATGAGACTTTCTGAAAGAAATAGCGTGTGATGCTATTGAGTTAGTCTTTGGTTGGTCACCAAAGATTTAATCTTGGCCGGTCAATTCGGCTGGCAAAGCTGGATGGTCGAGATTGTAATTTATGGAAGAGGATAGCCGTTGATTGTGGCTACATCTCGTTGGCACCTGCCAATGGCATAGTGGCATGATTGGCGCCTACCAGTGGCATAGTGGCGTAATTGGCGCCTGCCAGTGGCATGGTGGAGTGGCGCCTTCCTGGCGTGGCCGCGGCCACTATATCTTGGCGTATACTACCGTGGCCACGTTGAATAAAGAAATTATGGCAAGGCCATAATGAGGGAACGACCATGGACGCAGGGATAGCCATGGGTGGCCATAATATGGCGTCATTTTTAGGGTTTTTTTAGTCCCACATAGCTTGTGGCATGTTGTGGGGCCGAAGTCGCATAATTTAGTCCACGACTAGGTATTAGTGCAGTTTGGCTTTATTTAATGCGTGTGGCGGGTTTAAAGCGACCTGATTGGTCGATAAGAAAGGTGGCCGGCGAGAAGCATGGGGCCGGCTTTATTCTAAATGCGTGCGGCGCATTTAGAGCGACCTGATTGGTCGAGAGGTAAGGTGCCGGCAAGCAGCATGGGGCCGGCCTCATTCTAAATGCGTGTGGCGCATTTAGAGCGACCTGATTGGTCGAGAGGAAAGGGTGCCGGCAAGAGTAGCATGGGGCATGGCAATCTGCAGGTGGCGCCTGCTAGGGCGAACTGGCCGGCCATGTTGCGCGGTCACGCCTCTTCTTATTGCTGCTCTTATTTTCTGCGACTCCTATTTTATTTCTTGTCTTCGGATTTTGGTAGGACTTTGCTCCTACTAGTCCGTGGCGGATCAATTTCCTAGCTTGCCTAGGTTTAGTTCCGACCAGCAGGGTCTGAGATATTGCGCAGGGCGCAAAGACCTAATCTTTTGCAAATTAATTTGGCTAAAATTTGAATTTTGTGAGATATCACAAAATTGAACAAATTTGATAAATTCTGTGTGTTCGACACAAAATTCTTTAAATTTATCTTCAGAGAGCAGTTAGCGCGTCTTCTGACTGAGTACTTTTATGCAGACCTTAATCTTGGTATTTTGGGAAATTCATGTTACTTAGCTACGAGTGAACACAAATTGTCATGTCATATCAATATTAAGGGTTAAGCCGGGGAACATAGCACAGGAAAGTATTCAATGAGCCTTGCATTTATGAATAATACAGGCGGGATGTTGAAATTTACAGAGTATTTGGGATTGTTGCTACATGCACCATTCTGGATAAATTTCATGTAAATATACTGAATTGCTCAATATATGTGTAAGTAAAAAGGCTGGGCACTCATTACTTAAAATTGCTCCATCTCTTTGCAGAATGACGGTACATTAAATACAGGGTTTTACAATCTTAGCCCTGAACTAAAAACCACCATCAACAATTGGACTCATCAATGTTCATTTGTAATGAGACTACAAAGAATTTCCTCCAATGGAAAAAAATAAGTTTGAAGAGTAGGCCAACAGTTTAGCGTCAAGAGAAATTGTAACTGGTACACCAGTTACTTTGCAGATCGTGTTAGACTTAGTCGAGTGTTATGAGTTTGACGTACCTTCAATATCGACCCACCAAATAGTTGGTGACCTGAAAGACTGTTTGGAACGGTAGGTGAAAACGCTGAGGTACCAAGTACACCACCAACTTAATGATCCTTAAAAATATGTATAAAGTATTTATATGTCTACCTCTTCTCAATCAGTATATATAAGACAATGAGTCCGTGAACCTAATTGTTCAGAAGAGTACTTGGACGATCTTAAAAATCAATATCCAAGATCAATCTAGTCGTATCCAAATAATCCAATTAGAATTCTTCCAAGTAATTAAACTTGTTATCTATCTTTCAAGATACAAAATCTACAAGAAAGGAGTCTCGTAATTGATCACAATTACGTGGACGTATCTACTAAGATTGAATACATGCAACTTTCCAATTATAAAGAGAAACAATATTATGCGAAAAAAAGGAAAAACACAAGACACCGGAAGTTTTGTTAACGAGGAAACTGAAACTGCAGAAAAACCATGAGACCTCATCCAGATTTGGACACCAAACTGTATTAAACAGCTACAAACACTAGCCTACTATCATACTTGGCACTGGAATGTAGTTTAAATCGAATCCACCCTCCAAGCAATTCGGTTACAGTCGCGTTCCTTACGCCTCTTGAAGTTAGTAACGTTTTATGCAATTGATTCCCTTAGCTGACGTCCTTTACATCCTATGAGTTGCTTCAACCTCAGTGGATACTTTTGTTACCAATTTGCCTCTAACAGATAATCCTATTTGATTTACCTTTAGATCAAAGATCAAGGCTTGGAAATTTGTCTACAATAGACAAAGCTAGAAAACCTCACAATCCAGAACACCTATACTCACTTAGATGAGAATCATGGATTTTTTACCAACTCTCAAAGAACAGTCTTCAAAAGATCGTTTAAGATCAATTTTCAGATATCTATCTTGAGGAATCACAAATTTTCGGACGAAGAGAACTTTACGATTTCTATCTATCTTGCCTGAAAGAGATTACAAATACCTCAATGACAAAATAGCAAGATCGGGATTCACAAACTATCAAGTTAAAGATTGTCACGCTTATCTTTTGAACTTCATAGATATGACATTGACATAATCTTGTATATAGTGTTATGATTATGTGAATGGGTTATGGTGTAGATTTCATCCTAGGAAACAATGTTTTACATTTGTTTAAAGGAAGTACATTCATGAACTTGTTTCGTGAATCAAAAGGGAAATCAATAGGCTTATTGGTCCGGCTATTCATTGCATATCTTTGGATGACCAATATGTGTGAGTTGGTAGAACTGATCTTAACTCAGGTTATGTATCTTGGTATAACTGATCACAATGTCTAGACTTATGATTTGGCATGACCATTGGTGTAACTGATCCTAAGTAATCACCATGAGATGGTATGATCGATCCTTGTAATTGGTGTGACCGATCCTAGTAATTGGTGTGACCGATCCTTGTAATGGTGTAACCGGTCCTGGTAACTGGTATGACCGATCACAAGTAGATACCATGTGTAGATGGAATCGATCCTTGTAACTGGTGTAACTGATCCTAGTGACTGGTGTGACCAATCACGAGTAGGTACCATATTTAGGTATAACTGATCCTAGTGATTGGTAATAACTGATCTGAACCCATGTATATGACTTGGTAAGACCGATCACAACTAACCATTGTGATTTGGTATGATCAATCACATAGTAGTCTTGGAATATTGGCAAACCAATTCTAAACCTATTTGGAAGTATGGTATAACCGATTCCAAGAAAGCAAATCCATGTAAATATGAAATAAGGATTTGCAGTGAAAAGATGTCAACAAACTTTGAACACAAGCAGTAACTCTTATTATTTATTGTTCAAAGATATTCCATGGTACACAAGGTGATCTTGTGACGAAATAAATTAAGAATCTTTTAATTAAGGTTTTTGATTTTATATGCTTTAATTACCAGCAATTAATGCATAGCTCTAGAGAATAAAAATTAGTAATGTGCATTTACTAATTGGAGATTTTCTATGGAGAGATTTCGGGAAATATTGGACCAACATTTATTGGAATTATGAAAACCAAATTTGGGCATTTATTGCTTATCTTGAGAATACTTTCAGTTTTGGAAAACCTATGTTAAAGGAGAATCGACTCTAGTTTGAAACTAGGACACACGAAAGTGCTGGAATTAGGTTTTCCAGTTGCTAGAGTTTTCCCTTATATAGCCTTTCAAACCAGGGTTGCTTACTGTTAGAGCACTGCTCGGTCGAACTCGCAAGCGTTGCTATCTCAAGCTTATTGTCAAGTTTAGTTTCCAAAACTATAAGTCTTGATTTCTAGTCTACTTATAGCTAAGTCTCGGATTAGGATAGTAAGTGTAGTTGAGCATTAGAATTCACGGCGTTCATTGATTCAAGACGAAGAACTACTAAGGGGAGCTTGTGGAACTTCATCAACAAAAGGTATGTGAAGACTTGAACTCATCTATCACTCAAAAGTCTATTTACTATATCTCCTTTTTGAGACAAAAGTCGTATAGCTATATAGACTTCGATTATGCACATTTGATATTTCGAGCTGAGTTTAACTCGCTTACATATTTCTCGAAATATGTGTTGGTAAGCTTTCGCTTTAACAAAGTTCATCTTATATTCTTGACGAAAGTCAAAAGATGATCATGTGAAAATTGCCTAGTAACATCTTACATGATTTGTATGAAACAGTCATTTGATGTAGACTCGGAATATTTCGTATTAATCATTGGATCACTTGAAATTTGCTTTGAAGCTAATAGTTTGTGTGAGACAGCTATTGTTGTCTTCTAAGAATGCTTCAATGATTGAAAGGGAAGTTTAGAACAATTAACCATGATTGGATATAGCACAGTATCCATACTTGTATGCTAACTGTTGCAAGTTATTCCAAGTCCGGGAACCATAGTATGCATACCCGTATGCGTACTAGTTGGTTTAATGAAAGTCCGGGAACTTAGTATGCATACCCGTATGCGTACTGGAGTAAAGTTCATGTCCGGAAATTCAACTGAGTTTGGAAGGTATGCACACCCGTTCGCATACTGGCGAACCCAAACTTAGTCCGGTCACTTAGGTATGCGTACCCGTTTGCATACTTGAGTAGGTTATGTTCTAAAATCGGTTTGTTCATGAACTAATACATTTATATAATAAGGAATGCAATATTTTGCAAACTGTGGCTATAATGTTCATGAATTGATTCGAGTGAATCAAAATCGATTTTGCTTCAATTGTATCTTGTATACTTCTATGAGAATATAAACAATTAAACAACTCTAGAACTAGTTTCATTTGAGTCATTTGAACTAGTTATGGTTAAGATGAATAAGGTTGATATGAAAGTGTTCATATGGCTAACTTCGGTTAACTATTGTTGAGCCAACAAGGTGTACCCATTTAGGTACGGTTACCCATATCTAAATGAAGTCACTTTTCATTTTTTTTGTAACAAGCTAAGTTCGATCTAACCGTTGAAAGATATTAGCTAGAGTCTAATCAGGTTTTCATCTAACAGTGAATATTGAATGCTTTGTTACCAAGGTAACATTGATTGCAAACCCTGATTTGAAGACTATATAAGGGAGAACTCTAGCAACTGGGAAACCTAATCCCCACACCTCCTGTGTGATACTAGTTGTGACTAGAGTTGATTCTCCTTTAACCTTAGGTTTTTTCCAAAATCCTGTAGTTTAACGACTTGAAGACTTCATTGGGATTGTGAAGCCAGACCCGACTATTTTCTCTGTAGTTGCGTGTTCTGATCTTGCTGTTTTCTATCGTGATTGAGTACTATCTTCTCTAAGATTTGCTCGAGGTTTAATCTCCGATAGGAAAGATAAAAACTAGTCACATACATCTTCGTCTCATCGTTTTTGATTCCACAATATCTTGTTTCGCTACCATACGATTAAGATTATTGTGAGGTGATTGATATTATTAGGCTATTCTTTGGGAATATAAGTCCGGTGTATCAATTGGTTCATGTTCACCTTGATTTATCAAAAGGCATAACAAAACTTCTAGGTATTTATATGGGAGACAGATTTATCTATTCAATAGACTTTTCTGTGCGAGACATATTAGTTTATCAAGTCTTCGACTTTAGGTCATAGCAACTCTTAGTTGTGGGTGAGATCAGCAAAGGGAATAAAGTGCGCAGAGTCTTGCTGGGATTCATAGGCGTAAGGAACTCGACTGTACCTTCATCAGTGTGCGACTGGTTAAGACTCAACTACATTCCAGTCCGAAGTTAACTTGGAGTAGGCTAGTGTCTGTAGCGGCTTAATACAGTGTGGTGTTCAAATCTGGACTAGGTTCCGGGGGTTTTCCTGCATTTGTGGTTTCCTTGTTAACAAAATTTCTTGTGTCTGTGTTATTTCTTTTCCGCATTATATTTTATATATAATTGAAATATCACAGGTTGTGCGTAAGTTCAATCAATTAGATAATCCAACCTTTGGTTGTTGATATAAATTGATTGACACTTGAACATTGGTCTTTGGTACCGTTCAAGTTGTTTCTTATAATAATCAATCTCTCGGATTTCTATCAGGCTTACGAGCCTGTTTCTAGCGCCAAACTGTGACTATTAATTTTCCCATAGTCTACGTAATGTATGCATCTTAGAGAATCTGATACTAAGTAGTAACGATGCCTCAGTTGAACTGATATGGTTAAGTAACAAAAGGTACTCAAGATAAAGACAATAGTAACGAACAATACTGAGATAAAGTAAAAGCTACTAAGTTATCAAGAGACACAAGAGATTACGTGGTTCGACTTTCGTCTACGTCCACGGGGTAATGAGTGATTGTTTGTATTAAGTTTAGGTTGTTACAAAGATCTTAAATGCTTCCAAAGGTAATAGAGAGAACTCAAGTTGTAGTAAATACTTAAGTTCTAAACATTAAAGAGGTATAAGCTTAAGACTAAATCTTCCTTCGGGTATTGAATGCCTTTCTTTGTTGGTGAAGCTTGGTATTTATAGGACCTTTTGCTCCAGATGTATCTTTGTTGTCTTTGGGTCCGTCGTATCCTGATATATATTCCGTACAAATGGTACCTTCGTTCACCGCACGCTTTCTCCAGTCAGACTCTGCCACCTCAACTGACCCACGTTCCCTCGAGAACTACCTAACCTCAGTACAGGTTGTACCTTGGTTCACCGTGAGCCTTCGCCAGTCATACAATGCCATCTCACTTTCTTCCACGCGCTTTGAACAAGCATGTAGATAAGGTCTCACTGCATTAAATGCTGATTAGATATGTCATCTTTCTCTGTCCTCTCGACAGCTGCTACCTCCCTAGGCTAGGGTTTACTTTACTATCTAAGCCGTAAAGGTATCCTTCCTCGAGATGAGATAAAGCATATCAGAAAGGGATCTGCTGCTCCTCAGATACCTGTGTATCGCTGGGGATATTCAGTTATCTTACACACGTTCACTAAAACCGTGACACGTGCTCCAAAGAATATTGGTATTCACAGTTTTCCCCTTTTCTTTCATATTCTACCAAGTGGTAGGATTGGAAGAAAAACCTTCCATAACACCGCCACTTTTGCATGCACAGATTGGGTGGTCCCCATGTGTCCTTTCATGCAATAACTGCCCCTTGAATTTTGGGACAACTATAATCTTGGATTCTTCAACCGCCTATACGAAGAAATTTAAGGAAGGATATTTATTATCTTCTTTTATCTTCTCTCACTGTCGCTCTCCGTCTCTATCTCTTTTGCAGAGATTTTTTTTTCCCTTCAAGTTCAATTGTTGGTCTTCTCCTAGACTCCCAAAAGCTCTTGTCCTTGCTCGATCTCCATTAGCAGGTTAGTAAACTATGGTTTTTCTTTGTTGTCGCTTATGTATTTTTCATGTTTGGATCGGTTCTCTTCCCTTGATTTCCATTGATGTTGTTGTAATGCTTGTATGGGGAGATTTTGATCTTCTTGTACTTCTCCTTGCTATTTGAGAACATGGGTTAACTCCCCATTTGTGTTTTTACCATGATTTTTCCATGATAATTCTTCGCCTGCAAATTTGACCGTGAGGATCGATCACTCTTCATTGCCCCATTAGGATTGTTTAAATAGTTCTCCTCTTGATTCCTTTGGTTGGTTTAGTTAAACCCATGCCCAAAGTTTGTTTTGGTGTTAGTAACCATGAGGCTTCCGAAGAAACCTGCGCGCAAAGATTCAAGACCCATATCTTCTACTGAGCCACCTCCGCGCATGGATCATCCTAATGCTACGCCCTTTCCTCCTCCTGAGGATGGTGAGGACACTGAGATACTTGAGGTTACTGAAGGGCCTGAGGTAGAGGAGGTAGCTATCCAAAATCTTCCTCCACCTTTGCCTCACTTTGAGATACATAGGTTCCAGTTGCACGACAAAGACAGCTACTCCGGTTGGTCCCTTCCTGAGATCTCCAAGTTTTTTCGTCTGAACAAGTTCGAGATCTCCTTCATTGATGGCCCTGATATTCTCATTGAATCTATGATCCGGAGCTTTCCAACAACTTGTTGATCAGTGTTGGTCAGTTGGCCGCAGGTATGCTTCTTCCACTTTATAGTAGGAAGGATCCCTTCTATTACGATGTCTTGTCTGCTAGTGATGATCCTGTGAACAAGACTCAGGTTCGAGGGGTGATGCAGTATACTAGTAATTACTGTCGTTCTCTTCGTGAGTGTTAGTACCGTAGCAAAGTTAAGACCACTCTGAAATCTTATGACCCTTTTGCTCCTGGGAGGTGTAAGAAGGAGGATTATACCCCTGCCAACTTCAATGATACATATGCTGATGCCATTCAAAAGAGCAATCTTCTTCCTTGGTGCGTTGGTCCAAGCCGCATTTATGTTACCGCCAAGAAAATTAGGGAAGGTAATAGCCTTCGTTTGTTGGAGGAGATTGACAAGACGGGGCTTACTGTTATCCCCAATTCTGCTAAGCTCTTCCTACCTTTGTCTGATCGTATTCATCTTGATCATTATGAACGTTGGGCACGTACTCCTCTTCGTGTGGTTAGTCCTTAGGACCGCGGGTTTACTACCACAGATCCCAATGTTCCTCGTTCTGCTTCGTCTCTTCCTTATAAGTATGATGGATATCAGCCTTGGGTTTTCAACCCTGCCGCTCCTGACGATGTAGAATTTGATTTTGTTTCTCAACCTTTGTTATGTAGACTTTTGCCAAAGATTTGATACTTCTCTTTGTAGAATGCCCCTGCTTCTTCTGCTGGGACTGCTCCTAGTTCTGCTGGTAACTCCGTAGCTACCCGGACGAGGAAAAGGAAGGCTTCAATTGAAGCAGCTAAGCCGACACCTACGGAGGTAAGGATATGACCCTACCTTAGTGTTCGTAGATGTATAGTTTTCCCCTGAAACTTAGCCTGCACATGTGTTCTTTTACAGTCTTCCAAGAAGAAAGGCAAGTTGAAAGCTGTTATTGATGTTGAAGAGTCTGATGAGGACCCAAAAGCTGTTGAAGAAGAACCGGAGGATACTGAGGACATGGATGATATTGAGGACACTTCCGTTAGTACTCACTTAGATGACATTGAGGAATAATTTTTGAAAGAAATCCCCAGTCCCATTCGTGCCGGTTCTGTGGAAGGTGACAACCTTCAAGTTGACGGTGGCTCTTTGATGGTAAGCCAAGTGAGTACTCAGGTAACTGCGATCCCCATTCCTTTGCTGAAGGTGCCTTCATTTTCTGCTCTGAGTGATATGCATCCTGTTGCTTCGGTTACCACCAATGCTATGGTGTTGTCTTCTAAGGGGCCTCCTCCTTCTCCCGCTACTTCGCATCATTTAAGTGGTTTGTTCGCGAAGGGTGTAGTTCCGGTGGTAAGGGTCAGTAGTTCAGACTCTCATCCAAAGAAGAAGGTTGTGATTTCACTTGTAAGCTTCTCATTCAATGCTACGCCTACTTCACTGGGAAGCGCTCAGTCCGTTTCTACTACCCCTGCTAGCAAGACTGTTGGGACACTACCTTTGTCACCTGACTGGACCGTCCTTGGTAATCTTCCTTCTGCTGGTGACATGGACTTAGGTGGTACTGCTAGTCAAGCACTTGCTCCTGTTCCCATCTCTTCCACCATGCCGTCTCTTTTTCGTGGTGAGGATCAAGTATTGGTATATCATGCTCGCTCTCAAGCGATTGGTGAAATTCCTATTGAACTTGAGAAAGGTAAGTTACCTGAGAACCTGAGCCTTGGGAGTTCGGATGATGTTATCCTTGAAGCTATACCGCAGGATTCCAAGGGTCCTTTTTCTGCTGAGGTTGACCCCCATCAGTTGAGTAATTCTTTGGAGATTGCTTCAAAGTTGGATGCTTTGACAGCTCAGTACCAAATGGCTAAGGACCTATTCCTCGATCCAGACTGCCTTCGTTCTTGTCAGAGCCTTGGTGAAATCCACAGAGGTAGCATCCAGGAGAATGAGGCTTTCATGGATAAATATGCTGACTTCCTTCCTCGTCTCTCCTTGTTCTCGGTAAGTGGCTTCTTTCCCATTCTTATGTGTTTCGTTTTGAACCTTCATTTGTTCTTATACTCCGTTGTTTGCAGCTTTGCAAGCAAATCGATGTTGGTTGCACCTTGTTCAAGTTCTATAGGGCTAAGTGTACTCATTTGAGTGATCTTTGGAGCGTTCTCACCAAGATTATGCCTTTGTTCGTGCACAACAGTCTTGTTCTGATGACGCTGCTTCTTCTGCTAAGGTACCTTTGTTGGAGAACGAGCTAAAAAAGACTCAAAGGTATTTAGAAGCTTGATTGTTGGCCCTTAAGAAAGCCAATGATGCTGCAAAGATTGTTGAGGAAGGACGCAAGATAGCTGACTCTGCTTTGGCTTCTGAATCCTCCAAAGTTATAGGTTCGTCTTTTCTCTCGCTTAGCTTTGTTTTCATTTTTGTTTGGTAACCTTGTCCTGAGAGTACATACGCCTTCCAGTTGGTAGCTCCGATGAGCTCGAACGCCTTCGAGATCAGGTAACCAAGTTGACCTCCGATGTTTGGTATTATCATAAAAAAATTGATAGGTTGATGAACGTGACGGTTCATAACGAGACCCAAATCTCCCTTGAGTCTGCTCATAATTCAGACCTTGTGGAGAAAATGTCCCTCCTTCGTAAAGATTGTGAGGAAACTCTTAAGTGGAAAGAGAACCTTATACAAAACAAAAAGGAGGACATGGCTTTGTTGGAAAAACGCCTCCTAGCTCAAGAGACTATCCGTAAGAAGTACTACACAGATTTCGAAGATGCCTGCGCTTTCTTAGCCAAAGTGACTATCGAACGTAACATGTTATCCTCCGAAGTGTGTACCCTTAGGAACAAACTTACCGAGGTTTCTCAGGTATCTTCTTCCACATCTCATGCGTCTATGGTCAAGAGTTTAGAAGAGTTAGATAATGTTTACCAAGTTTTATCCTCCGAGAATGCTTCGCCCCGGATAGATGTTGAGGATCTCCAGACCGAACGTGATACTTTGGATGATGATCTTAATGCCGCTGAGGAAGAACTTGCCGAAACTGAGCGTAGTTTAGAAGATTCCCTTAACCACACCGGAGGTAGCTTAGGGTCTTTTTG
The DNA here is from genome assembly GCA_023531105.1 of Papaver atlanticum. Classification (NCBI taxonomy): domain Eukaryota; kingdom Viridiplantae; phylum Streptophyta; class Magnoliopsida; order Ranunculales; family Papaveraceae; genus Papaver; species Papaver atlanticum. The sequence goes on from JAJJMB010000025.1 coordinate 1,557,696, forward strand.
TTTTCGAAGCATTCTTATGCCCCTTGTCGCAGCCTTCATGTTCCTTACTCCTCCTGTGTATGTTCTCAGGTCTGCAGGAACAACTCGTAGGTATGAATGCTAAGGTTGGCCATCTAGAGAGCCAGGTATCTTTGTTGGAGATAGCTCGTCAGTTTGATGATGCTTCAAAGTTCAAGGCTGAGTCGCTCCAACATGCCAATGATCAGCTAAGTGCCCACCTGACAGAGCTTCGTTGAAAGTCGGCTCAGGATCTGGAGGCTCAGGCTGCTCAGATAAGGGTGGAACTGGAATGTGCCGCTATTGATTATATCAAAAGGACCTTTATTGAGGCTGAGTGTCGGGTTGAGGGTGTTGTCTTTGATCGCCTTCCTTACCCTTGATTGTTGTGAATTGTTCGAACTTCTCATTTTCTTTGTTGTTTGTATCCTCAGCTGAGGTGTCTTCTTTAGCTGAGATATTTCCTTTTCAATACTTTGAAACAATGCTTTTGTGCATTTGGAACTCCTTTGATATCTGCCATGCAACTTTAAGCAAGTAGAAATGTTAAGCATATTTTGGTAAAATTGTTAATTCACCTTATTTTTGTATAAGTTTTACGTTTAGACGTAATGTGTCTAACCGGTCACACAGACAAGTCTTCACAAGGTGCTAAGGTATGGCTAACCTTGGTGGAACATCTGACGTCCTACTAGGGTATCCTTTGGACAGAAGGTACCGTGGTGACGAAGGTCCCTACGTGGACAATAATTTTCCTATAACCCTACGCGTTCAGCGCGAAGGCTGCTTTACTTCGACGGGTATCTCTATGGTGGATATCTTATCTTCTCTTATGCCTCATGGAAGGGGCTATCGTCCCGAGCATCCGAGATTGATATATGCGCAGTTATGCCTTGCCCTGCCTCATCGTCACTTCTGACGGTGGGTGTCTATTCTAACCCGATGTATCAATTAAAGCTAAGTTAATAATTAAAGATTCTTCCATTGATTAGTAAGGTTTATAATACATTTTTTTCCAGGGATAGAAAATGGTAGGCTATTTCCCGTACCCTTCTTCTCCTGAGTAGTCATCATTCTCTTACGGGTAGTACTTCTATAGGTACATCGCATTCCACGGGTGCTGTAGCACTTCTCCTTTCACCGTTCTTAAATAGTAGGATCCTTTCCCGACGATGTCGTGTATGATGTAGGGCCCATCCCATGTCAGAGCTAGCTTTCCCCACTCCTTCTTTCTTTGGTATGGTGGTATTTGGCATAGTACGTACTCCTCAACCACAAAGTTTCGAGGGATGACCTTTTTGTTGTATTCCTGAGCTATCCTTCGCTGATAATTCTCCATTCTCTGCAGAGCTACTTTCCTTATTTCTTCAAGGTCATCCAACTTTTCTAGCATTAGGTCCGTTGTTAGGTTTTTCTCCCATGCCTCCGTCTTCGTTGTTGGAAGTATAACCTCCGCCGGGATGACTGCTTCGGCTCCGTAGGTCAATAACTCCTTGTTGTTCGGTAGGCCCATAAGACATTGTGTTATTGTTCGCACCACCTCTTCTTGTGCGCGCCTAACTTCTTCTTCAAATTTATTGCTATGGTTTGTTAGTTTCCTCCGCTTGTCTGTTGCTTTTAGGATAGATCGGAGTTAACTTGTTTTTCTGAATGTTGAAGGTGTCAAACAAAATGTCAATGTTCTTTCCTTGTAGCTGCTTGCCATTGTCTGAAACTATAGATGCATGTATCCCGAACCTGCATATGATTTGCTCAAACAAGAATTTGAAGACATCACAGTCTCTAATTCTCGCCAAAGGCTTAGCTTTTACCCACTTAGTGAAGTAGTCAGTAGCTACGATGAGGTATTTCCTTTTCAATGTTCCCTCTATCAAGGGTCCAACTATATCAACCCCCATTTGACGAATGGCCAAGGGGTGATAACCGAATTAAGCTCCGTTGCTGGTCCTTTGATCTTCTTGGCGAAGCATTGGCATTTTCCACACCGCTTAGCCATGTTCTTTGAATCTTCGTTCATGCTTAGCCAGTAGTATCCTTGCATTTTGGATTTGATTTCTAATGACCTTATTCCGCTATGGTTGACAGCGTCTCCACTGTGTATGTCGTTAAGTATTCTCCTACCTTCGGTCTGTGAGAGGCATCGCATTAAGGGTCCGATAAATTACCTTTTATACAATATCTATTCACGAAGGATGTAAATAGCTACCTCAGACATGATCTCCCGTGCTTCTTTTACGTTGGATAGTAACGTACCTTTGTCAAGGTATTAGTGAATTGGGATTCCCCAATCATCTTCTGCTTCGTTTCCCTCACCTTCTTCCGTCATGGGTAGATCTTCGTCTGACTCTTTCGCTTCTTCGTCTGACTCTTTCACTTCTTCGTCTGATCCTTCTAAGGACAATGCTTCATTTTCTCCTGGGATTGGTCCCTCTATCGAAGGTTCATATATCCTTCCGATTTGCACAGCTGTGGTGTTCATGTCCCTTAGCATATAAGATATGTATGGCAAGGCATCCGCGTGTCTATTGTACTTTCGACAAACATGCCTGAATATGACTCTGCTGACCTTAGATGCGTGTTCCTGAGCTAGCTTCAGGTACGCAGATAGCACTGTGTCCAAAATTTGGTATTTGAGTTCGATTTGTCTAATGACTAACTGTGAGTCACTAGTCGATCGCATATTTGATAGTCTAGCTCCTATGCCAAACGTAGACCATGTATGACGTCCGTGATGTTATTGGTATATTGTACGAATTCTAACTTGAACGTATAGATGCGTCGATCTCCCATAGGGGTTGTAATTACAATCCCTATGCCTGCGCCTTCTCTGTTGGAGGAGCCATCTATGAATATCTCTGACCTTTGTAGATTCTGAGGTTCCAGCAAGTCCTCCGGGTCCTCCTTATCTTCTACAATTCCTGGGATGTCGTCCACCTCCGCTTCGTCGTTGAGGGGTAATTCTGCCAGAAAGTCTGCTTGTATCTATGATTTTTCAACATTCTTTGTTTCGAAATTATCTGGAACTGCTTGATCATCGCATTCCACATTGCCATCCTTCCTGTCTTCTCCGTGCTGTCAAGGATTTGACCTATCTGGGCCTTTGTAAAGACTCGGATGGTATGTACGTCAAAATATATCCTTAGCTTCTGTGTTGCCACTACTAAGGCATATATGAGTTGCTCCACCTTGGTGTAGTTACGCTCCGCTGAACTGAGTGTCTTGCTGATGTAATAGATGGGCTTTTTTTCTTGTCCTTGGACTCGTACCAATACTGCGCTCACAGCATAGTTGGTTGGTTCTAAATAGAGAGTGAATACCTCGTCTGGCTCCGGTTTTTGCAAGATAGGTACGGAGGCTAGGTATTCCTTGATCTTTTGGAAGGTTTGTTCGCATTCCGTAGTCCACATGAACCGGCTTCCTTTCTTCAGCATATCAAAGAATGCTTTGCATTTATCCGATGATCTTGCTATGAAACTTCCTACGGAAGCTAAGATTCCATTTAACTTATGTACTCCTTTCAGCGTCTTTGGTGATGGCATCTCCATTATCGCTCTGACCCTTTCGGGGTCTACTTCTATTCCTCTTTTAGTCACCAAGTACCCTAGGAATTTTACTGAGATTGCTCTGAACGTACATTTCTCCGGATTGACCTTCATGTGACAGCTTCTCATGGCTTCGAATATCTCCCTTAGGTCTGATAGGTGATTTTTTGCTTCCTTACTTTTAACGAGCATGTCGTCTATGTATACTTCCAATATCTTACCTATCCATTGTTTGAATATTTTTTCTACTAATCGTTGGTATGTTGCCCTTGCATTCTTCAGTCCAAAAGGCATCCTCGTATAACAATACAAGCCGTGTGGGGTGAAGAACGCAGTATGCTCCTGATCTTCCATCACATGTGCAATTTGGTTGTATCTGGAGTAGCCATCCATGAAGGATAGCCTATGGTGTCCTTCAGTTGCATTGACTAACTGGTCAATGTTGAGCAGTGGATAACTGTCCTTGGGGCATGCTTTGTTGAGGTTGCTGAAGTCGATGCAGATGCCCACGCCTCTATTCTTCTTAGGTACAATCACCATGTGGGATATTTTACTTCTCGTATGAATCCTGCTGCTAGGAGCTTCTGCAACTCCTTTTCTACTGCCTCCTGGTAGATATTCGCTACTTTGCGAATGCGTTGTTTAAACGGCGCAACTTATGGTTTGATCCGAAGGTGGTGAGAGACCAAGTACGGATCAATTCCTGGCATATCTTCCATAGACCATGCGAAGATATCTTTGTATTCTTTGAGTAGTTTCTGCAACTGCACTTCCTCGTCTTCTTCTAGTAAAGTTCGGATGGTGATCATCTTTGGCTCATTCTCAGTTCCAATGTTGATTTTCTTCGTTGGCTCTACCGGCGAGAAGGTTGGCTTTGAGGTTGTAGAGGAGTGCTTTTCTGTAATTTTCATTTGGCATAGGTATCCACTACCGGAGTAGTGTTGGTGCTTGTTTCTTGAGCCGAGGGAGCTTCGGGATCTTTGAAGTCTCCGTTCTTTACTTCGTTGGCATTCTCTCTTCGCCTTTTTGGCGCATGTTGCTGTATTGCGGATCTTTCTTCATTCAGTCTGACCTCCGCTAGGTCTCATAGTCTTGTATCTTGTTGATCTCCTTTGATATCCATCTCACCCATGGATGTTGGGAACCGAAGGTACTGGTGGTAGGTCGAAGCTGTCCCCCATAAGTGATGGACCCAAAGTTGTCCCATAATGACATTGTAAGGAGAAGGTGCCTCCACAACACAGAACCTAATATTGGTTACTAAGGGGCCTGCGCGTACCTGTAAAACGATTTCTCCTTTTGGTCTAGAAACTGCTCCCTTGAAACCATAGATTGCGCAAGTGGATGAATCCATCTGCTCAGCTGTTAAACCCATATATAGGTAGGGTTCATAGAACAAAACGTTTAATGAGCTGCCCCCATCAATAAGGACCTTCATAACATTCCATCCGTGTATTGGAAGAGTGATCACAAGTGGATCATTGTTCATCTCGACTTCCTGGTTGACGTCTTTTGTTGAAAATGTTAATGGTGTAGCCATCCATTCTTCACAAGTGCTAGTTGGTGGTCCATTTAACTTGAATACGTCGTGGGCTTCTAGCTTCTTTCTGTTTCGAGCTAGTTCGAGGATATCTCCGAGTAGCTCCTCCTGGCCTCCGTTCGATAATGTGATCATGTTGATGTATTTGCCATCTTGTGGCAAATCCACCCTCTTCTTTGAGGCTGCATCGGCGCTGGTAGGTTGTAGCTGCACATACTCTATGAGTTTGCCATCATCTATGAGTCATTAAATTATGCTCCTTAAGTGGTAGCATGTGTTGGTTATATTCCCGTAGTACTGGTGGTATTCACAGTACTCCTTAGAGTCCTTCGTCTTTTCTGGCTGCTTCCCCCTAGTGTTAGGGTAGGGAAAGTCCTGTTTTGCTCCTTCTTTGCTTAATATGTGAGAGAAGGTTGTGTTAATCTTTATATAGACTTTGTCTGCAAAGTCTTCCCTTCCCTTTTATCTGCCTTTGCCATATCCGTACTTTGATTTTTTGTCCCGAGAATTGGTTCTTCCCCCAGCTTCGTTGTGCCTCTTAGGTTGCTCCGGAATTGGTTCCATAGAATTGGTTCGTTGTAGTGCCGTTGTTGCTTTGGTTTGCGCTCTGGGATTGTCCTTCTGGATTTATTCAAGTCTGATGTATCGATCCTGAATATCCCGAAGCTCCCCTTCGGAATCGAGGGTGAGGTTATGAAGTTCCACGAAGATATCTGAGGTCCTATCAAGACCATACTTATAGCAATTGATGTTAATTTCTGGATTGACTTTTCCGATTGCCTGACATGTTTTCTGCCACCTGTTCATATATTGCATCAACGTTTCCCGGGGTCCGATAGCTAAAGCAAATAGCTTATCTAACCTTGCCTTCGTAGATTTTTTGTACATGTATGTCTCTAAGAACACGGTAGATAATTGCTCAAAAGAGTCAATTAATTTTGCTGGTAAATTGTTATACCACGCCAATGCTGATCCTGTTAAGCTTACGGGAAAGTACCTACAAAGCACTACCTCATCTCTTTCCCAATGGGCAAGGACACGAGTGTAGTACCGTAGGTGGGCTGCGGGATCTGGGGTACCATTGTATGCCTGGAACGTAGGTACCCGGCATTTCGCAGGGATAGGCTCCCTCAAAATGCGAAAGGACAACAAAGATGTTGTTGCTTCTTGGAGTACCTCCTCTAGCCTTGCGCCTGCATGGCCAGTCTTCAATCCTTGTATTTCTTTTCGTATCTTTTCCATTTGCTCCATGACCATCTCCACGTTGCGATCATCCCTTGAAAATGTATCATCATAATAAGACTGTGAGGTCCTGTAAGTTGGAGCCACCTCATTTGGATCGTGTCTTGCTCTCCTAGCTCCCCCTGGTGGGTTATCCCTTAGTGGGTTAAGACTACCCCTTTGGTGTCCGAAGATAACTCCCTGATCACACCTCTGTAAATGAGGGTGAGTTTGGGAACCTTCGATCTGCACTTCCAGCAAATCTTTTAGGTTATGGTTTTCTTGAGCCATCACGTGCATCACATCCTTATGCTCCTTATTGCGTAGTAACAGAGCTGCCACTTGCACTGCCATCTGTTCTTCGTTGTGAATTCCGCCACCCCGAGGAGTACTATCAGCTGGGTCTTAAGAGTCCCTCACCTCTTCTTCGATTACTGGAGCATCAGGATCGATCTGAGCTGGTGTTAGGTTTCCCAACCCTCGTTCGCTAGGAACTAAGGTTCTGGGTAACTTCGTTAACCGTAGGGGGCTGCATAACACGAGAAGGTTCCGGTAACGGCATGCCGTAAGGTGGTTGTGCTCCAGATGTTTGCCCCATCCTTTCAGCAAGAATAGGTGGTATGTTGGCGGCCGTTCTTCTTGTTATCTCGCTTTGTCCGTCCTTTGCTTCATTCCTTTGATTCGTGCGTGACGGGTTTTGGGATCTTCCTCTTGTAACAGCGGGTCGTGAACTTGATGGTACATCACTTGGTTTCTGCATACCTTCGGCTTTTGTTATCCTGAAAACACAAATTAAAAGGATAAGATCCGCTACTTTGGTGCCTTCGTTAAAGTAGAATTAATTCTCTGACACAGAAGACGGCAAAACAGCTTTTTCAAAAAAGTACTCGAATGACGTTTGAAAAGATGGGAATTTTATTTTTTATGATACCTATGTGAAAAAACAACAATAAATGTTGATAACAACTGAAAAGGGTGTCCGATCCTCGAAGATTTGAAGCTATTAAATGCTTTGTAAGATTTGTTCTCCTTAAATTCTCACTGAGATTTCCTAGTGTTCAGAGATACCCAGATCCGAAGGATACTTTGTCGGAAAAGGTTCTTTATAGTACAAAACAAAAGTTTTAATGTTTTTTGAACACTTTTTTGGAGAAAACTTTGTAGATCTGTAAGATTGCAATTCTTTTGAGGCTAGGAACTCAAAGAACTTTCTCAAAGGAAAGATGAACGTTTCACTAGAAAGTGAGATTCACCCTTTTTATGCTAAGATCTCTTTTTCAAAGAAGATGTGCAACGAACTAAAATTAAAGAACATGAAAAACTCAGGCTTACGAGCCTGTTTCTAGCACCAAACTGTGACTATTAATTTTCCCATAGTCTACGTAATGTATGCATCTTAGAGAATCTGATACTAAGTAGTAACGATGCCTCAGTTGAATTGATATGGTTGAGTAACAAAAGGTACTCAAGATAAAGACAATAGTAACGAACAATACTGAGATAAAGTAAAAGCTACTAAGTTATCAAGAGACACAAGAGATTACGTGGTTCGACTTTCGTCTACGTCCACGGGGTAATGAGTGATTATTTGTATTAAGTTTAGGTTGTTACAAAGATCTTAAATGCTTCCAAAGGTAATAGAGAGAACTCAAGTTGTAGTAAATACTTAAGTTCTAAACATTAAAGAGGTATAAGCTTAAGACTAGATCTTCCTTCGGGTATTGAATGCCTTTCTTTGTTGGTGAAGCCTGGTATTTATAGCCCCTTATGCTCCAGATATATCTTTGTTGTCTTTGGGTTCATCGTATCTTGATATATCTTCCGTACAAATGGTACCTTCGTTCACCGCACGCTTTCTCCAGTCGGACTCTACCACCTCATCTAACCAACGTTCCCTCGAGAACTACCCAACCTCAGTACAGGTTGTACCTTGGTTCACCGTGAGCCTTCGCCAGTCAGACAATGCCATCTCACTTTCTTCCACATGCTTTGATCAAGCGTGTAGATAAGGTCTCACCACATTAAATGTTGATTAGATATGTCAGCTGTCTCTATCCTCTCGATAGCTGCCACCTTCCTAGGCTAGGGTTTACTTTATCATCTAAGCCATCGAGGTATCCTTTCTCGAGATGAGATAAAGCAGATCAGGAAGGGATCTGCTGCTCCTCAGATACCCGTGTATCGTTGGGGCTATTCAGTTATCTTACATACGACCACTAAAACCGTGACACGTGCTCCACGAAATATTGGTATTAACAAGTTTGTTACACACAAATGAAATATACTTATATTTGGATATGGGTGATCGTACCTAAACGTGTATATTGGGTTGACTCAATAACAGTTAACCGAAGTTAGCCATATGAACACTTTTGTCTTAACCACATTCATCTAACACTTCTAGATAAAATATGATGATCAATCAATCATGATAGATAATCAAATGAATCTAATTGTGTTTCAAATAGAGTTGTTCAATTGTTCAATATCTCATCAAAATATTCATGAAAAAATTGAAACAAAATCGGGTTGATTCGTGATCGTACAAAATACTTATACAAGAATCAATTAATGAACATTAAGCCACGGTTTCCAAAGTTAATTTGCATTCCTTCAATCATAAATGTTTTAGGTCATGAGTATGAGAATCATACATTAACGATTTTAGAACTTAACCACTGAGTTCGCAAACTAGGTACGCGAACAACAACTACATACCTTGGCCTAGTCAAGCCGTTCGCAAACCCGGTTCGGAACAACCATTCCGGACCCAACTTAGGTAAACCCGTTCGCATACTAGCTACACAAACAAGAGTTCCGTACCTTCTCGGGTAAATCCGTTCGCATACTAGGTACGCAAACAAGAGTTCCGGACCTGAATCATCACAATACAGTTCGCATACTAGATATGCATACCGTGTTGTGTCCAGACATGGGTAATCGTTCTAAACTCTTATTTCAATCATTGAAACATCCTTAGAAGATGACAATGGTAATCTTACACATACCATTAGCTTCAAGTAATTTTCAAGTGATCGAATGATCAATACGAAACTTCCCAAGCTAACATCAAATGACTGTCTCACACAGATCATATAAGATGTTCAAGGTAATTTTCACATGATCATATTTTGACTTAATATTTAGTTTCCAACAAAAAAATTGTTTCCAACTAAACTCGTCAAGAATATGATTTACATAGCTAAATAAAAAAGCTTTCAACACATATTTCGAGAAATAGATAAGCGAGATAAACTCAGCTCGAAATATCAAATGTGTATAATGTAAAAGTCTATATAGCTATACGACTTAGTCTCATTAGAAGATATAATTGAATAGACTTCTGAGTGATATATAAGTTTTAGTCTCCACACACCTTTTGTTGATGAAGTTCCTCCAAGCTCCTCGGTAGATTTTCTTATTTAATTGGTGAACGCTGTGAAGTCTAAAGCTCAACTACACATTCTATCCTAACCCGAGACATAGCTATAAGTAGACTAGAAATCAACTATATAGTTTTGATCAACTAAACTTGACATAACAACACTTGCGAGTTCGACCGAGCAGTGCTCTAACAAAATTACCCATTTTTATCTCTTATACAACATGACGCACCAGGTGAACACTAGCATAAATGCAGCAGAGAACCAACCAGAGATGCTAGTGAAGAAGACAGGATAGAGAAAGCCATAGTCAGGAAACCGATTACTCAAGGGACGCAATACGGAAAAATAGAAACTGCACATGATAAAGGAAAGTATCAAGCCATCAATGGTACACCTCCAACTCAGCCGACCCTACAAGACATACAAAAGGAACTGGAAGGTCACGTCCGACGATGACATGAATTAAGAAATCTTATGAAGCAAAAAGGGGAGGCAGAGAAAAGTACAGTCAGTGAAGCATCAAGAAGAACAAAGAATGATGGAAACGCGGCTCTAGGAATGTCACAAGAGGCGATTACAAAGTATTTGAAATCAAATTACCACGTTGTAAAGCATGACAATTACGATTTTATGAACAACCCATATTCAACCGAGGTTTATGAATATCAATACTGGGAGGATTATACATTGCCAAAATTCAAGACTCACAATGGGCTGGCAAATGCATGAGAACACCTTAGTCGATTCCTATCAACTATGAAATATCGTGCCACCACCGAGAACTTATGCCTGAGAGAGTTCCCAAAGTCACTGACGAAAACTGCTTTGACTTGGTACGACAATCTAAAACCTGGAAGGATAGAATCTTGGTCATCAATGTCAGCCGTCTTTCTATGAAAATTATACTCAGACAAGAAGAAGGTTACGGCAATAGACTTGAGCAGGTGCAACCAGCAGATATGAGAAGAAATTGGGAAGTTTATCACTCCATCCTGGCATTTTGTGATCGACTATCACGAAGACAACAAAGAGGCAACCCTAGTAGAAATATGCATGCCCGGAATGATGCCGGGATACATATGGAATTTGGTCAACTTCAAGTTTCAAACACTTATTGAGTTGGAATAGGGAGCAACGAGGATAACCGATTGTATCGGCGACTTGAGGAACATGGATCATACCTAGCAACATTCAGTTAATACAACATCAGCACCACCTCTCAATAACCACGTAAATAATACCCAAGATGGCAAAAGAGTGTCCGTATACCACCCTTATAACGGAATCCGTGGTGTGGGTAGAGGGCCAAGACCCGATTTCAATAAGCTTCCACCCATACCCTGTAGTCAAAAGCAGATCGACGGGCTACTTAAACAATGGTCTGCAAACAACAAGGTCGAGCTGCTGTCGCTAATAGTGGAATAATGCCAGATACTGTCACTACCAATCGGGTGGTGGATCATCCTACACTTGCATGTTTCTCTATCGGATGCATCTTAAATTGGAAGCGCATGACGGGTGTCTTAGAGCAATGCTCGTTTTGAAAAACTATAAATAGATATGCTCCTTCACCTAGGAAATTCAATCCCTGGCATTTTGTGTCTTAGTTGATTGCTAGCGCCGTCCTCTATTAACCTAGGTTTTCTCTGAGAAACATAATTAGGTCTACGACTATGTTAGAGATAGCTCGGTTGAACCCACCAAGCGTTGGTATGTCAATTTTGGTTATCATATTTTAGTGAATCAAAACTCATTTAAAGAGTCACTTGATTATATAATAGAGTCAACTTCGTATAGGTAAGCTTGAAAGTGTTAGGATATGAGACTTACAAGTATTACGTGAAGACTTGAAGAATGTGAAGAAGTATGGAGCTACAACGACAACATCATCCTTCCTCTTGAGATTAGTAATATTTGACTTGAACTGTTTCATTCCCTGACGTATATTTCAAGTCGTGCATATTAAAAACATAACTGCGAAGCTGTGTATGATACTCTAGTTAGACATAGTATTAAGGAATACAATACGAGGTTTATTGCTTAACCATTAAACTTTGTATATAAGACATCGACATGATCATATGAATGCTATTGTGATTATGTATGGGTATGAGTGAAGATTTAATCCTAGGAAACAATGTTTTACATTCGTTTAAAGGAAGTAAGTTCATAAACTCGTTTTGTGAATCGAAAGGGAAATCGCTAGGCTTATTGGTATTGTTATTCATTGCAAATCTATTTTGAATTACCAATATATGTGTTTAGTATAACCGCTCATAAACTTGTTTATGTATCTTGGTAAAACTATTCACAAGGCCTGACTTATGTATTGGTATGACTTTTATTAGTGAAACCGATCTTAAGTAATCACTCAAGATGGTATGATCTATGCCTTGTAAATAGCAACTTTTATCTAGTTATTGGGGAACCGATCCTAATAAGAGGTGCAGCAAATTTACAAGAGGGGAATCGATCCTTGTAAGAGGTGCAACACGTTTTTAGTAGATGCGGGAACCGATCCTATGAACATGTGCAACAAGTTTGTAGTTTTGGGGGAACCGATCCTATGGATATGTGCACCAAATACAGGTAGTTACCATAAGTATGTAGGGAACCAATCCTAGTACCTTGTCAACCGAGTTTTGGTAACTAGCGTGACTATGCACAGTACTCACATGGAGGTAGAACCGAACTTGTTTTGGTAGAACTGTGAAACCCATGATTGGTGATTTGATAGGATAATCAATCACATAGTTCTTGGAAGTCATATGAACCAATTCTAAATTCGTTTGGAAGGGTGGCAAATCGTTTCCAAGATTGTAAGTATGAAAAAGGACTTGCAAAGTAAAGATGTCGACATACTTTGAACATGTGCAGTAACTCTTATCATTAATTGTTCAAAGGTATTCCTTAATAGCTAAAGGAGAATCCCAGGATCGAAATAAATTGAGAATCTTTTAATTAAGGTTTTTTAGTTTTTATATGCTATTTAATTGCCAGCAATTAAATGCATATCTTTATAAAATAATAATTTGTAATGTGCATTTACTGACTATAGATTTTTCTATTGGGATTTCGGTCAATATTTGGACAGTGTATTTCCAGGAGTTATGAAAACCGAATTTGTGTTTATTGCATATCTTTGAGAATATTCGGTTTTGGAAATTCCTTGGTGTCCAAACTTCCTTGTCTATAAATATTGAAGTTTGCATTTCTAGCAAACTAATCGTCAGAGCCAGCAAAACTACCTCATTTGTGTTGTTACTGGTGGAGCCGCCTATCGGAGAGGAAAGTACTCTAATTAGGAGAAATCTCTTACGGCCGCTCGGTTTAAAGACTTCTTTGGGATTGAGAAGCTCTATTAGTACCGTTGGTGGGAAACTAGATAATTGCAGTTTATTTTAGTTTTCGATTGATTTGATTGACTAACGGTTGTTGAACTTTGATTGCACCTAGTTTGTTTATGCTTGAGAATCTTATCTTCTGATATAAGATTCACTCAAACTAGATCGAAGTTTCGACGGGGATCTTTAGACTGTTTGTAGATCTAAAGACGTCTTGTGATAATCCAACGTTAACAGAGTCCGTTCTATGTGTGATTGATCACAAGAGATTCAAGTTGATTGTGTGCAGGTGTTTATTGAAGATCAAAGAAGATTTGAAGACAAGAAGACTTTTTGAGTTCATAATCTTTGGTGTGCATAATACTTGTTTCGGCTGGAAAGGGATCCAACTATAATTGGTTTATCTTTGTGATAGATTGGACTGATTAGTTGAGTAGATCAACATCAATACACTTCTTTGTGATTAATAGTATTGATTGCATAGTCTAACAATTACTTCGGTAGTTGTTGAGAGATTGATCTAAGGACCCGACAAAGGAGTTTATTGGTTAAACGGAAGAGCCTTTGTCAAACTCATATCACGTTGTTTGAAAAGAGTTGTTACCAAACAGATTTGTTGTTACTTTACTGTTTGGAATACGACCCAAAGGAATTGTTCCAAGTGCGTGACTTACTGCAAGTTGGAGGCGCAGGGATACTGAGGAAACTAGGTGAACTATAGGTTTAGTTGTTTGGTCTCAACTATACGAAGTTGGTTTGATTTTGTATAGCGGCTTAATTCTGAGAGTATTCAATTCTGGACTAGGTCCCGGGGTTTTGCTGCATTTGCGGTTTCCTCGTTAACAAAATCTTGTTGTGTCATTTACTTTTATTTTCTGTAATTATAATTGTGTTTATTATAATATAAAGTAAATCGCATAAACGTTAATTCCTATTTTACTTGATAGACAATCCCTAGAGTTTGGTTTAGTCCGAACCTATTATCAAGTAAACATACTTCGTTGTTGTATTGTCTCGATCTCGTATCCATAGATGATCACACGAAGTATGAACCGATTAGTTGTATTGTCTCGACTCAGTCCATACAAAATCACTTTCGGAAAAGGACTTATAGGTGGAAAAGTTTTAGATTGAGGTATATTTGGGTACCCTCGTCTTTTCAGACTAAAAGACTTCGCTTTAGGAATTCGTGAAGACAGGTACGACTATCTTTACCTTGATAGTTCATGAATCCTGATCTTGATTTTCTATTAATGAGCTTCTCGTGATCTCTATCAGGAAAGATAGATAGAAATCGCAAAGTTCTATTTCTCTCGAACTTTGTGATTCCTCAAGATAGAAATATAAAAATTAATCATAAGTGATTTTTTGAAGATTGTTCTTGAGAGGTGGTAAAATATCCATGATTCTCATCTAAGTGAGTGTAAGTGTTCCGGATTGCGAGGTTTGCTAACCTTGTATATTGCAAAAAGATTTCAAAGCCTTGAATTTTGATCTAAAGAAAAATCAAATAGGCTTATCTGTTAAAAGCAGATTGGTATCAAAAGTCTTCACTGAGGTTGAATCAACTCTTAGGCTATAAAGGACGTTAGTTAAGGGAATCAATTGTGTAGAGCCTTGCGAGGTTCAAGAGACATAAGGAGCGTGACTGTAACTGAATCGCTTGGAGGGTGGATTAAGTCACAACTACACTAAAATCCGAAGATTGATAGTAGGCTAGTATCTATAGCGACTTAATACAGTTTGGTGTTAAAATCTGGACGAGGTCCGGTTTTTTTCCTGCAGTTACGGTTTTCTCGTTTACAAAACTTCTTCCGTCTTGTGTTTTTCATTTTCCACATTATATTGTTTATCTTTATAATTGGAATTATGCAAGTAGTACATATTCAATCTTAGTACATACGTCCATCTAATTGTGATCGATTACGAGACTCGTTTCTTATCAAATTCTTATCATGAAAGATAGATAACAAGTTTTATTACTTGGCAGAATTCCGATTAGATAATTTAGATACAATTATATTGATTTTATAGATCGTCCAAGTACTCTTCTTAACAATCAGGTTCACAGACTCATTGTCTATATACATAACGATTGAGAATATATACAGATATAAACTCTGTATACATATTATCAAGGATCATTAAGTTGGTCTACTTGCTTTGGATCGTATTCCAAACAGTAAAGGAACAACAAATCTGTTTGGTAACAACTATTTTGATTCTTTCAAGATAAAGATATCTCAAGTCATACGCAAAGGCTCTTCCGTTTAATCTAATAAACTCCTTTGCCTGGTTAGATCAATCTATCGAATAACTACCAAAGTAGTCAAGTTTAGATTCGCAATCAATCAATATAGATTCCAACAAGAAACTATAAAGTGATGTCGATCTCACGCAACTAATTAATCGAATAAATCCGATTCTAGTTGGATCCCAGCCGATCAAGGTTTGTGCACACCCAAAGATATGAGAACTAATAAGAAATCTTCTTTGTCTTCAAATCTTCTTTAATCTTCAATAAACACCTGGACAACACCACTTGAGTCTCTTGTGATCAATCACACACAGAACGGAGTCTGTTAACAATGGATTATCACAAGATGTCTTTAGATCTATAAACAGTTCTAAAGATCCCGTCGATACTTCAATCTTATTTGAGTGAATCTTATATCAGAAGAGAAGATTCTCAAGAATACACAAATTAGGTGAAATTAAAGTTTCAACAACCGTTAGTCAATCAAATCAATCGAAAACTAATAACACAGTAATTATCTAGTTTCCCACCAATGGTACTCGTAGAGCTTCTTGATCCCACAGAATTCTTTAAACAAGTGGTCGTAAGAGATTTCACCTAATTAGGATACTCTTTTCTCCGATTAGACGGTTCCACAAGAAAAAACAAAAAGATAAAGTTTGCCTGGCTCTTAGGATGGTTTACTAGAAATGCAAACTTAGGTATTTATGGACCAAGGATGTTTGGACACCAAGGAATTTCAAAAATCGAAAATATTCTCAAGATATGCAATGAATAGCAAAATTCGGTTTTCCTAATTCCAATAAATGCTTGTCCAAAATTTCCGAAATCTCTCAATAGAAAATCTCCAATTAGTAAATGCACATTACTAATTTTTATTCTCTAGAGATATGCATTTAATTGCAGGTAATTAAAGCATATAAAACCAAAAACCTTAATTAAAATATTCTCAATTTATTTCGGCACATGATCTCCTTGATTACTAAGGAATATCTTTGAACAATTAATGATAAGAGTTACTGTATGTGTTACAAGTATGTTGACATCTTTTCACTATAAATCCTTATTCATATTTACTTGGATTTACATTCTTGGAATCGGTTATACCACACTTCCAAACAAGTTTAGAATTGGTTCACCTGTATTCCAAGACAACTATGTGATTGATCAAACATCAAGTCACATACATGGGTTCAATCGGTTCTACCAATCACTAGGATCGGTTATACCTCAATATGGAAATACTTGTGATTGGTCACACAAGTTACCAGGACCGGTTACATCAGTTACCAGGATCTGTTACATCAATTACCAGGACCGGTTACCATATACTCATGGTATTGCTTGTGATCGGTCACACTAGTTACCAGGATCGGTTACACTAATTACCAGGACCGGTTACACCAATTACAAGGATCTATTACACAACACTATGTGATCGGTCACACCACTTACTAGGATCGGTCACACCAATAACAAATATCGATCATACCATCTTATGGTGATTACTTAGGATCGGTTACACCAATTCATAAAAACTAAACATACCAAATCATAAGTCAGGCATTGTGATTAGTTATACCAAGATACATAACAAAGTTACGATCGGTTCTACCATTTCACACATATTGGTAATCCAAAGATTTGCAATGAATGGCCGTACCAATAAGCCTAGCGATTTCCCTTTCGATTCATAAAACAAGTTCATGAATGTACTTCCTTTATACAAATATAAAACATTGTTTCCTAGGATGAAATCTTCACTATAACCCATTCACATAATCATAACAGTATATACAAGATTATGTCGATGTCATATCTACGAAGTTCAAAAGATAAGCGTTATACTTCGTAGTCTAATTCCCTAATACTATGATCATACAAATATGACCATGTCACATCACTAGAGTATCATACAATATGTACATTATATACAGCTTTGCATTTATGTTTTCAATATAGCATGACTTGAAAAATACGTAAGGCATAAAATAGTGCAAGTCAATATTACTAACCTCAAGAGGAAGGATGATGTTGTCATTGTAGTTCGCTTCTTCTTCACATTCTTCAGGTCTTCATAGTAATACTTGTATGTCTCAACATTCCTAAACTTTCTAGTCTAACCTAAACAAAGTCGACTCTAGTATATAATCAAGCGACTTTAGATGAGTTTTGAGTCACTAAAATATGACAACCAAACTTGACATACCAACGCTGTGTGAGTTCAACCGAGCTATGCTCTAACAATCTCCCCCTTTGTCAATTTTAGTGACAAAACTATTTTTACATATGGATAAACAAGTCTTCCCAATTTCCCACCCCCACTTTTCCTATTTCCCATCCACCTCACAATTTGTAAAGTTAATCTACTTTTCAATTCTAATTTTTCCTATTCATCTCCTTTAAAAGTCAAGTTGAATTTGACTATGACTATTACCATCCTTGTTCGTCTCCTTCTTCGTAACTAACTTTCCCTTTTTTTTTTAAAATCATCAAGTTATAAACCCTAGATTTTGATTTTGGTAATTATAGTACCCTAAATCGTATTGTTCCTTTAACCATTCAGTATTGGTTTAACCATTTAAATCTACCCACCATTTTGAAGACGACCAAGATATCACAGACCATTTAATTATTAATTTTTCTTGAAAAGACTAATTGAACGAATTAAGTATATGCAACAGCTTTATAAGATTTCATATCTCCACACCACTAGCTATACGTTCACCCTTACTGTACGCATTCTTAAAATAATTATCATATCATAAGTGGTGGGAATCTGAGCCATCAGCCATGGCCATAGAGCTTGATCACTAATCGTCCATTAATTTACAGAGTAGTGCTGCTCGTTAGGATAGCCATAACAGTATATTATAAGATGGTTCAGGTGTGCAGCAACAAGGTGAGAAGACAAAATGGTGGGTGGATATGAGATGGAGAACAAGAAGAGGCGGTTTTAGATCTTTGGTGTACATAAAAAGTTAATGGATAGGATTTAGGATATAGTATGAAATTAATTTGAGTGGTACTTAAGATAATTGGGGATAGGAATTAAAGAGGATGGGAAATAGGAAATATGGGGATAAGAAATAGGAAAAACCGATAAACAAATTACAAGAATTCATTTTACATATGCTTGATTCCAAGTTTCAACAGCACAATAACCTGCATATATTCAATCAATAAATGGCGTTGTTGACATTTAAATAACAAAGCTTTTACCTCCCTAAAGGAAAGCTAGGTAGACATTCAATCCGAACATCATTGTTATCCCCTTTTTGTAGTCGAAATACTACAAAAATCACATAAGGTACACTATTGTAGTATTTTCCTTAGTGATTACAGCAACATGATATGTCCCCCCCTCCCTAGTCAATGCTTTACTCTTTCGTTAGATATAACGTTTAAGCACAATTGTCCTTTCACTAGTGATTGCAAATCACTTGTTTACTCCATATATTTCTCCCCCTTTTTGTCACAAAATGACAAAGGTTCGAGCAAATAAAGGAGAAACCGAAAGGATCTTACAAATCTAAAAGACTTGTAAACAACCTATAAGAGTTAAGCACGAAGGTTTGACATACCACTTTAGATAACCAATATTAAAATCGAAACTACAAGTAATTTAGTTTTAATATGTTATCAAGGAAACAATTGCCTGAAGCAATTTTCCCTAATAGTTTAACAAATCGACTAAGAAACTTAATTCCCTTGTAAAACCGATTGCAACATACAATCGCTTATTTCGATAAGACCAAAATAAAGATCAAAATTAACCTTATTTTTCTCATCAGGTTCTAACTATTCGGACAATAACTTAGACCTTTCTCTTTAGACAGGACAAACACTAGGTTAGTTAACTAGTTTTTCTTGTCAAGGCATTCGGCTAGACTTGAATAACCGAATCCTCTAATTTGATAAGTCTAACTATGATCAGAATTAACTTAGTTTCTCTTATCCAGAATCGATTTGGACTAAACAAATTGTCCCGTATTTTGTTAAGCCATAAACAATACATACAAACAAAAATAAATTGACTTGCACAATTATTTTCTTAACCGGAAGCAATTGAAACAAACATAGACATTATAGCACCACAATTGCACTGAATTTCGTTAAGCAAAAACACTTGATACCCAACAATAAAGAAGATACCAAACAATAAGCCAAATAAATTGACACGGTTTTTCTTAACCGGAAACAATTGAATTATACACACATACACATCCATACACAATAATGGAACATATCAATTGTACCGATTTTTTTTTTAAGCAAAAGTAAAATATATGCAATATAAATAGGCTTTTCTTAAACAGGAAAACGATTAACTAACAAATTTGTTACCTCAGATTCCGCAGCCTCTTCTCCCCATAAAGATATATCATTAAGCGCAAGTTCAAGTAAGAACTCTCCCCCAGTGTGTTGTCATCCTCTCGCAAGAACAAAAGAACAACAACAAAAGCAACCTTTACCAGAGAAAGGTTGAAACGGTTTTAACTAATGCGTGCCAATAGCAAAAGTTGAAAACCCAAAACACATATGTTATGCTAAACACAACTCATGTAAACATAAATTGATTCAACATATTGTGACTTTTCACATATGAGTTTCAATCGGAACACCTTATGATCCTTTGATAAAGCCTACCAACATGGGCTAGAACTTAATCCCTCTAAATCAAAAAGCCACACAAACCATAAGGGTTACATCATATGAGATTGAATATTAAGGTTAATGAAAACTGAAATCATACATCTCATAAACCGAATACACATAGCAAAATATATAAACATTCATTCACAAGCTATGTAATCGGTAACTATCACAAGAAAAATTATAAAGAAATAATTTTATTCATAAATAGTGATAGTTTTATTCAAAATAGACCTTATACAATAATTGAAGCAAATCAAATGATTGATGTCTATTTTTTCGGATTAGGATTCTTCAACTCTTTAGAGTTTCTCGGATTGCTTTGGTGTCAGATCAGGAGATCTTACAGGATTCCAATCATCTTCTATGATCACTAATCTTAATTTAAGACTTATAACATTGTTATTGACTTCCTTTACTTCCTTTCACAAATCCTTTTCCATGTTCCTTACTTCACATAAAATTAGATCTAATTTTAGTGAACGATTCTTGAAAAGATTATCATTAAGGGAGGAAATCTCTTCAATAGGAACATCTTGATGAGGTTGTGGAGTTGAGTCCGAAGCACCATCCGAAGATTCAAGACGAAGTTTCTTGTTAGGAAACAATATAGTCCAGACTTTTTCAACTTTGCGAGAGTTGCAACTAGAGGTAGACATTCTGTCAGATCTCTATAAAATGAAATGCAAAACCCTTCCTCTTATAAATAAGAGAAATTTTTCTCACAATCTTTGAGAATATTATTTCATTTAATTATCTTAACCGAAAATTTATTAAGAAATATTTTTATTAAAATATTTACATACATATCCTTACTGTTTATTTGAAAATAAATAATAAGGATTCATGTTTATGATTACCAAGTTAGGTAATTGATTTTCGGTTGTTGAATTTTCTTCCGTTAGAAATTTCAACTTTCTTACAGATTTGAGAGTCTTTTACTTTTGAACTGTTAAGTTCTTTTCTCAAATTTGAGACAAGATCTTGATATCTAAAAATCACATTATTCAATTGATTCTCTGAGGTGATTTTCGATTTGGACTTAGATCTTGGTTTTTTGGAACGATAGAGTTTCTCTCTCTGTGAGATACTAGGGCATTGTTTTTGATAGTGCCCCCATTGTCTGCATCGGAAACAAGGTCCAGAAGTACTCCGATTACAACCCTTAGGTTTGATGGGTTTATTCAACCTTTTATTGTTATCAATTTTTGATATATTCACATCAATAGTTGATTTACAAGAGCAGACAAGTTTATTTCTCGGTTTTGAATTCTCTGCATTTAACTTTCTGATTTCATCTTGACAACAGTTAATGTCATGAATGAGTTTAAATACTTGTTCTTTCTCGGAACATGAAGAGAGTTCGATTTTCACAAGACGCTTGTTAAGTTTTTCTTTATCATTCAGATAACTTAGTCTGATATGATCAATCGATGATTTAGTTCCTTTGATTTCAGATTCAAGAGTTTGAATTCTTTTATCTTCACAGAGAAATTCTTGTTGAAAAACAATAGGAGTGAACTCTCCTTGAGTATCCATTGTTGAAAGTATTTCTGAATCATAGACTTTTGCAATGGTTGCAACATGGTTTATCATATAGTCTTGATTATCCTCGTCAGGGGAATAATCCAGAGTAGTAGTGTATGCATTTTTTATTCCAACGAATATTCTTAGTTGGACAGTCTGGAGAAATATGACCAAAGCCATTGACATTTGTAGCATTGAGGAATAATATAATCGTCATCCCATGTATCTTCACTCTTAGGGGTAGAAATATGATTTCTTTTTTATACAGGGAGATCTCTTTTTCGATGTCTCAACAATTTCTTGAATCGTTGAGTGATAAGAGACAAATGATGATTTAATTCAGCCCCATCTTCATCATCTAGATTTTCATGATCTAGGGAGTTTTCCTGACTCTGAGTTGGCGGATTCTTAATGGCTTTGTAGGCCAAATTTTTGTCTTCCCTTTTTGAAAAATATTCCTGATCAAATATCTTTAGTTTTCCTACAAGAGAACTTCTTGATAAGGAAAAAAGATCATTGGCTTCGATGATTGCATGCTTCTTAGATTCGTATCTAGATGGCAATGACTAACATGAAATTCTTCAAAAGTATCATTGTCATCCATTCTAAGGTTTTCCCAATCAGAAGTGATATTTTGAAGTCTAGCTTCCTTTTCTGATGAGTTTCCTTCGAATACGATCCGAAGGTTATTCCAAGCTTCTTGTGAAGTTTGGCATGTGGATACATGATGTTGTAGATCGCGGCTTACAACATGTATAATAGCATTAAAACCATCTGAATTATGCTTTGAAAAAGCCTTTTCTTCGCCTGAATAATCAACTGATCGTTTAAACTCAGTTTCTGAACCTTCTATTTTCGGGAGATTATAACCATCAACGACTAATAACCAAGTATTAAAGTCTCGTGATTGAAGAAAAGATCTCATAATAGACTTCCACCATAGATAGTTTGTTTCGTCAAATCTTGGCGGTACGTTAACTTAAATCGATTCATGTGAACTCGAATTCATTTCTATAGGTTGGATCGCACCAAACACAAATTGTCAGATTTTTTCGTGTTTTCCTGCTCTGATACCAATTGAAAAGACGAGGGTACCCAAATACACCACAATCTTTTATTTTTCCACCTATAAGTCCTTTTTCCGAAAGTGATTTTCTATGGACTGATTCGAGACAATACAACAAATCGGTTCACACTTCATGTGATCGTCTATGGATACAAGATCGAGACAATACGACAACAAGATAACTTGTGTGATTGACTATGGATACAAGATCGAGAAAATACAACAACGAAGTATGATAGTTGATAATAGGTTCGGTCATAACCAAACTCTATAGGATCACTATCAAGTCTAATGGAGTTAACATTTGTGTATTTTACTTTTAATTATAATAAAACAATTATAATTGCGGAAATAGAAAAGTAAAAGATACAACAAGATTTTATTAACGAGGAAACTGCAAATGCAGAAAACCCTCGGGACCTAGTCCAGAATTGAATACTCTCAGAATTAATCCGCTATACAAAATCTAAATCAATGTCGTATAGTTGATACCAAGCAACTACCCTAGTTCACTTAGTTTCCTCAGTATCCCTGCGCTTCCTACTTCAATGAGTGCACTCACTGGAACAATTCCTTTGGATCGTATTCCAAACAATAAAGGAACAACAAATATGTTTGGTAATAACTCTTTCGATTCTTTCAAGATAAAGATATCTCAAGTCATATCTTTATCTAATAAACTCCTTTGCCTGGTTAGATCAATCTATCCAACAACTACCAAAGTAGTCAAGTTTGGATTCGCAATCAATTGATATAGATTCCAACAAGAAACTATAAAGTGATGCCGGTCTCACGCAACTAATCAATCGAATAAATCTGATTCTAGTTGGATCCCAGCCGATCAAGGTTTGTGCACACCCAAAGATATGAGAACTAATAAGAAATCTTCTTTGTCTTCAAATCTTCTATAATATTCAATAAACACCTGGACAACACCACTTGAATCTCTTGTAATCAATCACACACAGAACGGAGTCTGTTAACAATGAATTATCACAAGATGTCTTTAGATCTACAAACAGTTATAAAGATCCCGTCGATACTTTGATCTTGTTTGAGTGAATCATATATCAGAAGAGAAGATTCTCAAGAATAAACAAATTAGGTGCAATCAAAGTTTCAACAACCGTTAATCAATCAAATCAATCCAAAACTAATAACACTGTAATTATCTAGTTTCCTACCAACGGTACTCGTAGAGCTTCTTGATCCCACATAATTCTTTAAACAAGCGGTCGTAAGAGATTTCACCTAATTAGGATACTTTTTTCTCCAATTAGACGGTTCCACCAGAAAAAACAAAAAGATAAAGTTTGCCTGGCTCTTAGGATGGTTTACTAGAAATGAAAACTTAGGTATTTATGGACCAAGGATGTTTGGACACCAATGAATTTCCAAAACCGAAAATATTCTCAAGATATGCAATGAATAGCAAAATTCGGTTTTCCTAATTCCAATAAATGCTTGTCCAAAATTTCTGAAATCTCTCAATAAAAAATCTCCAATTAGTAAATGCATATTACTAATTTTTATTCTCTAGAGATATGCATTTAATTGCTGGTAATTAAAACATATAAAACCAAAAACCTTAATTAAAATATTCTTAATTTATTTCGGCACATGATCTCCTTGATTACTAAGGAATATCTTTGAACAATAAATGATAAGAGTTACTATACGTGTTCAAAGTATGTTGACATCTTTTCACTGTAAATCCTTATTCATATTTACATGGATTTACATTCTTGGAATCGGATATACCACACTTCCAAACAAGTTTAGAATTGGTTCACCTGTATTCCAAGACAACTATGTGATTGATCAAACATCAAGTCACATACATGGGTTCAATCGGTTCTACCAATCACTAGGATCGGTTATACCTCAATATGGAAATACTTGTGATCGGTCACACAAGTTACCAGGACCGGTTACATCAGTTATCAGGATCGGTTACATCAGTTACCAGGATCAGTTACCATATACTCATGGTATTGCTTGTGATCGGTCACACTAGTTACCAGGATCGGTTACACCAATTACCAGGATCGGTTACACCAATTACCAGGACCGGTTATACCAATTACAAGGATCTATTACACAACACTATGTGATCGGTCACACCACTTACTAGGATCGGTCACACCAATAACAAATATCGATCATACCATCTTATGGTGATTACTTAGGATCGGTTACACCAATTCATAAAAACTAAACATACCAAATCATAAGTCAGGCTTTGTGATTAGTTATACCAAGATACATAACAAAGTTACGATCGGTTCTACCATTTCACACATATTGGTAATCCAAAGATTTGCAATGAATGGCCGTACCAATAATCCTAGCGATTTCCCTTTCGATTCATAAAACAAGTTCATGAATGTACTTCCTTTATACAAATATAAAACATTGTTTCCTAGGATGAAATATTCACCATAACCCATTCACATAATCATAACAGTATATACAAGATTATGTCGATATCATATCTACGAAGTTCAAAAGATAAGCGTTATACTTCGTAGTCTAATTCCCTAATACTATGATCATACAAATATGACCATGTCACATCACTAGAGTATCATATAATATGTACATTATATACAGCTGCGCATTTATGTTTTCATTATAGCACGACTTGAAAGATACGTTAGGAATAATACAGTTCAAGTCAATATTATCAACCTCAAGAGGAAGGATGATGTTGTCGTTGTAGTTTGCTTCTTCTTCACATTCTTCAGGTCTTCATAGCAATACTTGTATGTCTCAACATTTCTAGACTTTCTAGTCTAACCTAAACAAAGTCGACTCTAGTATATAATCAAGCGACTTTAGATGAGTTTTGAGTCACTAAAATATGACAACCAAACTTGACATACCAACGCTTGGTGAGTTCAACCGAGCTATGCTCTAACAGACTCATTATATGTACTACCCATAATGAAAAAGCGGGGGTACAACAACCACACCCAATATTTTGTTCGGCAATCTGTATGGACTAACTCCAATATAATTCAAAGAGAATCAATTAGACAGTCATTCTAAATCAAGGAAAATATATCCAAGAGTTATATCTAAATTTCCCAATACAATCTGCAATCAAACAGATACAGATCCGTGGGCCTGATTGATATGAGAAATAACTTGAACGGTACCAAAGACCAATGTTCAAGTGTCTATCAATTTCAATCACCAACCAAAGGTCGAATTTACTAATTGATTGAAATACGCACAGACGCACAACCTGTGATATTTTAATTATATAAACAAATATAATGCGGAAAACAAATACAGTAAAACTTCAATAAATTAATAATCGGGACTGTCAAATTCTATCAATTGCAAATTGTTTCCAACACTGTAAACTTCGGTCACAAGAAAATGAAGATGTACTAGTCATTGAAGATGAAGGTATTAGTGAACTTGGATTGATAATCAAGGAGTTGAATTACCGTAATCAAATAAATGTCGACATTTTGCTAGATTATACAAGTCAAAATGATAACAGTACGGAAATTTGGACATACGAAGAAATTATTGGGAGTGTTATATCAAATCCCCAAGAAAAGGAACTAGAGGATGATAGTTGCGTTGTAGAGCCAGTTTCTCGTGAAAAAAACATCTTATCAATAGTAAAGCTAAATGATTTTCTCCTACAATTTGAAAAAGGCATTCCTGAACTCCTCAAGGGACTACAAAATATGAGAGATAAAGTCCAATGTTGCATAAATGTAAACAAGAAACAAACAACTTTGGAATCTTATTTTAGTCACCGTAATGTAGTGCTATTATAATGATTATTAATTAATATTTTTTTTATTATCTTATAAATTTAGCGAGGTTACTAATTAAATACATTGGCCAAAATTGGGACCGACATTTTTTTTTATTTTAACGAAGTTATTAATTTATCGCGGATTAATTTATCGAAGTTCTAATGTAACACAGACACCAGAAATTTTGTTAACGAGGAAACCGCAAATATAGAAAACCCCAGGACATAGTACAGATTTGAATACCACATTGTATTAAGCCGCTACAGACTCTAGCCTACTACAAGTTAACTACGGACTGGAATGTAGTTGAGCCCTAACCAAGTCTCATACTGATTAAGGTACAGTCGCGTTCCTTACGCCTCTGAATCCCAGAAGGACTTTACACACTTGATTCCCTTAGCTGATCTCACCCACAACTAAGAGTTGCTACGACCCAAAGTCGAAGACTTTATAAACAAATCTGTCTCCCACAGAAAAGTCTATTCTGATAGATAAATCTGTCTTCCACAGAAGTACCTACG
Organism: Papaver atlanticum; assembly: GCA_023531105.1. Taxonomy (NCBI): domain Eukaryota; kingdom Viridiplantae; phylum Streptophyta; class Magnoliopsida; order Ranunculales; family Papaveraceae; genus Papaver; species Papaver atlanticum. The sequence continues at coordinate 1,584,535 of JAJJMB010000025.1, forward strand.
AAGTTTTTGTTCCGTCTTTTGATAAGTCAAGGTGAACTGGAACTAATTGATAATCAAGTCTTATATTCCCTAAAAACAGCCTAGAAATATCAATCACCTCACAATAACTTAACTATATGTGAAATCACAAAGAATGAGACGAAGAGCTTTGTGATTACTTTTTATATCTTACCTATCGGAGATAAATCTCGAACCTGTCTTAGAGGAGATAGTACTCAATATGATAGAACAAGTAAGATTAGAACACGCAACTACAGAGAAAATAGTTGGGTCTGGCTTCAGAATTCCAATGAATTCTTCAAGTCGTTAACCTATAATGGTTTTAGGAAAAACCTAGGTTAAAGGAGAAACGACTTTAGTACACAACTAGTATCACACAGAAGTGTGGGGATTAGGTTTTCCATTTGCTAGAGTTCTCCCTTATATAGTCTTCAAATCAGGGTTTGATAGCTTAGAAACAAAGCAATCAATGCTCACCGTTAGATGAAAACCTGATTTAAGATTCAAGCTAAGTTTGCTTAAAACCAAAGAAATATCTCTCCACCACTAGATGGTCTTAGCTTGTTACACATAAATGAAATATACCTTCATTTATATATGGGTAACCGTACCTAAACGTGTATATTGAGTTGGCTCAACAATAGTTAACCGAAGTTAGCCATATGAACACTTTTGTATTAACCACATTCATCTAACACTTATAGATCAAATGATAATCAAATGAATCTAATTTTGTTACTCATAGAGTTGTTCAATTGTTTATATTCTCATAGAAGTATACAAGACACAATTGAAGCAAAATCGGATTTGATTCAAGAGAATCAATTCATGAACAATTAGCCACGGTTTGCAAAGATTGCATTCCTTAATATATAAATGTATTTGTTCATGAGTATGAAATCATACTTAATCGATTTTAGAACTTAACCAACTAAGTTTGCAAACGGGTACGCAAACTTAAGTTCCGGACTTTGGTCTTGTCGGAAAATTCGCGAACGGGTACGCATACTGTCGTCCCGGACCTAACTCAGGTGAAACTGTTCGCAAACGCGTATGCAAACTTGGTTCCCGGACTTTGACAGTTAAAACCGTTCGCATACTAGTATGCAAACTTGGTTCCCAGAGCTGAATCATACCACAACAGTTTGCATACTGGTATGCATACTGTGCTATATCCAGACAATGGTTAATTGTTCTAAACTCCTATTTCAATCATTGAAACATCCTTAGAAGACGACAATAGCTGTCTCACACAAACTATTAGCTTATAAGTAATTTTCAAGTGATCGAATGATCAATACGAAACATTCTGAGTCGACATCAAATGACTGTCTCACACAAATCATATAAGATGTTTCAAGGCAATTTCCACATGATCGTCTTTTGACTCATTATTTAGTTTCCAACAAATAAATTGTTTCCAACTAAACTCGTCAAGTGATAATGATGAACGTAGCTAAAGAAAAAATCTTTCCAACACATATTTCGAGAAAGATATAAGCGAGTTAAACTCAGCTCGAAATATCAAATGTGTATAATGTAAAAGTCTATATAGCTATACGACTTAGTCTCATTAGGAGATAGAATAGAATAGACTTCCGAGTGATAGATAAGTTTTAGTCTCCACATACCTTTTGTTGATGAAGTTCCTCTAAGCCCTCCTCAGTAGATCTTCGTCTTCAATCGATGAACGCCGTGAAGTCTAAAGCTAAAATACACATTCTATCATAATCCGAGACATAGCTATAAGTAGATTAGAAATCAAGACTTATAGTTTTGATCACCTAAACTTAACAAACAAGATTGAGATAGCAACGCTTGTGAGTTCGACCGAGCAGTGCTCTAACACATAATTAAGAACACCACTAGTAAATTAGGTCTCCATCAGAGAATATCCCCAACCACTCTTCAACAAAAGTTGAACAACCGGTTTTTAAATTCTTTTGATAAACCAGTTGTAATGACTGTAAGAACGATTATTGTCCCTAGTTTTGGTGATGACTCATCTATCCAGTCTGTATTACTTAACAAAATTAGTATTTTTGATAAAATGATTTATTCGAAAGAATGAGGTAATGTCCTACTCAATAAAAATCTAGATGAAAGTAATGAAATTTAGAAACTCTTGAGAATGAAACTTAACGACTCAAGAGAAGATTTCATTCAGGTTTTTTCAAGGATTGTAGAAGTGGAAAAAAAGATATCTCTACTTAAATCATTCTGTGATCTTGTGAAAGAGTCTAACTCACACTCGTCCACAAACTTGGTAGAAAGTGTAATCTCTCTGGATTCTAAATTCCTTGAGAAAAGGATTAATTCGATATCCTCTAAAGATGCCACTACGCCACTCAATAAGGTTAAAGCTGACCTCATAAGAACTCAGAGTACCTGCTATGGATATGGTAAAAAGGGACACATTTTGAAACAGTGCAATGACATCCAAGGAAAACCGTTCACATAACTCTCAGTTCTACCAGCAATGGTAGGGTTGATCACTATTAGATCAAACAAACATCGTTCAAAGGTTTATTCTTTGCAACGTGGGAGTACAATATTTTTTTATTCAAAAAAATCGTTGCAACATATTATCAATTGTGTTTCTAATCTCAAGTCTAGTGAAATATAAAAGGTGTTAGAGCAATGCTCGTTTGAACCCACAAGTTTTGTTATCTCAAGCTTGTTGTTAATGCCAGATGATCAAAACTATATCTTGATTTCTAGTCTACTAAGTCAAGTCTCTGACTAGGTTAGAATTTGATAGTTGAGTATCAGACATAACCCTCGAAGACTGAAGATCGACGAAGACATTTGGAAAACTTCTGTATCAGGTATGTGAAGACTCAACCATTCTATTTTACTCACCATCTTACCATTCTATTTTTTTGAGACGATATCGTATGAATTTTAGTAGATTTACAAAGAAGAAGTTTCGAGTCGACTCTTGTCTTGTTAAAATTCTCGAAATATGATTCTAAGAAAACATGTTTAACGATCCTTAACAAAATTAGTTCTATTGTGTGAATTAATTTGTGGATCAATTGAAAATTTTCCCTGCAAATAATTTTATCACGTGGGAATGTTTCAAACATCATAAGAGAGAAATATTGAACTATATGATATTTCTGCTCAGGGTAGGTTGGCGAACTAGTTCGAAAACCATAGATATTTGAGTTTTAGAAATGCGGGAGGGTTGGCGAACCAGTTCGCAAACTGCAAGTTCAGATGGGGACACTTCACGAACTGTTGTGAACTGAATTTTCAAAGTTGGTATTATAGGCTAGCAGTTGACGAAACCGGTTCACGAACCATGTTCAACTGAGTTCGGTAGTCTTGTAAGGTTGGTAAGCCCGGTTCATGAACCGTTGTACCATAACTCTTGAACAAGCCTAACAGTTCACGAACCGTTGTACCAACCGTCCCAGTTTAAGATTTTAGCAGATGCTCAAAGTCTTATTTTTTAAATATGTTTAGCATTGCTAGAGTTCTCTCAAACACTTCTAAGACTTCATTGATCACTTAAACACTTATGTGTGTGCGTCATGATTAAATTCTTAGGAGTTTAAATGAACATCAAATTTCTTTAGTTCTTTGGCATACTTTCCAAACCGAACAATCATTATAAACGGTTCATGAACCGGTTCCTAGTGTATATATTCTATCGTATTTTCAAGACCTAAAAGTGTTTGTTTGACTCTCAATTTATCTTAGCTTGAATTCTAAGAAACCCTCGGTTTTTGAAATCTATAAATAGAGATACTCTTTCAACGGGGAAATTTAATCCCTGACACTTTGTGTTCTAGTTGATTCTAGAGTCTTTTATAGACCTAGGTTTCCTCTAAGAAACATAATTAGGTCTACGACGGATCCGTGAAGCCGGGTCCGACTATCTTTACCTAGATAATTCGTGTATCCTGATCTTGCTTTTCTGTTACCAAGAATTTCGTAATCTCTTTCATCCAATACATATAGTAATCGCAAAGTTCTCTTCATCTCAGACTTTGTGATTCCTCAAGATAGATATCTGAAAATTGATCTTTTGAAGATTGTTCTTGAAAGGTGCTTAAGAATCTAGGATGCTCTTCGGGAGTCGTAAGTTCCGGATTTGTGAGATTTGATAGTTTTGTCTATTGCAAATAGATTTCCTCACTTTGATCTTTGATCTGAAAGGAAATCAAATAAGTTTATCTGTTAGAGGCAGATTGGTATCAAAAGTCTGGACTTCGGCTGAAGCAACTCTTAGGCTGTAAATGACGTCAGCTAAGGGAATCAATTGCGTAGAGCCTTGCGAGGTTCAAGAGACATACGGAGCGCGACTGTAACTAAATCGTTTTGAGTGTGGATTCGGTCTCAACTACATTCCAGTCCGAAGTCTGATAGTAGGCAAGTTTCTGTAGCGGGTTAAAACAGGTTGGTGTTCTAATCTGGAAGAGGTCCCAAGGTTTTTCTGCTATTGTGATGTCTTGTGTTTTTCCTTTTCCACATTATATTGTTTATATTTATAATTGGATTTAAACAAGTTGTACGTATTCAATCTTAGTAGATATGTCCATCGAATTGTGATCGATTGCGAGACTCGTTTTTTTTTAGAATTCGTATATTGAAAGATAGAAAACAAGTTTAATTACTTGGAAGAATTCCGATTTGATTATTTGGATACAACTAATCAAACTGGTCCAAACCGACAAAAAAACCCAGAAAACCAGAGAGCGAAAAATCCAAAAACCCAAAAACCGAGAAAACCAATTCTATGTGGTTGGTTTTGGTTTGATGTCAAAATATAACCAAAAAATCAAAAAAAACAAACAAAAAAAAACCGAGGGTTAGAACCACAAAAACCAGCAAAAACCATAATAATATTTAGCGAACTTTCCATCATAGTGTAATATATATACACTTCAATGAGTATATCCATAAACAAAGAAAATATAATTAAAAATGTATCTAATATTGAATTATATATGTATAATTTATATAATTTTAATGAGTGTACCCATAAATAAAAAGTTTATAGTTCAAAATATATCTAATTTTGATGATATTCTTTACAATTTTGATTTACGAGTTAAAAATGAAAGTCTATAAGAAAAACCAAAAAAGCCAGAAAATCCAAAAAAACCGGTGAGACGGTTCTGGTTTCTAATATTCTAAACCGAGCATGGATTGGTTTGGTTTTTGGTTTGTTATAAGAGATATTGGTTTGGTCCTTGGGTTTGGCAGAAAACCAAACCAAACCGAACCATGGGAAACCCTATGCCCCAATATGGCTTGCAATTGTGGGGATCTGCCCCAACGTTAAAAAGAGTTAGAAAAATGCCCCACTGTTAGAAATAGCTATTAAATCCACATGTGCGACTTCCCACATGCCATAAAAAGACAAAAATACCCCAAACTGTTAAGATCCTGCCACGTATGCGAAGAGTCCGACGGACTGAGATGAGGAAGGAAAGCACGTGAGTTGCACGTGATGCGCATATAAAATTACAATTTTATCACCAGTCCATCTACGTGTAGACGTCTTTATGGTGCGACGTGTCACCGTCCGGTCACGACACATGTCACATACGTGTCGACTTCTTATGGTGAGATGTGTCACCGCCACACGTGACATCTCACACGAGTGTGAGTTCTGCCCTAAAAGATGAAATCGAGAAGATATTTTCTTTATTCTTCTTTGTTTCATTCAGATCTAAACAGAGACGGAAGGGGAGAAAGAATGAGAAGAAGATTAGGAAAGGTGATTAAAACTACGATTTCATCTCGATCAAACTCGAAACTTTTTAACTGTTAATGATTAAGATTCTTCTCTTAATGTTGCAGCGATTGAAACTCCTAAAGAACATACTCACAGACGATGAAAGTTGAAGCTTGAAACAGTTGTAGTTTAATTGGTCGATAAACAAGTAAGTAATTGAAACCCAATCGTTGTTTATGCTTAAATCACGTGATATTTTGTGTCAATTTGTAAACGAAATGAAATTATAATTTTAGAGTTTCATGAAATTTGTTTGTTTGTTTTTTTTGTTTTTTTTTGTAATTTAGGGTTTATTTATGTGAAATTAACATGAGTTGTATGTAAAATTTTGACTTGCTGGTGGGGATTTTGACATGCTTGTATTGAATTTTGTTTGTATGTATATCAGGGTAATATGGATTGGAACATCAGAGTTACTGTGAGCAATGGGAATAATAAGTTTACACCTATGTATTTTCTAAATGTTGTTGCTGGTATTAGTGGTCTTGGGTTTATACAAATGGTGAAGGATAGGATGATCATCATGGGTATGGAAGAAAAGTTTAACCTTATGCTGTTTGATAAATAAAATTTTACGTGTTAAAAGGAAAACGACTTTATTAAAATATGGAACAAAGGTGTCCATGATGAAGATGGATTTGTTGAGTTTAAAGTGTTTATGGTTGATGGTGATATACCATTTGGTTGTGGCAGTGATAATGCTATAAATAGTTCAGTTGGTGGTGCACACATTGGCAGTGGTAGTGGTTTGTCTATTCTACGTAGTACTCCTCCAAAATCAAGGGTTAGTAAGAAGCTTCATGTTAGGAAGAGTCCAAGACTAGCTGAACTAGCTGAGAAACAGTCTACAAAGCAGCAACAGAAGACAGAGTTCAGACCAACTAGACTGAACTTTGGTAATGAAGATGGGGATGTGCCTGAAGTTATTACAACACAAGCTAATGTCGCAAACAATGTACATGATCAGCAAGAAACAGAGTTCTGGGATGATGATGTTACATAATGTTCAATTGTTGAAGATGCTAATATTGGTGAAGACCAAGTGAATCTGTAGAATGAGGCTGAAGATCAGTGTCATCGAGATAATAGGACAGAATTTCAGTATGATCTTAATGCTGATGATGAGGACGATGAAGATGAAGATGTTGATGCTGTTGATAGAGCCAATTATGAAGAATTTGTGTCCAAGTGTGCTAATAATGAAGATGTTAGTGATGGAGTTGGTGATGTGGAATGGAATTTGGATGGGTATGGTGATGAGATTTTGGCTGATAGTGGTGGGGTTGATGAGAATTTAGCTGATGGTAGGGGGATGGTGATGAGAATTTAGCTGATGGTAGTGGGGATGGTGATGAGAATTCGGGTCACAATGTTGAAGGAAGTGCCGATGGTCATGCATATTAGATGGATGAAGAGGAAGATGAAGAATGGGAAAAAGACTATGGTGGGTATATTGGGAAACAAACTCTGACAATGGAGAATGAAGAAGCACCTGACCCTGAACCTGGTGTGTTGTGTACTAAAATGGCATTTCCAGACATAGTTGCTTTCAGGAATCATCTAAGGGAATATGCAGTACTGAAATATATGCAATATGATATTAAGAAGACAGATAAACATATATGCTATGCTGTTTGCAAGTTCAGGCACATCAATAATTGTGAGTGGAATGTGGGTGCAAGAGAGCTTCCTAATTGTAAGACTGTAACTTTCAGGAGTTGCAACTTAGAACAAAAATGTAAGAGGACTGGTGGTGATACAAACCCAAAATGTAATTCTAGATTTGTAGCAGATTACTTGTTGAGAACAATGAGTTCTTCCATTTCTTTGAAGAAGGGGAGAAAAATCAAGAAAAAAATCATTTGGCTCCAATTAAAGGTTGACATATCTTATTGGGTTACAAATGATGCAAGGGTATGCCTTTTTTTAACTTTAATTCTTCTTTAATTTATTGCTTCTTTGTTTAAGAAATTCACATGGCTAACTCAAGTGAAATTTCAATTTTTTGTGTAAACAGAATATGGTCCTAGGCAAGTTAAATAGCACTTTTGAGGAAAGTTTGACCAAAGTTCCACAACTTTGTACTGCTGCTACAACTTTGAACCCTGAAAGCATTGGCCACTTCACTTATGCCAAAGATGGTGAACTTGATAGATTTGAGAATTTATTCATATCATACATTGCACAACTTAAAGGCTTCTCAAATGGCTGTAGGTTGGTTATATGGCTTGATGCAATGCACTTGACAGGTAAGTTAGGTGGTGTAATGATGGCTACAACAGGTTTAGATGGTGAAAATAACATATTCCCCATTGCTATAGGTGTTGGTACGGCAGAGGCAGAGGCTAATTGGTACATTTTCTTGAAAGAAATTGAAGACAAAAATACCAGATCAGTTTGGATTGACTTTTATATCTGACAGACAAAAGGGTCTTCTCGAAGCAGTGTCAGAGTTATTTCCAAAGGAAAATCATAGGTTTTTCTTTAGGTAATACAACTTCCTCTACCTTTTTGTGTGTTTATTATTTATACCACAACAATTTTATTTTGGAAAATTTGGATAACCTTTTGTTAATTTTGCAGACATCTATACCAGAATTTCCAGAACCATGGATACAAAGGGGAAAAACTGACAACCCTTCTCTGGCAGGCTGCAAAAGCATATAAGCAGAGTCACTGGAAGGTACGTACTATTTGTAAAATTGTTGTAATTTTTTGTGGTAACTGTCAGTAGTAATTTACTACAACTATTACATATTTTCTAGGTACATATGGATGAAAAATTAATAGTGATGCACATGAGTATTTGATGGATTTGGACCCAAAACACTGGGCAAGGTCATGGTTCCCACACGATGTTGCTTGTGAGCATATAAATAACAATTTTTCAGAAAGCTTTAACAACATGTGTAGGAAACTTAGAAACAAACCTATCATCAAGTTGGTCACTATGTATACACAGTTGGTTAATGGATTGTATTACAAGAGAATAAAACTAGCTCAAATATGGCAATCTGGTGATATGGTACCTGCTGCCAAAGATCTCATTGAGGTGATGGAGTCCCTTAGAGGAAACTTTGATGTTGACCCTGCAGAAGAGATGAAGACATATGAGGTGACTAATGAAATCACAAAGAAGGTCTTTACTGTTCAAATTGAAGAAAAAACTTGCACTTGCATACAATGGCAACTAAGACAGTTTCCATGTGTGCATGCTACCTGTGTTTTGAATAGATTGAATCCCAATTGGGCACTGTGAGTAATCTTCCCCAACAGTAATACAGTTTATAGAATGTAGTGTTTCATAATGAATGAGGGGTGTGTTATAGGTTTCAATTAATACAAATGAATGAATGAGTAATTTATGTTTGCAGGTACTGTAGTAAGTACTATACTGTGGACATGTATAAGACCACCTACTCTTGGTCAATAACTCCACTAGGAGACATTGATGAGTGGGAAAATCAGGTGACCTTTATTGCTTGTTTTGAGAATCTTTTTTTAAATAACATTATCTTGTTTGTACTTTTTCTTTATTATTTTATTATTTTTTTGTTTCTAGATCTAGGTATATAAAGAATACTGAACATAATCCCTTTCTTCATCTTGTGTAGTCTAAGGTGAATCTGGTTGCTCCAATCAAATTAAGAGATCCAGGTAGACCTTGTGTAAGAAAGAAGAAATCTTGGCTGGAGAAGAATAAGCAAACCAAACCTAGGCATTGTAGTACATGTGGTGGCGATGATCACAACAGCAGAACATGCCAGGGTGGGCCTATTGGATATAATCCAAAGAAGAAAAGAGTGAGAACAGAGATTCTTGTTGATAGAGATACTATTGTTGTGGGCACTATAGATACAAAGAAGATCAGGAAGAAATCTGCATCAACAACTGCATCTTCAAGCAAAACTGCTGCTGCTGATAGATCTACATCAACCTCTGTTGTTGTTGGAGATACATCTGTTGCTGGATCAAAAAGGAAGGCAAATGGAACTCCTGTTCCTTCAACCTCTGTCGCTAAAGCTACATCTGCTGCTGGGTCGAAAAGTAAGGCAAAAGGTACTTCACTATCAACCTCTGCTGCACCATCAAATTCTGCTGCTAAAGCTACATCTGTTGTTGTACCATCTACCTCTACAACACCATCTACATCTGTTTCAAAGAAGTTAACTGCAGCACCAACCACCTCTGCTGCAGGTGATGCTGGTTCTTCTTTAGCTACTGGTTTGTTTAGTCAGACTTACAATGGCACAGTTAACATACAAAACCAAACAAACAATATTTGTGAACCATCATCAAAGAGGCAAAGAAAGCCTAACTCAAAGTATGTCTAGTCTAGTTTCTCTTTGTACTAGTGGTCAGTGGTGTTATCTCTAGTCTAGTTTCTCTTTTTTCTAGTGGTCAGTGGTGTTATGTTATGGTATTATGGTTGTATTAAGACTTGTATGGTTATGTTATGCTTCCTAAAAACTTTTAAAACTGGTTATGTTTTGTTACCTAAAAACAATATGGTTGTATTATATTATGGTATGGTCTTTACTGTTATAATTTGAATTAATAGTGCAATTCATATATAATTAGCAAATAGGTTTATATCTTACATCATAAAAGCATTTTCCTTTCAAATTGTTCACATAGTGCATTCTCATGATGCCCAAATTGCTTGTGTTGTGCAAAAAAACGTGCATCGGAAACCCATTGGAATGACTTGCATTCTTTACATTTTAGATAACTAATACCATAATTCCAGAGTGTTTCAGCTGTCTTCATCTTCATGTAGTTTCTGGAGTTACTTTGCTTGTTTTGGCAAAATGATCTATGCATAGGACATGTATTGAATTGGTGCAAACCATCACTACTACCACAACAACTCCCATTCAACTTCACCGCCATTGATTTCACCGGGTCTATTGTATCATCGAACCACTCAAAGTAATCACAAATGGGGCTAGAACATGTTAGAAACTTTTTCCCAGCATTAGAACCATCTTTTACTCGAAGAAGTTTTCGAATTCCATTACAAGTTGAGCTTTTGCATCTGGAGTATAGCCAAGGACAATCAATGGCTTCATGATCATCACCTTTGTTACACAATGAACATTCCTGACAAATCAATAAATATGTGTGATAATCAAAATACTCTTTTCAAATTGGATGTTAAGAAAGCGATTATTCATAAGGGTTTTCATAGTATTACAAATTTAATTAAACAAACAAAAAACTCACCATTGAAGTGCTTGATGTAGCTGCCATTTTTGAACTGATCCAAATTTTGCATCCAAATACACCTTATTTCGTTAAAATATAAGATTCCTATTCAACCCAATTGTTTGAACTACCAATTTAGCACTTAATCTATATGAAAAAAGTTGGAAATCAACTTGGAAAATTTTCATCTTTTATAACAGTTGATTTGAGGAAGATGACCATTTTTGTATAACCGTCGGAATCATGTGCCGTTGATTATTAAGTATATGACACGTGGCAGAATCTGGTAGCGTTAGCAATCAACGGTTGGATGCATTTACTCCGGCGACGTGTCGCAATCTGAGACGAAGGACACAGAAGTCACAATGGGAAAAGATAATATTGTTTTGGTAATTTATCTGCACATCACGTGCAACTCACGTGCTTCCCTTCCACATCTCAGTCCGTCGGACTCTTCGCATACGTGACAGGATCTTAATGGTTTTGGGTATTTTTGTCCTTTTCTGGCACGTGGGAAGTCACACATGTGGAGTTAACAACTATTTCTAACAGTGGGGCATTTTTCCAATTCTTTTTAACGTTGGGGCAGATCCTCAAGATTGCAAGCCATATTAGGGCATTTTCCCAATTTTCCCAATCTTTCCCTTTTCAGATCATCCCTCTTCTTAACAATCAGGTCCACGGACTCTTGTCCATATGTATATTGATTGAGAAGAGTTTAGAGATATAAACTCTATATACATATTGTCAAGGATCATTCAGTTGGTCTACTTGCAATTGTATTAGGTTTTGTCCATACAAGTTGCCAAATGAAAAAGTTGATGGTGTACTTGGTACCCCTGCTTTTCAGTACTTGTTGTGACTAAGACAAGTTAGCCTAATATGAAATTACCTCTTGAACAACCGACAAGTGTGTCTAAGAGACTCTTTTAAAGTTTCTAACGAATAACAATAGATTTAAGATCTCTCTATAATTCTCAATTCTCTAACCCCGGCAAATATCCCATTTAAAAGAGTAATTTGGATAATATAAGAACCCACAATTGTATGATATGAACTACTTGTCCCATCCTGACTATTCTGCCAAGGAGTTCTTAAAAGTATAAAAGTCCAAGTTACCCTTTTCATATATTATTAATTAATTTTATTTTTAAAATTTTTAAATAATTTTTTTTTATATTTTTTAAAAAAGTTAAAAGTTTTTGAAAACACCATAAACAAAATCAGCATGAATAATTGATGAATACTATGCCGACGGTATAAAGTTGGCACTGTTTATTTTTTGAATACCATCCTGAAAGTTTATGGTGTTCTTCGTCAACAACAATCGACACGATATTTAATACATAAACAATTCTGATTGTTTACATCCGGCACGGTATTCGTACATAGACAATTCTTATCATTTACGATCAACTTTGAAAAATAAAATTTAACCATGCCGACTGCAGCTTTGAAATTTTGGACAATATGGTCGGCACAATCATAATTTTTCTTGAAAAATTACACCAATCGACATGGTGTTCATCTGTTTCCATGCCGACTGCCAAAATCGGCACGATATTCTTCATTTTACTGTGCCGACGCCAAGAAAAAAAGAAAAAAAAGATAAAATACATTTTTAGAAAATAAGTCAAAAATTAGTTAAAAATACGAATATAATTTTGTCATTACAAAGAATATATGGATAAAGGGTTTCCAATTTACTTCAAATTTGTTCCATTCAATATCCCCAGTTGATTGTTCCATCAAAAAATAAAAAAATCCACAATTGATTTCCATACACCCAATTGTGGGTTCTAACATAATCTTACTTGTTAAACATTGGTTGCATTTAAAATTAAAATTCTTGTGGAGAGACCGTATCCAAATAACCCAATCTCACCTACTTTTGGAAATGCTCTCCACTAGCCCCCGATACGAAGAAAAATAAAATCAAAACAAAAAAGATTAATTGAATTAGAAATAACCGAGAAGAATTAAAATTAAAACAAAACTCCTAGTGGACAAGATCCGTTGAGTCAACGTGGCAGCATCTCTGTCTTTCAGAATTGGGTGCACGTCCATGATATATATCACCAACACCAAGTCATGGGATGATCCCACAGACATCTCTTTGATCCAGTGTCATATTTTTTTATCAGTTAGCTCTTACTGAAAAGTCATTTGGGCAAGCCGGATCCAATAGGGAAAATATTTAGCCGTTTGTTTATCTGCACACTTGTATGTAATTATATACACTAGTGAGCTCCACTAAATGATATTTCCCCCATAATTCAAAATGTTTTATGATACATTCAACTTGATCGTGCAAGGCAGTCATTCCTTCAATCAAATCTCATATTCCCTCCATAAATAGAGAAGAGATTGCTGGACCGTACCACTACCAGTACTCCTCTCTATTTAGATCTAAACAACCAAATCTTTCTCACTTCAAACCTGCGAAAGAAAGATGAAGGGTCTTGGAGGAGCAGTACTTGTGTTCATGTTACTTAACTTGACAATCACTTGTCATGGTCAGTTGCGATCAGGGTTTTACCTTGGAAAATGTAAGGGGGGGAACAAATACTTCAACGTTGAGGCCATCATCAGAGGCGTTGTTGAAGCCGAATTTAGCAAGCTGCCTAACGGCCCAACTATGGCTGCTGCACTCCTTCGCTTGCAGTTCCACGATTGTTTCGTAACAGTAAGACTATAATAAGTTTGTCACTGATGATTATGTTACATAAAACTTTTTTCTTTTTTTTAATCAAAATTGTTATCAAATATATACGTAAGTGCATGCACATGCATGTACATGCATGCACATGCATAATGATTCCTTTGGTGATTTTGAATGAAGGGATGTGATGCGTCGCTGCTCCTAGATGGCCCTAGCAGTGAAAAAACTGCATTCCCCAACCTTAGCGTAAGAGGTTACGATGTTATCGACAAAGCAAAAGCTGAACTTGAGAAAGTTTGCCCTGGAATCGTCTCATGTTCTGATATTATCGCTGTAGCCACCAGAGATGCTGTCGTCTTGGTACAAATAGCTTTACACTACATACATTTCAATACTTTCGATCGATATATATATATATATATATATATTGTCAGGATTATATATTGATTTTTGAATATGAAATTATGAACGCAGTCTAAAGGACTGGGCTACAGAGTTCAAACAGGAAGAAGGGATGGCTTCATTTCTAAAAAGGAAAATGTGAATCTTCCAAGCCCTTTTATTACCGTCAAGGATTCTATTGCTGCATTCGCAGCAAAAGGACTTAATAAGAAAGAGATGGTTTTGCTCCTTGGTATGATGTCATCAATCAATTAATATATTGACGCCATAATTTTCAAATTTTTACACGTACATGCAGTGTAGTAATAATGTTTTCTTCTTCAATCAGCTGCTCATACCGTCGGAATCACACATTGTGCGCTTATCCGAAACCGGCTCTACAATTTCAGAAACAACGGCACAAGAGACCCGACCATGGATGCTACGCTCTTCCAGTTTTTGTCGAAGAAATGTCCCAAATCCGACACCAGCCTTGGTGGCGAAATAGCACTAGACCAGACACCTAACAGTATTAATATCGTGGATAATGGTTTCCTCCAACAAGTCAAAGCAAAGAAAGGAATTCTCGAAATCGATCAAGGATTAGGACTAGACCCATTGACTGCTGAAATCGTTCGATCTTACGCTGACGGTCCCTTGAGCCAAAAGTTTCGATCTGATTTTGGTGCAGCCATGATCAGATTGGGTGGTGTCGGTGTTCTAACAGGCACAACTGGAGAGATCAGAAACAAGTGTGGTTCTGTGAATTTTAAAGGACCTTCAGGTCCTTCACCTAAACCAAAATCAGCCGGCTTACCCAGTCTCTTTTGATAGAGATCATGGACAGTTCATTCCATGTTATCTGCTGATTTGATTTTTTTCATTTTTCTTTTGCAAATTTGAAATTTGTGTAATTTGATTTTGACTCCTTCAATTAAGGAGTTTGCTTTGAGCATTTGAAAGTTGATATTTTGATTTTACGAATGTATTATTTTTATTCTCTCTTTTGATAATATTGATGAATGTATTTAATTGAGAAATGAGATTATTGAGGTGGACTCAGGGTCGTAGCCACATGGGTCTAGCCGAAGCTAGCGATTTTGTGCTTTTTTTTTTATAAGTTAAAAATTTGGTGCTGACGAGTTTTGAACTCAGGTCACTGTATTATCACCCAGCGATTTTACCAATACTACAATGACATCAGCCATTTTGTGGCTATTTTTGAATTGTCGTTTCTAAGTTTTTATTTGTTTTTTTGAAGCATGAATTTTATTAAGAAAAAAATTAGAGGGCAATAAATTAATTCTCGATAAATAATTTGCTTTGAGTGATTTTGTGCTTATTTTCGAATTGTTGATTTTGAGGTTTTTAGAGTTCAATAAATTAATACTCGATAAATAAATAATATCACTAAAATAAAACTGTGAGACTAGTCTCGGCTAGACAGGTACACTATAAGCTAAATGTTAACTTGATGAATTAATAAAGGAACATTAATTAAATATTCCTAAAATTTAAAAGTTATGGCCTTCATAAATATCCATCTCCAAATATTCATGAGTTAGTTTGATTAGTGATAAAAAAATTCAGGATTTTGAGTTAATGAAGAAACCCAGCTTCATTTGACTATGAATATCCCCAGGTCTGTGGAGGTATCCGCAAATGTGGTTTCTTTACAAATCCATTTGCAGCACAAGAAACATCAATCTTTCCAACATTTGATTCAAACCTAGGGAAAGTATTTAGTCGTTTGCAATAGGGTAAATATTTAGTCGTTCATTTGTACACCTGTATATATGGACATATACACTATGAGCACCACTAAATGATATTTCCCCAAAAAAATTTAAAAATGTTTTTATGAAACATTCAACTTGATCGTGCAAGGCAGTCATTCCATTAATCAAATCTCAAATTCTCCCTATAAGTAGAAAAGGGATTTGTTGATGAAATACCAGTACATTCTCTCCTCTCTAAGATCCAAACAAACAAATCTCTCATTTCAAACCTCCGAAAGAAAGATGAAGGGTCTTGGAGGGGTTGTACTTCTGTTCATGCTAATTAACTTGGCAGTTACCTGTAATGGTCAGTTAAAAAGAGGGTTTTACCTTGGAAGATGCAAGGGAGGGAACGTTGAGGCTATCATCAGAGGCGTTGTAGAAGCCGAATTTAGGAAGCTGCCTAACGGCCCTAAATTGGCTGCTGCATTTCTTCGCTTGAACTTCCACGATTGTTTCGTAACAGTAAGACCTACATTAAGTTTTGTCATCCATTATTTTGTTAATACATAAACTTGTTTATCAGAATTATATTTTCTTTGGTGATTTTGAATGAAGGGATGTGACGCGTCGCTGCTCCTAGATGGCCCTGAAAGTGAAAAGAAGGCACCCCCAAACTTTAGCGTGAGAGGTTACGATGTTATCGACAAAGTAAAAGCTGCCCTTGAGAAAGCTTGCCCTGGAGTCGTCTCATGTTCCGATATCATCGCCGTAGCTACCAGAGATGCCGTCGTATTGGTAAATATATATGAGTACACCTGCACTCCTCCATCTTTCGGTCGATACATATTATTGTCGGTATTATTGTATTAGTATATATTTATTGATTTGGATATGAAATTTTGAATGCAGTCTGGAGGAGTGAGCTACAGAGTTGAGACAGGAAGAAGGGATGGCTTCGTTTCTTTGAAGGCAAATGTGAATCTTCCAAGCCCTTCAATTACTGTCAAGGATTCTGTTAAAGTATTCGCAGACCAAGGACTTAATAAGACTGACATGGTTTTGCTCCTCGGTATGTTACAAACTAATTCTCTTATTGACGCCAAATTTTTTCAAATGATACACGTACATGCATGCAGTGTAGTAGTAATATAAACGTCTAATGTTTTCTTCTTCAATCAGCTGCTCATACTGTCGGAATCACACACTGTGGGCAAGTCCACGGCAGACTCTACAATTTCAGAAACAAAGGCAAAAAAGACCCGACCATGGGTGATGATCTTTTCAACTCATGGTCGAAGACATGTCCCAAATCCGGTGGTCCTGATAAGGAAATAGCACTAGACCAGACACCTGACAGTATTAATATCGTGGATACCGGTTACCTCAAACAAGTCAAAGTACAAAGAGGAGTCCTCGAAATCGATCAAGGATTAGGGATAGACCCATTGACTGCTGAGATCGTCCGATCATACGCTGATGGTCCCTTGAGCAAACTGTTCCGATCTCATTTTGGTGAAGCTATGATCAGATTGGGTCGTGTTGGTGTTCTAACTGGCAAGAGTGGAGAGATTAGAAGAACTTGTAATGCTGTGAATAATCCTAAACCAAGTCAACCAAAACCAGCTGGACCTGCACCAAAGTCAGCCGGCTTACCCAGTCTCTTGTTATAGAGATCATGAACGGTTCATTTCCACATTTCTGCTGATTTGAGTTTTCATTTTTCTTCAAGCCTTTGCGAATTTGAAATTTGTGTAATTTGGTTTCGACTCCTTAAAGGAATGTATTTTGAGAATTTGAATTTTGTATCATTTTTCTCTTTTGAAGCATAAATTTGTATCATTTGATTTTCACGAATGTATTTATTTTTTTGGATTGATGAATGTTTTTGAAAATTTGAAATATGAGAATGTTGAGATGGACCATGGACGTAGGGTGTAAATTGGGTTGTGCCACCATGAGCACAACCCAGCCCAGCACGTGATTTAGCGCAACACGACACAACATGTTAGTTTCGTGGGCTGTGCTGGGTTAGCCTAATCGGCACAGTAGCACAACACGCGGCACGGATAAACACGTGGCCCAGCCCAGCACAACACATTAAGAAAGCACGTCATAGCATGCACAAATACTCCATATAACAAGGCATAATACATCACATTTTGTATATATTTCACAAAAGAGTTACTATTTTAGCTAGTTTTTGACATTTTATGCTAGCTTACTTTTATAACAACACGTATAATCCTAAATATTTAGAAAAATATATTTCAATATCGTTGTTATAATGTCGTTATTTTTGACTAGAACATTAATTTACATGACAATGATCCAATTTTATGTTTGATGGGCTATTTCTTTTTATTGAATAAACTTGTTAATTTTACTTGAAATAATTTCAAATGATATGTTATCTATTTAGATTCTCGTGATAATGTCCGACTTAATATATATCATTAAGTGATTTCAAATTGTTTATAACACGTGTGTCAGCACGGCACAGCACGTTTATTCGTGTGCTGTGTCCATGGGCTGTGTTGTGCCTAGCTTTTGACTAGTAAAGCATAGCACGGCACAACACGTTTAAATCGTTGGCACAGCACAAGACGGCACATGGCAAGTGAAGCACGCGACTTCGTGTGCCGGGCTGGCACGTTTTACACCTTTAGACGTAGCCCACATGGGTGCTACTGTTTAACCGAGGCTAGCGGTTTCAGTCGCGTGACGGACTCTAAATGGGTAAATGCATCAAATTTTTGATGTCCGTAATTTAAAATCAAATAAGTTGTCTATTTCTTCTTCCTCTTCGGAGAAAAAAACCCCAAAGAAATTGTGAAAAAGGGGCGGCAAAAATTTAAGCAGAGAGATAAAGAAGAAAATGGGTGATTCTCCGGACTGGTTGCGCACTTTTGAGGTATCTCTCCGTCATACGTTACTTTATCCTTAGTTTTCTAGATCCTAGCCACATTTTGAGCATACTTGAGTGAGTTAGGTCTTGATATGAGCTGATTTAATAATTATACTCTTAGACTAGAGATTCTAGAGAAATCTCTTAGTAACTGAAGCAGTAACTTGAAGTAGGATGAAGATTGTTTCTGTTTGTGATGTTAAGCTAGACCCTAGATGGTATATAAGTCACAATTTATGGTGACATGGGTTGTGGAAATTAGATATGAAGTAACATTGTTGGCGATTTTATGTTTTAAGTAAGATATCTTTAAGGAGCAGTAGAGGTGTTATGTGAAATATGAGGGTGTGATTTCTGTTGTTTTAAAAGACCTTACTGAATAATTTACAATGAGGGTAAGATTTAAGCTTGCACAGATAAGTGGGTGAGAACATA
Source organism: Papaver atlanticum (assembly GCA_023531105.1). Taxonomy (NCBI): domain Eukaryota; kingdom Viridiplantae; phylum Streptophyta; class Magnoliopsida; order Ranunculales; family Papaveraceae; genus Papaver; species Papaver atlanticum. Next base: position 1,603,599 of record JAJJMB010000025.1, read on the forward strand.
GTTTGGTGGATATAGTAGAATAACTTTTGGATTTGAGCCTCCTTTGAACTGTAACCTCCTCGTGTATCACTCTTAGTGGAAGTTTTACAAGTGTCTTTATTTTTTTTCCTGTCTTAGATTGGGTCATGTTTTTGTTTGTCTGTTCCTCTTTGTTGATTCTTTGGTTCTTCCATTTGGTTGAACAATGTTAGTCGTTGTATGTTGGGTTTCATCTATCGAAAAAGTATTACATAAAATATAGGAGTGGTTTCTGAACCTTTTAAATGAGCAAGATGTGTGGTTCTTTTTGGGAGAGCAACATAATGGGGACCTTATGCAACATGGGAGAAGTGTTCGCCTGTTACATCTTATCGTTGGGTGTATTGGAAACTATGCATTTTTAGTATATTATCACTTATATACTATGAGTAGCTCATATACTTAAACTCAGTGAGGGCTGATGTGTTGCATTTAATGAACAGGCTCCAAAGCAACCACTTATAGCATTATCATCAGATGAGGATGACGAGGATGATTTCCGTCCTATAAGCGAAACTTTGGGTTTATCATCGAAATCACGAAAGGAAGATAACAATCAAGACGCTCTTCTCATTGACGTTGCAGAAGAACCTTCGGTTAGTAAAGCTCCCAAATCTAAGTCCAAGACTACGAAGGCTCGAGCGGAAGTGGAAACTCAAGTCCTAGAAGAAGGTAAGTCAGACCACTAGATAATGTTTCTAAATTACAGGATTTATAATCAGATAGTAAGTCTCAGAAACCTTATTCTTAAATGATGCGGCAGGAGAGAAGAATCAAGGTGCAGATGTTGATAAAAATGTAGAGGATTCAAAAGTTAAAAAGTCTCCAAAAAAGAAATTGAAAGTAGAGACTCAAAGCCATAAAGAAGGTATGTTAGACTGCTTGACGGCATAACTACATTGAAGGTTGTATAATGAGAGAAAATAGTTAATGATGGTTAATTTATATATTCCTTCGTCTCTGATATAGAGACTGATATTGAGGAGGAAGCTGTGAAGGAAGAAGTAACCGAGAAGAGTGCAATACCTCATGTAAGAAGTTCAAACAGCTTCTATGTTCCCATCTCATACTTTTAGCTAGTAACTCACCTGTGAATCTGGACTGTTTAAACTATTGAAAGAAGAGGCCTTTAACTTTCCTTTTGAGTATGTTGGCTTTTGTTTCTTTTTGGCAGGGCTCGTCAAGATTGCCTTTGATGATGGCAGAGAAAGTCCAGCGGTCGAAGGTACCTTATTATTCTTCTTTTTTGGTATAAAATCTAATTGTATTTATGTCATGTTCCTGGAAGTATTTCACTGGCCAGAATATGAGCTTACGCACTATCATTGTGGTTGTTGATTTTGCTTAGATTGTCCTAGACCAGATCAAGGCATGTTTGCTTCTCTTGTGAACAAATGCTACAGAATTAGGCTATTTAAGATGTATACCAAATTGACTAGACATAGGGTAATCTTTGGAGAAATCAATAAAAGCATAAGAGCTAGCGGGAAAGGATGTGTTCCTCTTATTCTGTTTACCTTATACCGAGTTAGCTACATGGTTGTATTTAAGTATTAGCTTCACTAATACGTACAGTACAATTTTTCTGGATTTGCATTTCAAAGGAATGATTTTCGCTGGCTGTTATGTTTAGCGCCGTTTGGGTGCCACATATATTTAGTTTTCCTTGTAGATGACTTAATTTGTAGGTGTATATATTGGTGCAGGCACTTGTTGAATGTGAAGGAGACTCCATAGATATGAGTGGAGATATTGGTACTGTTGGACGATTAGTAATTTCAGACACACCATGTGGTAGCGGTGAACTGCTTTTGGATTTAAAAGGTATTGTGAAATCTTGCGGTTTTTTATTTTAATTATTGTTCTGTTATCAAATCTTTCATGCTTGTGACTAAAGATAGAAAACAAATTAAACTTTCCATTCCTCCATATAATATTTCATCTATGTATTATGAGTTTTTACCTCCAGGCTGGCAGGCCCTAAAATTATACTATTGGTTAGGCATCTGAGTCCAACTTGTCTAAATTACTATTTGTTTGAGCTTAGCATCTCAAATGCTTGTACTGTTGTTCCTCTATGTGGAGTAAGCATTTCGAAGTGGGCTGTCTAGTACATGATTAGTCTGAATTTATTATTTTTTGACACCTGATTAGTCTGAATGTTATCTTAATTTTCCTAAGCTCAATTATCCCACACAATTTAGTGGCTATTCCCAAGAATCAGATTCAGGTCCCCCAGAAGAAACCACAATTCCAGTATGCATGCATTTACATTTTACAACAGTTGTTGTTAGTTAGAAGACTTCTGTTCATTAGCTTGTCCATATACTATCTATTCTGCAGATCTTTTGTTGTGTAGTGTTGTTTATCGATTATGTTTTGTTTTTTCAGGAACCATATACAAAACAACAATAGTTCCATCGAGAACATTCTGTGTTGTATGTCCTCTACTCCCTTTTTATCTTTCTAATTCTCTTGCTGTATAAATAAGTGTTTAGCCCACCTAAATTTGTTTAACACGGATTTTTGAGATGATGATATCTCGGAATGAAGATGATTGTCACCAAAAAGAAATCAATCAGAGACCTCTAACTCCTTTCTTTCTTTGTTGTTGTAAAATTTAGAGCATAAATTGATTTTAAGTTACTGCAGAATCGGAAATAACAGACTCCTCTTCTTATTCAGGTTAACTTTGGCCAAACGGAAGCAAAGGTACGTTTACGACTTACTTAGGCTTTTATTGCTGTCAAAGCTAATTTTGTATATTGTTTCTTTAGCTTTTATGCCTAGTCTTAGAGATGAACTTTGATAGAAATATTGATCAACTCTATTTTCTTGAATTTAGCATATGTGCAATATGTGATTCCACCACAAGTAGGTCCATCATTTTGGCAGTTTTGGAGAAAAAAATGATTAGAATTGGAAGACATCGAAGTCCTATTCTAGATTTGATTTGGAATATCTAGTAGGTAGCGGGTAGCTCTATCGACGGAAATATGGAATTTGACCTTGACATTTTCACAAACTTGCAGTAACCAAACTTCTTAACTCATAAGACTTGAATTTATAGAATTTTGAGTCCCTAGGCTTGTGGATATTCTGAAAGTGTGTTCTATCTGCTTAACCAATGAGATTCCTTTTGTTTTATTTTGCTGTCCACATTTACTTAGTTTATTGATACAAGTTTTGTTTGCATAACCAGATAGAAGCCATCATGGATGACTTCATTCAACTGATACCACACTCCAATGTTTATGAGTCGGAGACCATGATTGAAGGTTAAATTTCTTCGGGGATGTATTCTCGTCATGATTTGAACTCATTTGATCTTTTGTGTTTGGCATTCGATTATGTTAACTTGAAGCAAGTCATCTTAAAGCTTCTACCAAATACCAGTATTGTGCTTCTAACATATTTTAATTTCATTTACAACGAGCAGGGACACTTGAGGGATACTCATTTGATTCTGATGAAGAGGCAGAGAAAATTCCAAAGGCTAAAATACAAGGAGAAGAAGGTGAAGAACAAGCCAACGGAAAGATCAATGGAAAAGCTGATAAAGCATTGGTAAGTTCATGAAACCTGTTTGAAAAAAATCAATCTCCCCCATTCAAAATAAAAATAATTTATGATGTTACAGGGCAGTATGCTAAATTGCTATTCTATATGTCTCTGTGCAGGGCGTCAAAAAGAAGGGCAAAACAGCAGCTAAGCCACCACCTAAGAGGGTAAAAAAGAAAGCCCCAGTTTCTAAGAAAGGCAAGGGCTCCAAGAAATGAGAAGTCAAATATGTATGTCTTCGATTCCATCTGATCTAACTTTTGATTGGAAACTATATTTCTGAACTCCGAATTATGAACAGATTTAAGAAAAATGTCACCCGTCATAAATTGATAGAAGCAAGCCAGAAACACTCCACCAGCTTTAGGTTGAGTTTAGGCCTACTAGTTGATACAGCTATTTGATAATGTTGACCTATGGTTACATGTAGGAAACGGACCCATAATTTGATGGGTATCGCCTTAGTGCTAAAGTCAAAGGAGTTTTATTTTATTCATCCAATATTAACTTGATTTTTGAAACTCTACAACTTGAAAAATAGTTCTTTTATTTGTAGTAGTATTTCCCTCCCACCAAAGGTACTGCATTTGGTAGGTGGGGGAAGGGAAATTCCATATCGACATTGATACCCTTGTCTGACACATGGCAGTGGTACTGCAATCTTCTTATCCTCTAGGATTTCACAGAAGCTAAAGAAAATAAAGCAGATTGAATGGGACATAGTTGGGAGTCAGCATATTTGTATTTTCTTCTCTGTAGTCCACCTATTTCGTTTGCAGGCCTTGCCCAACTCTACTGGTTCGTATTACATAGGTCGCCGCAATCAGACACCCCTACAACACGGTCGGATACCTTCAACACTTGTGTGCGAACCACTAACAATGAGTTTTGGTTGTTTATCCATTCTGGTAGTAGGTCATTAACTCCAAATATTCGAGTTATTGGTAGCAACTTTATATGATCAATAATCATGACCCGTTTCACATTTGTCAATCATTCAGTTGCACTGTTGTGGGGCAAAAGGTTCTCATATGATCTTTGGCATCTTTGATCTCTTAAGTCCTTACATATACACTTTTTGCTGTCAATATTTTTTTAAATTAAGCACAACTTTAGAACAGTAAATGAATACTTTACGAAGAAACCAAGATTTTTATTTGTATCATTTTCTATACACTATACCGGTTTCTTACATTCTCCACAAATTTACAAGAAGGGTTAGCAGTCCATTCTTTTTCCGCTATGTTAGCTAATTTGAGTTATTTGCTAATAAGATTCTTTATAAAATGCAGTTCCTATCACTGCCGCGCAGATGCCAGAGCTCAAATGGTCTAGAAAAATGTAAGGATGAGTAGAAGAATGACCGACTTCGGGAATGCTAGATTGTTCGAAGAGGAGGGAACCACTGCCACAACCTCTCCGTAACTGTTGTCACGTAAAGGCTCAGAATTAACTCCATCATCTTGCCTCCCCACTCTGCATGGGAACAGAAAAAGATATAGAAAATTATAAATTATAGTTGGGCAAAACCCTTCTCCATTTTGGGGTTCCGTTTCACGGATAATAAGTAGAAGAAAGTTGATAAAAATGACATTGTAATCTATTCTAATGAAAATAATTATGTTTAATTTTTTTTTATCTGAGCAATTCCTATTGATCAAGATTGAACCTTACCCGATTTGTGTAGGGCAGAAAGTGATGTTATATTCGAGTGCTTTGCAAGTGAAAGTACTGGTGCCGTCATCAAAAGCATAGCTGTATGCCCTGGGACAAGCCCTTTTGAAAATTGTGGAGTATACAGAAGGTCTGCAAGTGTTTGGGTTTGCAAACTCACCAGCACAGCAGTACTGATCTAATCCAAATGCCTCACATGCACTCTTACAACCAATAACACCAGCCTCATTCAGACGCTGCACTACCTGCAGCTCTTTCGGGCAACCTGAAAGTAACGAAGATTTTGATATAAGCTATCAGTTGCTGACCTTTAAATTACAAAACTGATTAAGAAGTTTTCTGCTTCAGAATATTTATCGGATTTTTTATATAAAAAATTTACCTAGATTCAGATCATAAACACAGCCAGTTGCATTACATCCACCTATGTCTGTCTGAGGTGTTGCAATGAGAGGCAGATTATATCCATCTACAATGCTAACATCGTAGAAATCTTTGTCGTCTCCCTTCCCCATAGTTATCTCAAAAAGGGATGCTGGAGGTGTTGCACCAGCTCCGCTGCACTCTAGCCTTCCACCGCAATCTCCCGTCTGACAGACACCAAGTCCCGTCTGATCAAATGTACAACCTGTTCTTGCCCAAATCCTACCTGACCATCCTGGAGTTGAGGGGATCCTGACACTTAGGCCAGAACCTAGTTCAAATCCGGTAGTCGGCAGTTGTGGAGTTCCTGCACCAGCCAGTGTACCAGGCCAAATTGTGTAAGGGCAGTTGTTTGTTATGGTGAAGGTACAAGAATACGAGTGAGAAAATAGGAGGACAACAAGGATGGTGAGGAAGAATCGAAAGGGTACAGCGATTTTCATTTTTGAAAAATTGGTGGTTTTCAGTTCCGTTGGTTTGCAACCCAGAGTTTGCGTATTTGAAGGTTTTCAAATTGAAGAGAGAAGAACTTACCTTCTTTGCTGTATATTGACATACTTGGGTTTAGCATTTTGTGATTTGTCGCATTTTGATGGCCTCAACATGAAGTAATTCCTTTCTTTGCAATGTCACATAGATACAGTTAGCGTTTTCACAAAAATACCAACCTATGATTGAATCAAAATCCATAAAATATACGGTTACAGAATTGAAAGCTACAAAAATTTATAACAAGAAACCAGAGCAATCTTTTCTGCAAAAAAGAAAAACCAGAAAAGAAACATACAGTTATTCTTCACACATGGCCATATCCTGTTATGAATCAACATGACAGTTCAAAAGTCAGAAAGATTTCAAGATTAAACCTTATATATGGAGGAAGGTATCAAATTCTTGCTAAATCCTCTGCAAAAAAGGCCATATGTACTGTACATTCTCTTTTTTAAAAACTAGATTAAATTTTCTATCCACCCTGACAAAAGTGAAACTAAATGAGTCAATAGCAGCTTTGCTTTCTTGTAGCACGAGCAGGACTAATTTGGTTTGAACGCCCAACATAGGACACAAAGACATAAGTTTCTTGAGGTATTCATGGATTTGACTTTTAACCCTCTGACTTGTTCTCAGCACTTTCGGAGCTTGTAGATTGATCACTGTTGTTAAGTTCTTTTGGAGTTGCAAAACGACCAGTCAAAGGATCAACAGGGCGAGTTTCACGGGGTCCTCCTTTATGTGCCATCGCAAGCATTGGTGGTGGAGGTAATACTCCAGCTCTGAAGAGAATACGTTGAACAGGATCTGATGGTTGGGCACCAACTGATAACCAGTATCTGTGAAATGCAAATGAGAGATGATAATAGATTGATCAGTACAGAAATAACTTTCCATCTCCAGGTAGAAATGTGGAGGTAATATCACGATAAACAAGTTTATACCATTATATAGCTTATTAAAGAACGACAGAGATTGTGCGGATAGAGAAAGCAACTGAATACAGAAACAACAAAATATTTCAATGATAGTACGTATCAAGCAACATGAAAAAACAAATTCATGTTCCAAAATAGACGGCCCAACCTACAGGAAGAGAGCAAAAGCATTTCTCAAAATCATTTCCTACAGTTACATTGTTCATCCTCCTAATGTGTCCTTCTCATGCAAACAAGTCTCCCCGCACAAACAGACAATTCATTAACTGAATCAAGATATACTATCAGACTGAATCTACTCTGGACCTACGTAAAAAAGAAACAACAGCTTTTGATGCCCATTCAGATTGATTTTTTCACATTACTAACAAGTAAGCTAACTGCAAATACTTCCCACTACTTAAATAAGCTAACTGTATGTATCTGTGAACAATTTGATCTATTGATTCTTTCAGGATTCTTGGGATATGTTTGCTCTAATTGAAATGCTTTAAAACTACTGTTGTGTCAAGGCAAAAGAAGCCGCATCAACTACAAGCATTCTTACATGCTCATATACATTACCCTAAACCAGCTGAAAGCCACGCAAAGTCATACCATATAAACAATCAAAAACCAAAACTGCAAACAAGGCACATAACATTTTCATTTCTCATTTTCTGTCCTCTTCCCTAGCATTGTCATCTATAGGAGAGAAATCTCTACTAACAAAAGTGAAGCACATGATCCCAGATGACATATATGAATACTGAGATTACAAAGTTTACCTAAAAGCAATGCCAACCAGTTCTACAGACAAATCAATGATACAGTAATGGACCAGTTAACACAAAATTAGTACTTACTTGACTCTATCAAAATTGAGACCCATTCTCTTACCACCATCCTGCCCTAGAAAAACCAAAACCACAAAACCAACAAACTCATTAAAATCGAGTATTTTTCACAGTGAACAAAAATCAAGCAAAGGGTATAACCAAAATGAAAAACTGAAGCAAAAAATTGATGAAAATGAATACATACCAGGTAATGGATTGTAATAACCTAAAACTTCAAGATGTTTACCATCTCTTGGAGATCTACTGTCAGCAGCAAGGACTCGATAAAATGGCCTGTTTTTACAACCAAACCGAGCTAATCTTATACGAACCACCATTTTCACACAACACCAAATTCAGGGAATCGAATTCGAATTAGAGAGTGGAAATTTCTGTTTGGGTTTTGGTTTAGGGTTTTCGCTGAGTTCTGCAATCAAAGAGTTATTGGACCGTGTCTGTGGGGATGGCAAAGAAAAGGTTTTGGCTATTCGCCCACTTTAAGGCCGTGTTGGGGAGCTTTGACTACATAAAACTTAGCTAGGGAAGTTTTTTCTCTAAGTTGATTAGGATTATCCTAAGATGTATTAATAAAGATGTTGTTTGTCTTTAACCCTGTATTTCTATAAAATAATTGTATATTATGAAATTTTTTGTTAGAGTAACAAAAATAAAAACATAAAAATAAATTAAAATTTTAAATAATATTTGATAAATTAAAATAACCACCCCTATAACCGTCTAACCTAGGTAAGGATACTGGTATACTAACTACTTTGGAGATTACCATAACCTTGCCTTTTTAGCTTCCTAAAATTAAGGTAGATTTAGTAGTTCTTATCCAAGATTAGAATTGGAATGAGACAAACATATTTTAACTGTATTTTTTTGATAACCCAACCCAGGATAGGCATTTCCAAGGGGACAAACATGACCTAAGAAAATGATATAGGCACCATTTAAGTTCTCCATTTTGTTTCTTTGCTACAAACCTACCTGAACGAAACAACCTTTGGAACGTATAGAGATAAATCCGACATGTCCCATCGGAAAAACCAACATCTCTAATTGTGATACCATTTTACCTAGGAATGTGCCAAAATACATATAAGACAAAAAAATCTAGTATCACCATTGAGCTGGTACACCCCCAAGCAATATGGTACTCCCATTAGCAGCCTTGAGAAAAAAACCATAGTAGCCAGAATGACTAGAAGAAGATATTTAGGCCAGTTCCCATGGGACATGGCAAAATGAAAATTTAGTCATGTCAGATGGCCTAGCAAGCTTGCCTCGTCATCATAGGACAACGACTTACCAATAGATTTTTAATCCAGTGATAGAGGCTCAATCCATACTCAATCATCAGCGGTTGAATTTCAATCTCCAATGGTCGGTTGTTAATAGGAACGTAAAATTTTATAAGAGGACTTATCATTAAAATATTAATTTCAGTTCGTTGTCGTTTGAGTTTTACATATAAATCGTCATGTCCCCTTTATCTTAGTATCGGGCTGCCATTGTTAGGGTGCCCCTAGATCGAGTGCCTTTAGCCTTACTACATGTTTTGAGTGCCTTTAGTCCATTTGTGTGTCTGGCACATGTTTATCTAGACACACTCCTTTTAGTCTTTCTTTGTAACCCTAAACCGTTATAAAATTATTATTGAGTTTGTTTCTGCTGCCTCTTTGAGGTCTTATCTTTCAATCGTGCAGTGTAGGTCTTGTAGGATTTGTGTCTCAATTATTAGTGTAGATCACCATATAAATTTGAAAAAACTTATGTGTTCGTGTATGAATAAGAGTGCGCACGATGTTGTGTACTGAAGACTTATTTTAGGAATGGTTTTGGGTTTCTTAGTCCTAGGTGGGAACCTAAAGGGGTATTTCTTATTGTATGTCTTGTCTAGCATGTGTAAGGTATTTCCTAATATTAGCTAGGGGTTTGAAGGTCTTTGTAATTAAATGTACTCTTTTTAATTTGGTCTGTAAACTCAAAGTTGTTTGAAGGTTACTCTTTGAGCACTTTGATCTCTAATTGGGAGGCAGTTGTTGGTAACAATCAGCTTATCTCTCATGTTTTTGTACTCTTAAACTTCATCTTTCTGATGAGGTTTTTGTTTTAATTAAAATTTTCCCTTTTGCTCTCAAAAAATAATTAAAAAAAATAGCTAAGGGTTCTTGGTGGCGAAGGTTGTAACCTATATAAATAGGTACTAGCCTGCGTAGAGAGATATCAGCGAAGGGCTAACTTTAGAAAGAAAAATGCTAGGTTTTGTTTATTGGTGAGGAGCAAGAGACAATGTGATCGTCTCAGGTAATTTTTACGGTGCAACCAATGATTTGTTGGTGTACCCACAAAGGAGTTATTCGTTTGTAATTGATTCATTCATAGTGGATTGGAGTTGGTAGGCTCAAAGTGGACATGGATAATATATATACACATTGTATATATTGTTGAACTGCTATAAAACTTGTTTGTCTTGTGAGTTTGATTTACTTTCTCGTTTCTTTGTTTATTGTTGGTGCTTGGTTTACTTATTATTCACCATACATCATTCCAAGATCCCGTTTTTCGTAATTTGTTAGAATTCCTAACAACTAATATCATAGCGGAACTGGTATTAGAAAGGATAAAATCTTAACAACTGGTATTAGAGCCTTAGACTCGGTATAATTGTTTTTGAAGTTAGCAAGGTTGTTTAGGTTTATTAACGACAAGGTTTATTGATCTTCTTAAAATGCAATTGAAGTAGGAGTTATGGATGTCAATAATGAAAGCACAGTAAAAAGGGTTAAAGTTCTTAGTGGGTAGAAACTTACATTTTGGAAGTCTTAGATGGAGGATTATCGATATGAGAAAGACCTTGGTGTTCAATTAGGTGGAGCCGAGAAAAAGGGAGTAGTCAAAGACAAAGAATGGTTAGTTCTCGATCGCAAGTATGTGGTGGTGATCCATAGATGTCTAATGGAGGAAGTTTATAATAACGTACAAGAGGTTCCAAAAAAGTTTGTAATAACGTACAGAGAAGTTGTATCAAAAGTTATCAGCCTCGGGAAGATTATGTTGTGTGAGAAACTATTCAATCTGAAGAGGCAGAAAGGCGGAGCGATTTCAGCACATCTTGGGAAGTTTAAATCGTTTATTTCTTAGCTTTCAAAATTTAGTATTACTTTTTATGATGAAATTCAAGCTTTACGGTCGTTGTATTCTTTACCAAAAAGTTGGGAGACAGCAAGAAAAACTATAAGCAATTTCGCAGCGAGTGAGAAGTTGAAGCTTGATGATTACAACAATGGTTAATCGATGAAGAAGAGAAAAGAAACAAATAAGATTACATCAGTTCTAAGTCCTCAAATTCAGCCTCAAGTATGCAACGAGATAATATAGGAAGAAGTTTAAGTGAAAAAAATGACAAATCTAAATAGGAAATCTAGTGGGAGATCTCAATCCCGACCTAGTGGAACGTTGGGCATGGAAGAAACTAGGGCAATTTAAGAATGATTATCCAGAAAACAAAGGTGTTAACAATAGTGGAAGTAAAAGTAATCAAGAAGAGATCAATATAGTTGCAGCTGCAGAACCAATGAAGGTCCTTGTTGATAACAACGAGAGGATCACAGAAGGTTTATACTACTCTCTAAGGAAAAGCAGGAGGAGACTTGGGTTATAGACTCGGGAACTTCTTTTCATGCGATTGGAGATAAGAGTATTATGATCTCTTATAAGAAAGGATAATATGGAAAAGTATTCTTAAGTGACGGTGTAGCATGTGTTATCATCGGTTTGGGTGATGTGAATGTGAAATTCAATGAGTCGACATGAAGTTAAAGGATATTCGACATGTTACAAAGTTGGAGAAAAACTTAGTGTCTGTGGGCCAAATATATGATGATGACTATGAAATTGCGTTTATAAAACACAACTGGATAGTGAAGAGATTATCTATGGCATTAGCTCATGAAATAGAATAGGCACGTACTTTATACCATACTTCAGATTAGTAGTGACTAGTAGAAATGAAGACACTGACTTATAGCATAAAAGACTGGGGCACATGAGTTAGAAGAACATGAAGATTTTGTGTTCTGGAAGGTACCTTCCGAAGGTAAAGTATTTAGATATGAGTTTTCGTGAAGACTGTGATCTTGGAAAATAAAATCGGGTTAGTTTCAGTAGAGATGATGTAGTGATCTACACTATAATTTAGCTCAGAACAACTCAAATCTCTAAGGATAGAGATCTAGAATGGGTAGAGAAGAAGTTGGAGAGAGAAAAGCAAAGTTTGTTTACTGATTCTTCATACCACAAGAGAATCCAAAGTACATACTTAAACCATCTCACACAACACGTGTGAAGGGCACGGACTCAACCAACGGTTAACAAATTTAAACAACGGTAAATAAGTTATTACAGGGGGTGCCTTAACCAGCCGGGGGGGGGGGGGGGGGCCCTTAACAAGCTTGGGAAAGTTGAGGTTTATGACAGATGATTGAAGCTTAAAAGGTGTAAAACTTGACTTGGTTCACATTGATGTATGGGGACTAATTGATATTGCATCTCACAGTGTTTTCCATGATCATGTCACCTTTATTGATGGTCGTTCAAGGAAGATATAGATTTATTTCATGAAGAATAGGTATGAGGTTTCTGAGATGTTTCAGAAGTGGAAAGTTTATTTGGTTAAAACAGAAACTGATCTAAAGCTGAAATGTCTAAGGTCAGACAGTGATTGTGAGTATGACAAGATAGGATTCTTATAGTTTTGTGCTACTAATGAAATTCGTTTGGAGAGGACACTACATGAGAATGGAGTAGCAAAAAGTATGTGTTGGATGCTTAATGCGGGTAAATGCATGAGATTGCAATCTAATTTTCCCTAGACCTTCTAGGCACATGCAACATAAGTTGCTGCTTATTTAGTTAAGGGGACACCAAGTAGTCCATTGGACATGAAAATACCAAGGGAGGTTTGAGCTGAGAAAAAGGTAAATGTCTCTTATGTGAAATTTTTTGGTTGTGTTGGTTATGTTCATCTTTGTCCTCGTGATAGGTCTAAGATGGGTGGTCAAGCAAAAAAAATGTATATCCATTGGTTATTATGGAGGTTACGCTTTTGGGTGTAAGTTTTGATACTATGTTGGCCACAAAGTTATCACAAGCAGGGATGTTAATTTCAATGCGAGTGAGTTATAAAAAGACAGAAAGACAACACAAGTTGAAGATATTGAATCTAGTGATAAAGACTTATATATCGACATGGATAATGTTTCTAGAAGAAGTGTGGTATGGGAAGAGCATGGTGTTGCTGACGGCGAAGAAGAACCTCTAGTACAAGAAAGCACTTCTACCGCAGTGGGAGTTAATCCTACAGTTCCACAAGAAGTACGAAAATCATCAAGACCTCATAAGCCAAACCCCAAGTATGCTTTGAATCATGTATTACTTACAGATGGTGGTGAACCTGTTGATATTAAAGAAGCATTAGAGGTTGATGATTCAATCAAATGGTAATTCTTTATGGGTGATGAGATGAAATCGCATAAGGAGAACAACACATGGGTGTTACCAAAATTACCAAGAAGAAAGAAGGCGTTGCACAATTCAAAAGAAGATTGAAGAAAATTGAGAGATTTCTTTATAAGGCGAGGTTGGTTGTAAAAGGGTTTCAGCAGAAACCAGTTGTCAACTACAACGAGATATTTTCTCCAGGTTTAAAGACGACTACTATCATAGTAGTATTAATCTTAGTGGATTTTGAAGATCTCTACCTTGAAGAGTCGGATGTAAAGACAACTTTTGTTCATGGTGACCTAGATAAATAAATTTACATAAAACGGCCATAAGAATTTATATAAAAAGGAAAGTAAGATATGGTTGCAAACATAAGAAGAGTTTGTATGGTTTAAAATAAGCCCCAAGACACTAGTACAAGAAGTTTGATAACTTCGTGCATAAGAGTAATTACTCATGATACAATACTGATCATTATTGTTACTTCAAAATATATGGTTCTAACTACGTCATATTAATATTGTATGTGGATAATATGTTGGTATCCAGAACATCTCAACAGGGAAATTGAGAACTTGAAGAAACAATTAGCAAGTGAGTTTTCTATGAAAGATCTTGGTGAAACAAACAAAATCTTGGTATGATAATCACAAGAGACAAAGCTAAAGGTACTCTTATTCTTATTCAAGCTAAGTATATATCTAAAGAGTGTTGAAGAGGTTCAGTATGAAGTAATCCATTCACTTCTCCGTTTTGAAGCCAGATTCGTCTTTCAAGTTTGCAGTGTGCACATACATATGAAGAAAAGGAGTACGTGGCTAATGTACCATATTTTTCGACCATTGGGAGTTTAATATGTGTTACGGTATGCAAGATTACGGATATTGCACATGCATTGGGATTAATGGGAAGATATGCAAGCAACCTAGGTAAAAAATATTGTGAAATGGTAAAGTGGGTACTCATGTACTTAAGAGGTAACATTAATGTACAGTTATGTTGCTGGGGAATTGGTCCTATCCTGATGGATTATTTGGATGCATACTTTGAAAACGCGGGGGTACCAAAATACACCACCATTTTTTTCTTAGGAAATCTGTATGGACAAACTCAATACAACTCCGAGAGTAAAACTCAATTAAGGAATATTATTAAGAGTTATATCTCTATCACTTGTGCTTATAACGTTTACAGAAATGAATCCATGAACCTAATCACAAAGAGATAACTTGGATGGTACCAAAGACCAATGTCCGAGAATCAATCAAGTCGTATCCAACAAACTAGGTCAGATTTCTTTACTATGATTGATCAACGCACAACCTGTGATATTTTAATTATAAAGATAAACAATATAATACGGAAAAAAGAAATAACACAGACACCATAAGTTTTGTTAACAAGGAAACCGAAAATGTATAAAAACCCTGGGACTTAGTCCAGATTGAATACCAAACTGTATTAAGCCGCTATAGACACTAGCTTACTACCAATTAGCTTCGGACTGGAATGTAGTTGAGCCCTAAAAGGTATCCCACCGATTAAGGTGCAGTCGTGCTCCTTATGCCTCTTGAATCCCAGCAGGACTCCGCACAATTGATTCCCTTAGATGACGTCACACCAACTAAGAGTTGCTTCAACTCAATTGAAGACTTTAAACCAAATCTTCCTCACACAGATTAAGCATATACAATTGATTTCCTGATTACAATCGAACGTATGATCAAAATCAAACGAATGATCAAGGTGATGGAAATCCATAGCAATTTTACAAAAGTATAGTTATCCTCAAAATCCGGACTTATGCAACCCGAAGTGTAGCCTAGATTATTATTCACCTCACAAGGATAAAACTTGTGGAATCAACAAAGTATGAGACGAAAAGAACTTTGATGATCACTATCTATCTTGATCGTTGGAGTAAACTCTACAAAAAATCAAAATCAGGATACTCGAGTTATCAAGGAAAGATAAATGGACCTGGCTTCACGAATCCCAATGAAGTCTTTATAGTTGTAAAACCCTAAAAGGGTTTCCGGAGAGGACGACTCTAGATACAACTAGCACACACCAAAAAGTAGTATCAGGATTCAAAGATCCCAGTTGCTTGGAGTTCCCCTTTTATAGACATTCAAAGCATAGGTTTTTTTAGGTTTAAGCTAAGATTCAAAGCATTGGTTTCTTTAGGTTTAAGATAAGATAACTTTGGAACCAAGCAATCAATATTCACCGTTAGCTGAAACTATGAATATGATTTACATAAACAAGATATACACTCTGGTTAGGTGAGACCGTAACCAAACCATGTACAACGACTATGTTCAACATGGTTAGCTGAAACTAGCCGGTATGAACTTAAAAGCTTAATCTGCATTTTCATGAACACACAAGAAATTAACTCCAAGTCACAAACATGTGATCATTTAAGTCTAGTGTTTATAGATAATTAATCAAATGTTAATTATCTTGAAGAAATAATTTAAACACACTTGAGTGTATAATCGACATGATCAGTAGATGTACGAATACAAATACATAGTAGTTCGTGAGTCGGTTCAGTCATAGTTCGCAAACCGGTTTGGAAACTTTAGACCAAAACCGATTTCCAGAGTTCACAGAACTTTTTAGGTTTGCGTACCAGTTTGAAACTTTCCACCAAACCTAAGTTCCAGAGTTCACAGAACTTTTAAGGTTTGCGTACTGGTTTGGAAACTCATAGACTGTACCGGTTTCGGAGTTCACGGAACCGGATTGGTTTACATACCGGTTTGGAAACGCTACCGAGTTCTAGAACACAAAATTGTTTAAGCTTGCGTACCAGTTTGGATACTCACCCCCGGTTCGTAACCACAGTTCAAGAATGGTTTGCATACGAGTATGAATACCTATCTGGTTTCATAAGTCACACATATTTTTAATATGATATACATAAGAATATGTTTACCACTAATCTGTAAGTCGATATTTATATAGATACTCCACTACTTGTACGAATACATCTAATACGAGTTCAGAATTATAACAGTTTTCCCAGTAAAACTGATACCACTGTTTGTAGCCGAATCAATAGTAGTTCTATGTTTCTCTAAATCAAATCGAAACATTCCTGAATAACATCAATGGCACATATCACTGTTCCATGCTATTTCCGAATGATAAACTTGAATCACGATTTTGATTCCGAACAATAAATTGTCCTAAACCGAAATTCATCAGGTATGAAAAAATGTTCATTAAGCTTAGCCATTATATTTTTAGAAATTATCAAGATAAACTTGACTCGAAATTCTTGTATATGCATACTAGTCTAATTAGTTATGCGACATCGTCTCAAAATGATAGAAAGTGAATATAACTTGAGATATAGGTGGTTCAGTCTTCACTTACCTTTTGTTGATGAAGTTCTCCAAAAGCTTCGGTTGATTTTCATTTTCAAACGGTTGAACTCAATGATGACTGCTGTAATCCTTTGTTTCTCAACGATATTTTTATCCTAGTCCGATACTTAACTAATTGTAGACTAGAAATCAAGATATAGTTTTGACAACTAAATTTGACAACAATCTTGAGATAGCAACACTTGTGAGTTCGACCGGGCAATACTCTAATATACTTCGTTGGTGATATGGGCAAAAGGCGAAATGCAACCACTTATATTTATACTATGGGGTTGGCTACAGGGACATGGTTATAGAAGTTGGAGATATTATTGATGTGGTTTCAATGATGTTGTAGTAATAGGTTCGTTGAGACTTGTGAAAGCGGATTCTAGACTTAATTTTAAAACTAAAAATATAGCAAACTTAAATAAAAAGGTGATGTGAATATTATGGAGAAACTGGGGTTAGGATTCCACCATTCATCAATACTTATGTGATTCAAAACTAATTTATATCATGCAATTTAAACAATTGATTCGATTCTAAATTATTGCCAAAATCAGATTTCCAAAATATCAAATGTTAGTCGCAAGTATAATGCATCAAGAGTCTAAAACTAAGCATGCATTATCAAGAGAAAACACATTTGATTAATAAAAACCATTTAATTCATTTATCATTAATGCAATTAATCATATAAAAATATTGCATAAATTTATAAAATAGAGATTACCACATAATTCTTGAGAGAATGGCTTCCTCCATCACCCCGGGGATGGGGTTCAGCTCATCATCATGGAAACACGCTCAAAATTCATTTTTATTGCTCAAAGGGTGTTTACAAAGATGAAAAAGGAGAGAAAATGATTAAACCGGGTTTGTAACACTTATTTTTGTTACAAACCGAACTGTTACAGAGAATGATAATGGATAAGTGTCATTGTCACTATAGCACTACGACCTTCCTCCGTTGTGTCGTTGTCACTGTTGGTGAACGACTGTTTTGTTGCGTCTTATGTTCTTCGTTTTCTTCTTCAACAGCAGCAATGGCAGTTCTCTACAACTCAAATTTCTCAACTCTGTGATTCTCTGAACTACTCCCAAACTCTCTGTAACCGCTCTACAACTCTTCAACACTCTATATATACTCGACAGGGCCTCAAAAACACTGTAATAACTCCGGAATGATTCCCGTATCTTCTCCATTATTATTTTTATTCTCCACGGGATAATTTCCCTTTTTGAGCTTCTCACGCTGTTCTATGGCAATCGACACACTCCAACACGTGCATAGTGTAGCTTAGACGTAGTTAAAACTCTCCTCAGCTCACGCCAGCTTCCGTAAATGACATGGTAACCACGGGAAAGAAAATAGGATAACCGAGATATTCTCGTGCCTTGTGTGCAACAAACTCCTTTCTTTTCAAAAATAACTAACCTACATATCCTGTTTGGATGCAACAGGATGATAGCAATCAAATCCCGTGTAAAAATCCTTGAAAATCTCTCCCTAACTAATTCCAGAAGATACGCAGGTGAGGATGGTTATTTTCCCGCAAAAAAAAATGATTCTTGTCGTGAGGAAGATGGGTGTCCCCCTATCCAGGTATAGGGGTGCAAATAGCAGATGGGTTCCCCTTATTAATTGTGGTGCCCCTTATCCAAAAGTGAGAGTATGAATAACACGTGTCCTCCGGGTGCCAAAATCAACTTTTCGAGCCGAATTTTCCAACAAAGTTTATTTCTCAAAAATACCTACAAACACATAAAACACCATAATAAGTACAAAATCGAGTACCAACAATACAGAAAATTGAGGACAACTTAGACACAAAAAATGTGTCTATCAAATACCCCCAAACTTATTATTTGTTAGTCCCCGAGCAAATCTAATCTAGAAAATAAAATCCTAACGCACTGTCGCAGGCATCGCGATTGCAATTAGCGTGTGCAATAAGCCTTTGAACCCCTAGGTGGCTCTAGTGGCCGAGTTATAGTCTCGGGAGGGTTTACAAGAGGTGTACCCACAAAACCTTTACTCCATACCCTAGCTATCTACGCAGAACCTTGAAAAGCACTAAAGAATCTCCTTGGTTAGCAAGAGGAAGTACCTTGCTGCAAAATTCCAATTGATGTACACTAGTTTGCACTCAAGCATACTAAAATTCATATATAAGTGACAAAGCTCTACTCAGATAGTCGCACTATGGACATCATATCCGGAGTCAACAAATCATATGAATAGATTAATAAGATGGAAATAGAGAAAACGTAGATGGTTTTAAGGTGAACGATGTTTCCCATATCTGTCTGAAGGCCTCTGCCAAGATGAACCTATCCCAATGGACTGAGATACCGGTCTGACTAATAATATCAACACAACTGGCATATACAAGGGGACCAGCGGTCGATAATCCTAACTCTAGGTCAACACAACTGGCATATACAAGGGAACCAGCGGTCGACTTTATTGAATTTATTCCGGTTGGTCTGATGGTCTGGTCTAAAAAAATAAATTATTATTATTTTCATTTTTTTATGGGTATCTCAATCACTCTATTTCACCCTAGTAATGGTAACAACTTGATTCGTGTGCCCCACCAAATCACTTAAAAGAAAAGAAAAGAAAAAGAAAAACAGAAGGTGAAAAGGACTCAACGAGATATAGCGAAACTACCATGTTATTTCTAACACCTGAGCTCTGTGCTTTTATGAATAGACTCTATTTAGATGTTTCCATCGACTCATATTGGTTCCTCAACTCCTACAACCAAGATGCTTCCATCCACTTAGATTGGTTAGTGCCAACCTTAATAGGCATAAATTTCTAGGCTCTGGAGTTTATTTATTGCAACTAAAAGCTAACAAAAAGTTTCTTCCCCACCCCCAAACTTAAATCTAACATTGTCCTCAATGTTTCTAATGAAAGAGCAATACCAAAAAGTAAAGTAACATGAAGAATCAGTAAAGAGAGAAGTCGGAAAGATAGTACCTGGGTGAAGAGAGAAATATATGGAGTTTATTAATATATGGAGTATCAATATATGGAGTTTTTACTGTACAACATACAATCGCCTCGATGGTCAATCAAGGGTAAGCAGAGTCATCCAGAGGGACCTCCTCAACATCACCTGTAGGAAAGGGCTCTAAAAAGGGTTTCAATCTCTGACCGTTAACCTTCGAAGAACTACTATCATCCGGTGTCTCGATCTCAACAGCTCCATGAGGAAAAACAGTACGGACCACAAAAGGACCAGTCCACCGAGAGCGTAACTTCCCGGGGAATGGATGCAAACGAGTATCATACAGAAAAACCTTTTGACCTGGAGAAAATGACTTTCTTAAAATATTTCTATCATGCACAAGTTTCATTTTTTTATTATACTCCTTAGCACTATCGTAAGCATCTCTACGAATCTCTTCCAACTCATTGAGATGGAGTTTCCAATGGGCTCCTGCCTTGTCAAGTGAAAAATTTAGTTGCTTAACTGCCCAATATGCTTTATGTTCTAACTCAACAGGTAAGTGACATGCCTTTCCATACACAAGTCGATAAGTTGACATTCCAATGGGGGTCTTAAACGCAGTACCTTGGTGTGTGAACACTTAAGAAATCCTACATTCCTTTTGTGGGTCGCAGTTCAAAAACGGGTCCAAGCCCATTTTTGGGTATATAAAAGAAGTGTACGCGTACCTTCTTCTTCCTCCCATCTTGTCCGTGTACGTGAACGCTCTATGGTTCATGTGCTTTCTCCATTAATCATCCTTGGAGATCAAAAAGTAAAAAGGGGTTTTCAAGGAACATACCAAGTAAGTCTTCTTTCTTTAATCTTTCACAATTTCTAGATCCCATGAGGAATTTCAAGGTTTCAAAAGAGGTTTCTAAAAACTTGGGTTCTTCATCTTCTTCTAGCATGAACTTACCTATAGATCAAAATTCCATTAGGATTAGATTTGTGAATGATTCTTGTGGAAAAGTTTTTGAAAAGATTTCATCTACTGGGTTTATTCTAGAAAAGAAAATTGATTTTGTTAGTGAACACAAAGAAGATTTGTTATGTTTTAAAAAGTACAATCTTGGAAACATCTTTGATGGTCTTGGTGAAGGTTTTGACACTCTTACAAGAATCTTTTATGCTAATATCTATGATGTTAATTATGATGACATGGAATTCAAGACCATGGTAAATAGACAAAGAATTCTTGTTAATAGAGAGTTGATTTCAAAAATCACTAAAATTTCCCTTGGGAGTTTTCACCTTCCAAGACCTAGTCATGAAAGACCATCGTATGAAACCATCTTTAATGGTCTTTGTGGTAAGAGTGTCGTTTGGAATAAAGGGAAATTCCCTACCACTCATCTTAGTCTTGCTTTGATGTCTTTTGGAAAACTTGGTATCTCTAATCTTTGTCCCTCCACGATTAAGAATTCTCGTTGGGGTCGTGAGTTTGCAGAGTTGGTATATTTCCTTGAGTTGGGAACTCAAAGTCTCGACATTTGTGGGTTTATCATTTATCAAATGTTGTCGACGACGTCTTACAACAAGAAGTTAGGCTATCCTTGCTTGATTGAGCGTATTTGTCGCACATTCTCCATTTCTCCCATTGGCAACTCCATTAGAACTCCAAAGCTTGTTCTCCCTTGTACTTTCAAACGTATGAAGGAAAATGATTGCAAGAGACAAAGATGTGACACACATGTTAACTCATATCATTCTTCCTCTATGAAGCTTCTTCATAAAATTCACAAGGCTGTTTGTAAAATTGATGCTAAGATAAGGTGTGTGCAAGAACAATTAAATGTGATTGCCACTAAGTTTCCTGAAATCAAGGAAGACATGGATAAAGTTCATGCCACATTTATGGTCTCTGATGATGAAGATGATGATTAGACTTCCATGCTTTATCTATTTTGTCTAGGAAACTTCTTATGAGAATTTATTCTTATGTTTTATGAAGGATAACTAGGGTTTGGAATATCCATTATTGTGATTACACATAGCTATTTCCAACGACTTTCATCTTGCAATGTTTTTAGATTTATTTATTTAAATTCTAAAGTTTATTTGGAAGATGATGTTGCAGTATTAATCTTTATGGTTTTATATATTGCAATTTGTTATGGGATATGTGTTTGCGTCCGTGAACTTTGATTGTCCCATACGTGGTCAAAAGTTAAGTCTTTCATATGTCAGTATGCAAGTATTGATAAAAGATTGAATGAACTTTTGCCAAACAAAAGTTAAGCCTATTATGTCATTATGCGAATATTGATGGAAGATGGGATGAACTTTTGTTTACAAAGATTATGTCTATTATATGTCATTGTGAAAATAGTGATGAAAAATAGAATGAATCTTTGTTTATTCCGCAGTATTGATCTTCCCTGATCCATATCTTTATGTAAATACTGTGCGGCTCCGTAAGTTCTCTTATGCGAGCATTTCCGATTAAATTAATCATGGGTTCTCTTATGGTTAATTTAATTGAGATTTTTGGATAAAAATTCATATTCTTATGTGATTTGTTAATGTCCAAAGAAATCCTTATTTTCTTGTGAAAGTAAGGTCGCTCTTGTTGTTCTTTCGGGAATGACATTTTATAGGGGAGAGTTCTTAATTGAACTTGTGCTTAATTGCCAAATCTTTGTGGGGAGTGCGGCTATGGAATATTATAGGGGTTATCTTGTATCTTTATAAACTCCTTGATGAATGCATTTAGCTTCGGCTATATGATTGCATCTAAAAAAGTTGATATGTGCTTTTCTTTTGGTCATGAAGTATCTCTATGGAAATTTCATTAGGATCCCACTAATTTTCGTACCTTTGCCAATTTTATTGACAAAAAAGGGGGAGAATTAATGTGTAGTTCACACTACAAATACATATGGTTTTCGGATCATTATGTAAGGGGGAGTGGTTTTCATTATGAGATGAAGTATTGACTAAGGGGGAGTGTACATATCACCATAGTATTGTTGTCAGAGTTGTGATACAATTGAACTTTGATGCTGTGTAATAATACTATGACACTGTATAACAATACGAAAACTATCTTGTTGGGTATTGTTATAGCTACGGATCTTCAACAACAATGGTGCTGATTCGAACACATTCAGAATAGATTGTTTACTTGGAGCGACGAAGAATTCAAGTAATGTTGAAGAACCAAGGAAATCAAACATGATGGATGAGAAGCTACAAAGTCTTATTTATTTTGTAATCCATATGTATTGATAGTTTTGTCACTAAAATTGACAAAGGGGGAGATTGTTAGAGCATTGCTCGGTTGAACTCGCAAGCGTTGTTATCCCAAGCTTGTTTGTCAAGTTTAGTTGATCAAAACTATAGTCTTGATTTCTAGTCTACCAATAGGTGTTTTGGACTAGGATAGATTGTGTAGTTGAGCTTTAGACTTCACGGCGCTTACAACTGAAGACGAAGATCTACTAAATAACTCGGAGGAACTTCATCAACAAAAGGTATGTGGAGATTGTTAGAGCATTGATCAGTCGAACTCACAAGCGTTGTTATCTCAAGCTTGTTAGTCAAGTTTAGTTGATCAAAACTATAGTCTTGATTTTCTAGTCTACCAGTAGGTTTTTCGGACTAGGATAGATTGTGTAGTTGAGCTTTAGACTTCACGACGCTTACAACTGAAGACGAAGATCTACTGAAGAACTCAGAGGAAATTCATCAACAAAAGGTATGTGGAGACTAAAACTTTTCTATCACTCAGAAAGTATATTCTAATCTTACATATCTCCTATTGAGACAAGTCGTATATGATATAATCTTTTATATCATACACATTTGATATTCAAGCTGAGTATAACTCGCTTATCTATTTCTCGAAATATGTTGGTAGCTTTCTGTCTTAGCTACATTCATCATCATTCTTGACTTTATGTCAAAAGATGATCATGTGGAAATTGCCTTGAAACATCTTACATGATTTGTGTGAGACAATCATTTGATGTCGACTTGGAAAGTTTCGTATTGATCATTCAATCACTTAAGAATTGTTTATTAGCTAATGGTATGTGTGAGACATCCATTGTCGTCTTCTAAGAATGTTTCAATGATTGAATTGGGAGTTTAGAGCTAAAACCTTTATCTGGAAAACCATCACAAGATGCGTACTTAGGTACAAACTGTGTTGATAAAGTTTAGGTACGGAAACCAGGTATGCGTATCTGTTCGTATACGGTTTCAACTGTGGAAGTTCGGGAACCATGTATGTGTACCCATTCGCAAACAGTTTTACCTTAAGTTGGGTCCGGAGCTACAGTATGCATACCCGTTCGAGTATTGTTGGTCAAGACCAACTTTCCGGAACTTGAGTATGCATACCTGTTCGCATACTTGAGTGGTTCAAGTTCTAAAATCGGCAAATTATGTTTTCATACTCATGGACAAAATACATTTATATAATAAGGAATGCAATCTTTGCAAACCATGGGTTTAAATGTTCATGAATTGATTTCTTCGAATCAATCCGATTTTGCTTCGATTCGTTCATGTATTTTACTATAAGATAATGAACAATTGAACAACTCTATGAAGAACACAATTAGATACTTTGATTATCTTTGATCATCATAAGTTGATCTAGATGTGTTAGATGAATGTGGATTAGACAAAAGTGTTTATATGGCTAACTTTGGTTAACTGTTGTTGAACCAACAAATGTACACGTTTAGGTACGGTTGCCCATATCTAAATAAAGTACATTTCATTTGTGTGTGATAAGCTAAGTCCATCTAACGGTGGAGAGATATTGCTTTGGTTCCAAGAAAAACTTAGTTTGCATCTTAAATCAGGATTTCATCTAACGGTAAATAATGAATGCTTTGTTTCTAAGCTAACTAAGCAAACCCTGATTTGAAGACTATATAAGGGAGAAATCTAGCAACTGGGAAACCTAATCCCCACACCTCATGTGTGATTCTAGTTGCGACTAGAGTCGATTCTCCTTTAACCTTTGGTTTATTCCAAAACCGTGTAGGTTAACGACTTAAAGACTTCATTGGGATTCTGAAGCCAGATCCAACTATTTTCTCTGTAGTTGTGTATTCTGATCTTACTTGTTCTATCGTATTGAGTACTATCTTCTCTAAGATTAACCCGAGAATTATCTCCGATAGGTAAGATATAAAAAGTAATCACAAAGCTCTTCGTCTCATTCTTTGTGTGAAAAAGCGGGGGTCAAACAAACCCATCCAATATTTTGTTTAGGCAATCTGTATGAACTAAGTCCAACTAGACAGTCAGACTCAATCAAGGAAAATACATCCAAGACTAATATCTCTGTTTCTCAATGTAATCAGCAAATCAAACATGAGAAACAACTTGAACGGTACCAAAGACCAATGTTCAAGTGTCAATCAATTTATATCAACAACCAAAGGTTGGATTATCTAATTGATTGAACTACGCACAACCTGTGATATTTCAATTATATAGAAAATATAATGCGGAAAAGAAATAACACAGACACCATAAATTTTGTTAACGAGGAAACCGCAAATGCAGAAAAACCTCGGGACCTAGTCCAGATTTGAACACCACACTGTATTAGGCCGTTACAGACTCTATCCTAGTTAATTTCGAAATGGAATATAGTTGAGCCCTAACCAATCTCACACTGATCAAGGTACAGTCGCGTTATTTACACCTCTGAATCCCAGCAGGGCTCTACGCACTTGATTCCCTTAGCTGATCTCACCCACAACTAAGAGTTGCTACGACCCAAAGTCGAAGACTTGATAAATAAATCTGTCTCACACAGAAAAGTCTATTGAATAGATAAATCTGTCTCCCACAGAAATACCTACGAGTTTCTGTTACGTCTTTTGATAAATCAAAGTGAACAGGAACCAATTGATACACCGGACTTATATTCCCGAAGAACAACCTAGTAATATCAATCACCTCACAATAACTTAACCGTATGGTAGTGGAACAAGATATTGTGGAATCACAAAGAATGAGATGAAGAGCTTTGTGATTACTTTTTATCTTACCTATCGAAGATTAAATCTCGAGCAAATCTTAGAGAAGATAGTACTCAATACGATAGAACAAAGTAAGATTAGAACACGCAACTACAGAGAAAATAGTTAGGTCTGGCTTCAGAAATCCAATGAAGTCTTTAAGTCGTTAACCTATAATGGTTTTAGAACAACCTAGGTTAAAGGAGAATCGACTTTAGTCGCAACTAGTATCACACAGGAGGTTTGGGGATTAGGTTTCCCAGTTGCTAGAGTTCTCCCTTATATAGTCTTCAGATCAGGGTTTGCAATCAATGTTACCTTGGTAACAAAGCATTCAATATTCACCGTTAGATGAAACCTAATTTAAGATTCAAGCTAATATCTTTCAACTATTAGACTGAATTTAGCTTATTACACATAAATGAAATATACTTTCATTTAGATATGGGTAACCGTACCTAAACGTGTATATTGAGTTTTCTCAATAACAGTTAACCGCAGTTATCCATATGAACACTTTCATATCAACCTTGTTCATCTTAATCACAACTAGTTCAAATGAGTCAAATGAAACTAGTTATAGAGTTGTTCAATTATTTATATTCTCATAAAAGTATACAAGACACAATTGAAGCAAAATCGGTTTTGATTCACTCGAATCAATTCATGAACGTTATAGCCTCGGTTTGCAAAGATTACATTCTTTATTATATAAATGTATTTGTTCATGAGTATGTAAACATACTTGACCGATTTTAGAACTTACCCACTCAAGTATGCAAACGGGTACGCATACTTAAGTTCCCGGACTTGGTCTTGTTCGCTAGTATGAAAACGCGTATGCATACTGTCGTTCATGACCGAACTCGGTTGAAATCAGTACGCATACGGGTACGCATACTATAGTTCCCATACTTCAATTGTTGAATCAGTACGCATACGGGTATGCATACTGAATTCCCGAACTCGGAATACACTTGCAACAGTTAGCATACAAGTACGCATACTGTGTTATATCCAATCAATGGTTAATTGTTCTATACTCCCATTTTAATCATTGAAATATTCTTAGAAGATGAGAATAGTTGCCTCACACAAACTATTAGCTTAAGAAATTTTCAAGTAATCAAATGATCAATACGAAACATTCTGAGTCTACATCAAATGACTGTCTTACACAAATCATGTAAGATGTTACCAGGCGATTTTCACATGATCATCTTTTGACTTTCGTCAAGAATAAAATATGAACTTGGTTAAAGCGAAAGCTTAACAACACATATTTTGAGAAATATGTAAGCGAGTTAAACTCAGCTCGAAATATCAAATGGGTATAAAGTAAAGTTTATATAGTTATATGACTTTGGTCTCAATAGGAGATAGAATAAAAATAGACTTCTGAGTGATAGATGAGTTCAAGTCTCAACATACCTTTTGTTGATGAAGTCCCACAAGCTCCCCTTAGTAGTTCTTCGTCTTCAATCGATGAACGTCGTGAAGTCTAAAGCTCAACTACACATTCTATCCTAATCCGAGACATAGCTATAAGTAGACTAGAAATCAAGACTTATAGTTTTGACAACTAAACTTGACAAACAAGCTTGAGATAGTAACGCTTGCGAGTTCGACCGAGCAGTGCTCTAACATTGTGATTCCACAATAACTTGTTCTACTACCATATAGTTAAGTTATTGTGAGTTGATTGATATTTCTAGGTTTTTATTTGGGAATATAAGATTGGATTATCAATTGGTTTCTGTGCACCTTGATTTATCATAAGACGAAACAAAATTTCATACGTATTTTTATGTAAGACAGATTTATCTATCTTAATAGACTTTTCTGTGGGAGACAGATTGGTTTATAAGTCTTATACTTTGGGTCGTATCAACTCTTAGTTATGGGTAAGATAAGCTAAGGGAATCAAGTGCGTAGAGTCCTGCTGGGATTCAGAGGCGTAAAGAACGCGACTGTACCTTGATCAGTGTGAGATTGGTTAGGGCTCAACTACATTCCAGTCCAAAGTTAATCTTGTAGTAGGCTAGTGTTTGTAGCAGTTTAATACAGTGTGGTGTTCAATCTATACTAGGTCCCGGGTTTTTTTTGCATTTGCGGTTTCCTCGTTAACAAAATTTCTGGTGTCTATGTTATTTCTTTTCTGCATTATATTTGTTTATATAATTGAAATATCACAAGTTGTGCGTAGTTCAATCAATTAGTAAATTCAACCATTGGTTGTTGATTGAAATTGATTGACACTTGGATATTGGTCTTTGGTACCATCCAAGTTATTTCTCATAAGTATCAAAAAAAAAAGTTATTTCTCATAATCAATCAGGCTCACAGATTCATATATGTTCGACTGCAGATTGATTTGGGAAATAGAGATATAACTCTTGGATACTTTTTCGTGATTGAGTCTTACTGTCTAGTTGACTCTCTTGGAATTGTATTGGAGTTGTCCATACATATTGCCTAACCAAATTGTGGGTGTGGTTGTTTGACCCATGCGTTTTCACAGACACTACTTCTTGTGTGTCCTGGTTGTAAACTAGAGTCGTCTTCTTCCTAAAACCCTTTTAGGGTTTAGCGACTAAAAAGACTTCATAGGGATTCGTGAAGCCAAGTCCATCTATTATTTATCTTGATAGCTCAAGATTCCTGATCTTGATTGATTGTTGAGCTTTCTCCATCAATCAAGATAGATATAAATCATCAAAGTTCTATTCTTCTCAGACTTTGTTGATTCCACAAGTTTAATACTTGTGAGGTGAATATTAATCTAGGATGCTCTTCCGGAAGCATAAGTCCGGATTTTGAAGTTAGCTAGACTTTGTCTATTGCTATCGATTTCCAGTCTCACCTTGATCTACGATCAAAAAGGAAATCACACATATAGGTTTATCTGTGGGAGGCAGATTGGCTTAAAGTCCTCAATTGAGTTGAAGCAACTCCTAGGATGTAAAGGACGTCATCTAAAGGAATCATTTACGCGGACACCTGCTGGGATTCATGAGGCGTAAGAAATGCGACTGTAATTGAAGTCGCGTTCCAGTCCGAAGTTAATTGGTAGTAAAGTAGGCTACTTTATGTAGCTGCTTAATACAGTTTGGTGTTCAATCTGGACTAGGTCCCAGGATTTTCTGCATTTGCGGTTTCCTCGTTAACAAAATTTATGGTGTATGTATTATTTTTTTTCCGCATTATATTGCTTATCTTTATAATTGAAATATCACAGGTTGTACGTAAATCAATCAAAGTAGATACATCCATCCTTGTTTGTTGGATACGACGTGATTGATTCTTGGATATTGATTTTTGAGATTGTCCAAGAACTCTCACACGTATATCAGGTTCATGGATTTGGTTCTGTGAACTTTATGATTGTGAGAGAAATAAATATAACTCTGAATATTATTCCTCGATTGAGATTCATTAAGTTGAACTCTCGCAATTGTATTTAGGTTTTGTCCATACAGGTTGCCTGCGAAAAATTTGGTGGTGTATTTTGGTACCCCCAGTGTTTTAAATTGGTATCAGAGCAGGAAAACACGTTTAAGACCTAATAAGTCTGTGTTTGAAGTAATCTGACTAGATAGACATGAGTGCAATCTCGATAAATGTATAACCAGCATTTGATGGATCGAATTACTTATAGTGGAAAATTCCTATGTGTTCCTTCTTGCAAGCCTATGACTCTGAGACATGGAAACTTTTGGTTACTGAATACGATCCTACAACAGTTATTAGATACGGAACCACTGTTGCGAAGCCATTATAAGAATATAGTGAAACCGAGATAAGTGCTGCAAAGCATAATTCTGACGGCTTAAATGTTATTATCCACGCCATAAGCCAAGATCTTCAGCATCATGTGACATCGTGCACTAAGTCTAAATATGCTTGGGATATCTTAAAAACCGTATGTGAAAGAGACACCTCATAGGAAAAAAATAGGCTGCAAAACCTAAATTCTGACTGGGAAAATCTTCGTATGTCTGATGAAGAATCGTTTGATGAGTTTAATCAAAAAGTGTCTGGAATTGTTAATGCGTGTTTTGCATTAGGGAAGACCATTTCCCAAAAGGAAATTGTGATGAAAATTCTTCGATCTTTACCAGCAAGATACGAGTCTAAGAAACACACCATCATGGAAGGAAATAACCTTTAAACACTTTTCAGAAACAGTCTCGTTAGAAAGTTAAAGATTTTTTATCACAAGCATAGTGTGGCTAAAGATAGCACTTGTGCACTCAAAGCCACAACCAAAACAGGCATAACTTCTTCGAAGGAAATCTTGTCTTCGGATGACGAGTGTTGTGTGGATCACGATGAAGAGAATATATCTATGATCACGTAAAAATTCAAACATATCCTAAGAAAAAACAAACAATCTGGAAAACGGTGCTCCTGAACCGAGATCTAAGATGATTCAATTATTTAAGACGGAAGTTCTCTTCAATGAAATAATTCTCTCATTGTTATACTTGATAACTCTGATGAGTTTACTTCTGAAAATCTGACAGAAAATTCGGCCCCCTGTGCAGATTCGACCTCTAATTCCGAGTCAGAAAAGGAGATTTTAGATTTCTTGAATAAAAGTGAAGAAATTCACCGAGAAAACCTACGTTTGAAGAAAACCATGGAAAAACTCGAATCATCTCTTCAAGTCAAAAATCTAGAGTTGGTTAAACTTAATGAAAATTTCACTAGAACGTTGTCTATAAAAGATAATGAGATTGATACCCTCAAGTGCGATCTACAAAGGCTCTCGGGAAGTTCAGACAAAATCTCAGCTATGTTGTTTGGTAAAAAGCCCTTTGGTAACACTAATGGTATTGGTTTCACCAGCAAGACCTTAATCACCAACAACTGTTTCATTCCTGCCGGCTCTTGTAAAGTGGAAACGGTTCGTTGTGATAAACAGGTAGCTGAATCTTCTAAAGATGAACCCTCTCCGCATTGGTTCTTTTGCGAAAACAAGAATCATGTGCAAGAGAAATGTTGGAAACTCAAGAAGAATAACAAGAAAATTTTTAAACTTCAGAAGGACATGCAGAGAATGAACCAGTTATTGGAGAATAGTTCGGGAACGTCATGTCCAAAGAAAGATAGAACCATAAAAAAGTAAGACTCCTGAATACACTGATAACCTTGTTAAGTCACCCAGTAACTCAAGTGGTGAGTGTTCTACTCACCCCATCACTACTTAATTATAGTAATGTGTGCAGCCTCAATATTTTAGCTTGAGAAAGTGAGGCGTGCACAAAACTCATCACAATACTCTTTGTGATGACAAGGTTACTCAAGTTGAATTTTTTATGATCCCTAATCCTAAATATGAAACACCTCATAATAATCTCATAGAAGTATCGGTGTATATGATCTTGTCGAGCCAGCTCCAAAATCCATAATGCATATTTGTGTTCCATCACCTTTCAATAGTCCGTTTTTTTTTAATCATTATTTCTTGTGCTCTAAACCTTGTTTATTTGAGTTAAGAACATGTTTCAATCTTATGTTGACACAACTATGATTTTTGTGAGGATAAGTAACTAATAATTAGCATAATTAAAAATGTAAGAAGGTCGTAAAAATTGTGTATTTTATGGGTCACGGACGGGAAGGATACTAAAGCCGCACCGGTCCACGTACCATCTCAAGGATGGTCATTTCACCTATTTAGGGCTACTTCCTTCTTCTTGAATAAAACTTCAATGGCTCATGTAACTAGAGGTATCACCAAAAAGGATGCAGTAGAAGCTGTTAACGTCTTTCTATGTGAAGGAATCAAATCATCAAGGATCAGAAAGGAGAAATCATCTGGAGAAGAAAAAGCCTCTAACTCAACTTGTCTTTTATCTACATGTTATCTGGATAATGATTTCATGGCTAAAGTAAAGAACTTTGTGTCCAAGAGAAATGATTTGAAATCTCGAATCAATCTATCTTTGGATATGATAACTCACTAGGAACACATGCTGGATCAGTCCAAATTACCTTGTATAATCTGAGTGCAGAACTCTGTGAGTTAAATGACATTTCTGAAGACTTGGAAGAACTAAATGATCCCATTATTAACGATTTTTTCAACAATGAGAAGGAATTCTCCGCTCAGGATATCAAAAATAACCTGATACGTTTCTAGGAAACTTTTTGTGAGAATTTATTCTTGCTTTTGAGAAGGATAACTAGGGTTCGGTATAACATAAATTGCGATTACACAAGCTATTTCCAACGATTTTCATCTTGCATGTTTTTAGATTTATTTATTTAAATTCTAGAGTTTTTGGAAGATGAACTTGCAGTGTGTAATCATTGTTGGTTTGATTATTGCAAAAGTCTTATGAGATATATGTGTCCTTTACTTTATGTAAATTGAACTGATATCTCATATATGCTCAGAAGTTAAATTTATTATGTTTTCTATAAACTGAAAATAGAACAAACTTTTTGAGAAATTTTCTCGCAGTATCGATCTACTCGTGATCACACTTCTGTGATTTTATTGCACTATACACTCCGTAAGACTTTCTTATGTTGAGTCATACTGATTAAAATTATCTCTTTGTTCGTAACTGGCGTTGAGATTAATTTAAGTCGATGTTCAGGATACAAATCCATGTGATTTGTTAATGTCCGATAAAATCATTCTTTTTCATCAAAGAAAGGTCACTCATGTTGTTCACTTGGGAATGATATCAAATGGGGGAGAGTTCTTATATGAACTTTTGCTTAATTGCTATATCTTTGTGGGGTGTGTGGCTATGGAATTTACAGGGGATGTTTGTATCTTAAATCTCCTAGATGAGCGCTGAGTATTTTCTTACTATGTGATATCATCTAAATAAAGTTGATATGAGGGGTTACATATTAACTATGTTATTATGTATTATCTCCAACTTCCTTAAATCTTAAAATATCTTTTGGTTGAATTCATTACGTTCCCATGATTTTCGTACCTTTGCCAATTTTTATTGACAAAAAGGGGGAGAATTAATTAGTAGTTTCGCACTACATACATATGGTTTACGGATCATTATGTAAGGGGAGTGAATCAATAATCTATAGGTTTCACCTATTATGCAAAAGATGTAAGTATTGATTGGGGGGAAGAAATATATCACCGTAGTATTACTTCAAAGTAGTGATACAATTGAACCTTCGAGAAGATAATAATACTATTTTATGTATAACAATGATTGATAATATTTGTTTTCAAAATTGTTATCGCTATGGATACGGATCTTCAACAACAACTATGTTGAGTTGAACACGTTCAGGATCATTGCAACTTGAAATAACGAACAATTCAAGGAGTTGAAGAAACCAAGGAAATCAAGCATGATGGATTCGAGGAGTTTTTAAAGATTTATTTTTTAATCCATATGTATTGATAGTTTTGCCACTAAAATTGACAAAGGGAGAGATTGTTAGAGCATTGCTCGGTCATAATCACAAGTGTTTCTATCTCAAGATTGTTTTCAGATTTAGTTGTCAAAACTATATCTTGATTTCTAGTATACAATTAGTTAAGTCTCGGATTAGGATAGAAGTGTAGTTGAGAAACAGATATCACGGCAGTCATCACTGCGTTCTACCATTTGAAGGCGAAGATCAACCGAAGCTTTTGGAGAGATTCTTCAACAAAAGGTAAGTGAAGACTGAACCACCTATTTCTCAAGATATTCACCTTTCTATCTATAAGACGTTGTCGCGTAACTAATTAGACTATCATAAGCATATCAAGAATTTCGAGAACTAATTACCAAGTTAAGGAACTTCTCGAAATATATATGACTAAGCTTAATTAACATTTTTTTTTTTTACTTGATGAATTTCGGTTAAGAACAATTTATTGTTCGCAACTAAAATTATGATTCAAGATTATCATTCGAAAATAGCCTGGAACAATGATATGTGTCATTGATATTATTTAGGAATTTTTCGAATCGATCTAGAGAGAAATATATAATTACTGAAAATTTGGATACAGGACAGTATGCATACCAGTTTCAGAAACTGAGAAAACTGTTATAAGTCTGGAGCCATAGTACATGTACCCAGTACACATACCGGTGTAGCTATAGTTCGGCAGCGACTTAGTGGTACGCATACTCAGTATCCATATCACACAAAAATTGTGAACTCGTGAAGCCGGAATGGTACGCAAACCAGTACGCGTACTGAAAAAGAACTGTTGATTTTGTAACGGATGTGGTATCCATACCCGGTACACAAACCGGAAAAGTTCTTTATGTTTCGGAACTCTAATTTTTCTTAAGGGTACACAAACTTGGTACACGTACCATGACAAATATATTCACGAACTAGGATGAGTACACGTATCTGTACACGTACTTGCTCTGTCGAATATTTTCAGTTGCACATAAAATTATTTATGTGAGATAATTAGCATTTGAATAAATCTCTAAGAACACTATATAGAAATGATTGATCACATAATAACTTATGATTGTGATTGAAACTTATAAGTGTTATGAAAATGATTAAGCTTATAGTTCAGTTGGCTAGTTTCGGCTAACCATTCATGAACGTTGTATTTGTACACAGTTCGGTTATAGTTCATCCTAACCAGAGTGTATATCTTGTTATGTTAATCAGATTCAAAGATTCATCTAACGGTGGATATTGTTTGCTTGGTTTCAAAGCTATCTTAGCTTAAACCTAAAGAAACCTATGCTTTAAAAGTCTATAAAGAGGAACCTCAAACAACTGGGATCTTTGAATCCTGAAAAACGGGGTATAACAACCACACCCAATATTTCGCTTAGCAATCTGTATGGACTAACTCTAATATACTTTTAAGAGAATCAACTAGACAGTCAGACTCAATCTTAATAAAAGTATATCAAAGAGTTATATCTCAATTTCTCGATTCAATCCACACTCAAACAAATAGGAATTTGCGAGCCTGGTTGAATACAAGAGAAATAACTTGAACGGTACCAAAGACCAATGTTCAAGGATCAATCAATTTCAATCAACAACCAAAGGTTGGATTTACCAATTGATCGATTCAACGCACAACCTGTGATATTTCAATTATATAACAAAATATAATGCGGAAAAGAAATAACACAGACACCAGAAGTTTTGTTAACGAGGAAACCGCAAATGCAAAAAAAACCCGGGACCTAGTCCAGATTTGAACACCACACTGTATTATGCCGCTACAGACACTAGCCTACTACAAACTAACTTAAGTTTGGACTGTAGTTGAACCCTAATCAATCTCACACTGATTCAAGGTACAGTTGCGTTCCTTACGTCTCTGATCCCAGCAGGATACTACGCACTTGATTCCCTTAGTTGATCTCACCCACAACCAAGAGTTTCTACGACCCAAAGTCGAAGACTTTAATAAACAAATCTGTCTCACACAGAAAAGTCTATTGAATAGATAAATCTGTCTCCCACAGATAAACCTATGAGTTTTGTTCCGTCTTTTGATAAATCAAGGTGAACAGGAACCAATCGATAACCCAGACTTATATTCCCGAAGAACAGCCTAGAATTATCAATCAACTCACAATAATCTTAATCGACTAACGAAACAAGATATTATGGAATCACAAACGAATAGACGAAGGTATTTGTGATTACTTTTCTATCTTACCTATCGGAGATATCAATCTCAAGACAATCTTACGATTGTACTCAATACGATAGAAACAGCAAGATCAGATCACGCAACTACAGAGAAAATAGTTGGGTCTGGCTTCACAATCCTAATGAAGTCTTCAAGTCGTTAACCTACAGAGTTTCGTGAATAACCTAAGGTTAAAGGAGAATCAACTCTAGTTTATGCAACTAGTATCACACATGAGGTGTGGGGATTAGGTTTCCCAGTTGCTAGAGTTCTCCTTTATATAGTCTCCAAATCAGGGTTTACAGTCTAAGTTACCTTGGTAACAAAGCATTCAATATTCACCGTTAGATGAAAACCTGATTAGATTCAAGCTAATATCTTTCAACCGTTAGATCGAACTTAGCTTGTTAAACACAAATGAAATGCACTTCATTTAGGTTTGGGTAACCGTACCTAAATGTGTACACTTAGTTGGTTCAACAATAGTTAACCAATGGTTAGCCATATGAGCACTTTCATATCAACCTTATTCATCTTCACCATAACTAGTTCAAGTGACTCAAATGAACTAGTTAGAGAGTTGTTCAATTGCTTAGATCTTATAGAAGTATACAAGACACAATTGAAGCAAAATCGATTTTGATTCACTCGAATCAATTCATGAACATTATAGCCACGGTTTGCAAAGATTGCATTCCTTATTATATAAATGTTTTAGTTCATGAACAAACCGATTTTATAAAGTAACCTACCTAAGTATGCAAACAGGTACACGTACTTAAGTAACCGGTTTGAGTTTGTTTTTCACTTTCAAACTCCAGCAGAAATTCACGGACGTGAACTTTCCGCTAGTACGCGTACGGGTACGCATACTCACCCGTATTTTCAACAACCGCCAGTACGCATACGGGTACGCATACTTCAGGTTCCCGGTTTTGGACTTTTACACAAATGTGAGAACACACTATGTTTATATCCAACGATGTTTACATGTTCTAAACTCTCATTTCAATCATTGAAACTTTCTTATAGGATGTTATATAGTTGTTATTCACAAACTATTTTTCATCAAAGCGCTTTTCAAGTTATTGAAATAATCAACATGACTTTTGTCACGAGTAAAGATGAATTTGGACAAAGCGAAAGCTTACCAACCCATATTTCGAGGCATAAATAAGTGAGTTAAACTCGGCTCGAAATAGCACATGTGTATAATTGAAGTCTATATAGCAATACGACTTTTGTCTCAAAATTGGAGATAGAATAGATAGACTTTTGAGTGATAGATACGTCCAAGTCTCCACATACCTCTTTGTTGATGAAGTTCCACAAGTTCCCTTGAGTAGTTCTTCGTCTTCATTCGATGAACGCCGTGGAGTCTAAGGCTCAACTACACTTACTATCCTACTCCGAGACTTAGCTATAAGTAGACTAGAAATCAAGACTTATAGTTTTGGCAACTAAACTTGACAAACAAGCTTGAGATAGCAACGCTTGCGAGTTCGACCGAGCAATGCTCTAACAAATCCCGACAGTACTTCTTGTGTGTCCTAATTGTAAACTAGAGTTGTCCTCTTCCTAAAACCCTTTTAGGATTTAACGACTAAAAAGATTTCGTAGGGATTCGTGAAGCCAGGTCAAGCTATTATTTATCTTGATAGCTCGATTATCCTGATCTTGATTGATTGTTGAGCTTGCTCCCTCAATCAAGATAGATAGAAATCATCAAAGTTCCCGTCTTTTCAGACTTTGTTGATTCCACAAGTTTAAT
The DNA here is from genome assembly GCA_023531105.1 of Papaver atlanticum. Lineage (NCBI taxonomy): Eukaryota > Viridiplantae > Streptophyta > Magnoliopsida > Ranunculales > Papaveraceae > Papaver > Papaver atlanticum. The sequence goes on from JAJJMB010000025.1 coordinate 1,640,793, forward strand.
ACTTGTGAGGTGAATAATAATCTGGGATGCTCTTCGGGAAGCATAAATCTGGATTTTGAGGTTAGCTAGACTTTGTCTACTGCTATCAATTTCCAGTCTCACCTTGATCTACGATCAAAAAGGAAACCACACATATAGGATTATCTGTGGGAGGCAGATTGGTTTAAAGTCTTCAATTGAGTTGAAGCAACTCTTAGGCTGTAAAGGACGTCAGCTAAGGGAATCATTTACGCGGAGTCTTGCTAGGATTCAAGAGGAGCAAGGAACGCGACTGTAACTGAATTGTTGTGAGGGTTTAATTCGGTCTCAACTACATTCCAGTCCAAAGTTAATTGGTAGTAAAGTAGGCTAGTGTCTGTAGCAGCTTAATACAGTTTAATGTTCAATCTGGACTAGGTCCTAGGGTTTTTCTGCATTTGCGGTTTCCTCGTTAACAAAATTATGGTGTCTGTGTTATTTCTTTTCCGCATTGTATTCTTTATCTTTATAATTGAAATATCACAGGTTGTACGTAAATCAATCAAAGTAAATACATCCATCCTTGTTTGTTGGATACGGCTTGATTGATTCTTGGATATTGATTTTTGAGATCGTCCAAAAACTCTCACACTTATATTAGGTTCACGGATTTGATTCTGTAAACTTTCTGATTGTGAGAGAGAGATATAACTCTGAGTATTATTCCTCGATTGAGATTCATTAAGTTGGACTCTCGGAATTGTATTTAGGTTTTGTCCATATAGGTTGCCTACGAAAAAGTTGGTGGTATATTTTGGTACCCCCAGTGTTTTCACTAACCGAAAAGAAATGGTTCTGCTAAATCTGATTATGTATCTTTAAAATTTGGTAACTCTAGAAAAGAATTTACTACTTCTTCTTCCTGCTTTAATCGTAAAGTTTGTATAAATACCTTTCTAAATTTTATATATTTGTTTGTAATGGCATATTTTGTTATAAATTGATTTTTTACTAGTTTGTTGTGCTTAATTTTAGTTTTCCAGTTTGAATGCACCGTGTCGTATTTTCAGCTTTACAATGATGTATAAGATTTTTCCTTGCTTAATTTTTAGCAATGCGTTTCAAGAATATAGTAAGCCCCGATTGAAATTTTGTTCTGGATTCACCGATGCTTGGTTTACTTTTTTATTCATCATATCATTCCAAAAAGCTGTTTTTCCTTGGTTTGTCAGAATTCCTGACAACTATTATCATATCGATATTGGTATTAGAGAGAAAAATCCTAATACACAGATCTTCCCACATTTTATATAAATAAAAAAAATAAAAAACAGGTAGGATCCCTTTACACTATCTCACACTTTAAGTATGTTTTGTGTGAATAAAAACCGAATGGTATCGTATTTGAAGTTAATATTTTGAGGATATGCTCCTATTGCAAAGCTCTACATACCTACCAAAAATGAGTGCATTCCGAAACATATAACACCACCATCTACTACTTTGAAAATGAGCCGTTGAAAATCAATGAACTTTTAACTATTGAGAAAATCAATGAACTTTTAACCATTGAGATTGAGATTGGTAGACTGTGAGGCTTAGTATGTCTGAATACGTTCATTTTTGGTAGGAACGTGGTGCTTCGTAAGAAGAACATATCTCCAAAATATTAGTGTCAAATCCATATTGTTTGATTTTTATTCACAAACATAACGTATAATGTGTGAGATAGTGTGAGAATAAATATGTAAGGAGATCCTCCCTTAATAAAAAAATAATATGTTATCCTATTATTTAGTTGTATGCAACCCTTGTATAAGAAGATAAGCCCTAAAAAGAACTAATTTTGGCGATCTCCTTGACTTGGTGAATTTTGTTAATGGAGGCAATGGTGATGTTGACTGGAGATGTTATGATCTTTTAGAAGACGGTCGGAATTTCTCTTTCTAGTTGTTCTAGTTACAATCTTGTACATATTAAGCATGTCAAGAATAAGCTAGCAGACCGGCTTGCACGTCGGGCTAGAAAATTCGGTTTAAAAGACTTTTGGGTTCCTTTTCCTCCTTTTTTGGACAGTGTATTGAGGAAAGAACCACTGTTGATGTCTGTAACTCTCTTTTGTGTTAATACATCGGTGTTTCTCAGCAAAAAAACAAAACAACCCTTGTATAAGAAGATAAGCCCTAAAAAGAACTAATTAAAGTTATCTTCCACATAACCGTGAATGCTATCTTCTACGGCAGTGCAACCAAACATACATAGAGATAGACTTTTGGTCAAGCTAGGAAACTTGTTTGCATTTTCGGGCAAGTTGTTAAATTCTCTGGAATGAGACGAAAAACATTCTTTCATCTTGAAGCTTGACTGATTGTTCACGTAACGTCTCGTTCCTCATCTTAATCTTCGTCCTCATACATTGCTGGTCATTGACAGCTTGTTTGACTAATAATATTGAAAATATATACTTGTAATAGCTTGCAAGTTAGGTCGAATGAAGTAGACTCTAGTACGTTCCTCCACATATATCGTTATCAATTACACCACAAAACTTGTTTGTTTATCATTCAAAACCAACAAGAAAATGGGATATTTATTTGCTGACCAACATATTGATTTCTTTTATCTTTTATGTTATTATTAGGAACAATTAATTTGGGATACTCTTTTTAATTGAGGGATATTTTACTGTAGTTGTCAGTATGATTTTTCAATGCCGGCATCATTGGAAAACCATGCCGGTACTTATCTCCCAATTAAAAAAAGTATCCTCCAATTAATCCTTCATTATTAGTTGTACTAAAATTTAGCAAATGTGTTGATGATGATGTAGCCGATGATGTTCATTGATTCTTGACGCATTTGTAAAAATCGCAAAGGAAAAATGCACCTAAAAAGATTAACATCATCAGCTACATCATCATTAATGCTTTGTGGAATTGCAGCTGTAGTGGCTGGTTCAAGTGGCGTGGGAGATAATAGGCTGTTACTGTTTTGACCATGATTCTTTAAATTATGCTAGCAGACAATTTTTAAAGAGCAAGAACTACGTGGCATATATCAACACGATGTTCATGCCCTTGAGTAAGGACATGCAAGTACAGTGGCAAGGATAACCCAACAAAAGCTAAGTAAAAGTGGTATCGGAGTAATAAAAGAGACCGAGTCCTATGGGCTAGATTTAACTGCTAAATTAGATAAAAAGCGTTATTGATTATACAAAAAGCGTTGTCTATTCTTTAACACTATTTCGCTTTCCAGATATATCTCGCATTCCAACTAGTAACGAGATAGTTTCGCTGAATGATTTAAAATATAAACCATGTAATTGATCGGAAATATCAATGAAGCAAAATAATAGTTCCAGAACTGTTGTTTCTTTTGTCTCTCTCGGTCTTACAGAGTTGAAACCTCCATTTTTCTTTTGTGTTTGTTTTTTAGTAGTGTATTGATTGATTCATTGATATTTCTAAGTTCACCTAAACATAACCAATTATTAACTAAAAGAGAACCCATCTTCATAAACAAAATTCTAATCGTCCCCTTTTAAAACCTGGTTTGATTGAGGCCCTAAAAACTAATTAGGGGCCTCGCCATTTTATTTGCACCCCAAAATTTTCAGGGGCTTATTAAACCGACTGTGAAAATACTGTTTTACCCCTTATTTTTTATTTTATTTTAATATATGACCGCTTTAAAGAGTCGTCACTGTTTTCAATGACGACTCAAAGCGTCGTAGTGGTCTATATGACGACTTTAAAGAGTCGTTATTGTTTTCACGACTATTTAAAAGAGTCGTTAACGATTCTAAGTGTTACTACTTTAAATGACGACTGTAAAGTGTCGTTACTGTGGAGTCGTCATTGAAAGAATAACAACACTTTAGAGTCGTCATTGAAAACAGTAACGATTCTTTAGAGTCGTTATTGAAAACAGTAACGACTCTTTAGAGTCGTCATTGATTTAAATTTTTTTGAAAAATACCATGACGACTTTTCATACAAATCTGTGCGGGAAAAAAAAAAGGAAACTGCAAACAGAAAATTTGAAAAAAAAAAGAAGAAGTTAAACTCTAATTAAGTAAAATTAACATTAATTAAGTGAAATTATCACTAATTAGATAGGGTAGATTAGTTACTAAAATATTTGGATAAGAGGTGACTTAAAATAGGTTTGGGTGATCTTTTTTTGTCTTCTAGTGGGAGGCCCCAAAATTAGTATTCATGACCCCCGATTAAACGAGGTTTTAAAAATCAATCTTTTATGCAAACCTAATACAGACGGCACCGATTAGTCATTAAATAAAACGCTGAGATGCTTATCCAAATCAATGTACAAGTGCCCCCCAAATTTTTATTTAATTTGGTTGTTTGTTAATAATATCAATCAATCTCATTACACTCCATTTATGGTTAGCTAGTAAATTCTGATATTCCCTTGGATCCACCGCATAGTATATTAATTTGTTTAGCTTTATCCCAATAGAAAAATAAAGTAAACCTAAGATCAATTAATGCTTAGTAGGTTTCAAGTGCTTTATTTATATTATCAAATTTCACATCAAGATTTTTTTTCTTTTTGTTCGATTATTTAAAGCCGCCCCAAAACAAAAATGCTGAATGAACCGATTAAAGTAAACACGGTAAAAATCGACTCACGCAAAATAACTGAGAGTCTGCTAATCTTTAGAAGTAGGACCCACTAGTTATTTTTTTACTCCGTCCGTTTTGCTGGTGTTTATTTCCATGAGTTCGTCAGTGATTGTATCTCGTCAAAAAATAAGTCGCAGAAAAGATGGTTGTATTTAGTCACTGGGATAACTTTCTGAGCTTTAAGGAAACAACTTACTCTCTTCTACGTGCTACATAGGATAGATATCCGTTCAACCGATGCCTCGTCATGCTGAGTTCAACCACATTGCTCTCTTGTCCTACACTGGACAGTAGATATCCATTCAAGATATGCCACATCATGCTGAAGCAGTGCAAACCACTTGTTGTCTTGCTCTTGCATGTTATACTAATAATAGTTACAAAAAGAAAACGATAACACTTATCTTCAGTTGGAAATAGTAGGAGAACAAAAAGGAACGCATAGATGAGATCTAGATCCAAAACCATATTAGCAAAGTTTTGGGGGTACACGGAATTAGCAAAGACAAAAAGCAAAACAAATAGTGCAATGATTATGAGATTAGATCTAGTGTTGTTTTTATATAAAGATCTAATAGAATACAAAATTTGGGTGAATTTGGGGGGTTGGTATATGTAGGTGTCCCGTATACATCGAAACTTGCAAAAATAATTGTAGTTAAATTAATGAAATTTGGTGGAGCAGCATTTGCCCTCGTCTCACTGGACAAAATTGTGTACAACACTCGATCTAGTAATTATTTAGGCATCTTTCGAGTCACCCCAATGCTTTTGTACTGATCATCGGATTACCGCAAATGCCAAAAGTTACTACTCACGAGGATGATACCTTTGAGCGTGTTATCATTGTGAAAAAATTTAAAAGATCAATTGCTTCTTTAAAATTCAAAGCAGAATAGCAAAATATGTAAATTACATGATACAAAAAGAGTCAAAAAAAAAAAAAAAGATTATGGCAAATATAAGTATATATTCGACTCATTATTATGCTCGTACAACCTTCTCTATGTTACATCACATAAACCTCACCGGTTCCAAACTTTGCCGCTGATGTTAACTCCGAGTCAGAAATAGCTGAACACATGCATATTCGCTATCTGATAGCAATGGCCACGTGGATCAACCTTTCTAACTGTTTACCAACAAACCAACCCCAAGGTAACAACCGACCAGTTTACCAACAAACCAACCCCAAGGTAACAACCAACCAATTCCCTTAAATCCTCAAACAACCATATCACATTAACTGCAAGCACCTGGACCTGTATCTTCTATTACATCGTTCTGCTTTCTATTTTAGTAAATCTGGACGACCATAAATGAACTCGTATTCAAACAAACGCAATCTACGAATGAAGACATCCTGGCGCGATCTACAGCACAACAACAAGAATTTGAATGGGTAAAAAATATTTCGCCCCCAGTTCTCCCCAGGGAACCACCTCCCAGGACTACAATAAGCATCACCAGGACAACAACAACCATCCAAGTAGGTTAGTCCACTCCAACATTAGATTGAAAATAAACACTGATGGGGCGGCTAGGGGCCACCCAGGTATGGCGGGAGCAGGGTTCATTTGCAAGGATTCGAACGCACAAACTGTGGTGGGTCTTGCACAACCTCTATAATTATCTACCGCGCTAACTGCAGAGACATGAACAACCGTGATAGCAACCAGAACTGCGACAGAAAGACAATGGACAAAAGTGTTATTTGAGACGCATTTGGAGAATCTCATGCGCTATATTAAAACCCCGACGGAAGCTCCTTGGTATATTGCAGAAACTAAATAAAGGATGCAGCAAATCTCATGCTGCGCTATTCAGCACAATTATAGAGAAGGAAACCAAGCAGCAGATGGTCTAGCAAACTCCGCAGCAGACGGAAGACAACCGGAAAACTACTCAACCACAATATGGGACCAAGCAAACCCACACTTTCTTAACTAGATTCTCTTAAGTGGCTCTATGGGAATCACATTCCCACGTGTAATAACAATTTAGTTCCTTTTATATAAAATACATGCTTCAATTTTTTTTATTTATGCTCGTACAATCATACATGTAAAATTTAATTGTTTCTTTTTTATGAAAGAGAGACATTATTTTTTATCGATAAAGCGAAGTTTTCATTTACCAAAAAAAGGGAGACAAAAGACTTGTGCCACCCAAAGAGGAACAAGCAAAAAAGAAAAGAAAAACACAAGTAAAAATACAAGAGAGTAAAGAGAAGAAAAACGAGAGAGAAGACCTAAACCTTACAAACTACCACAAGGAACCAATTACCAATTGAAGAACAAACTTTTTCAGTCCCTAATAACAGAATTGAAGGAGATGTCTTCAAACTCTAGGAATCTTAATGCCCAGGAAAATAGCAGGAACTTAGCCTTGTTAATAACCCCAGGAATTTCAGTCTTCTTATCAAAGAATAGTCTTGCATTTCTTTCAAGCCAAGTGGTCCAAGAAATCATTGCGGCTAACATCATAAACTGAAATTCAGCTCCTTCAGAAAGAACCTCCACAAGGTTGAAGTAAAAGTGCAATGGATAAAGAGATGGTTCATCGTCTCAGGCACATTACAGAAAGAACAAGTGCCCGCTAAGTTCACGCATCTTCTATTATGAAAAACTTTAGTTGGAATCTTACTTTGAACTACATATCACATGAAGAATCAAACTTTAATTCGTACAAACTTTTCCAGTCCCTAATAATTATTATGCTCGTGCAAACATATACGTACAAAATTTAGTAGTTTTTTTTTTTATGATAACAAAAAAAATGTAATAAGATTAAATTCGCATGGAGTTACGCCCCAAAAATAGTATGGATTTTTTTTTAAGAAAATTATAAAGGCAGGGGAAAAACTGGAAGAAAAATATAATAAAGAAATACTAATAATAAAGCATACTTTAAGCGAAACTAGTTTGTTCCAACAATATTCATAGGACCCAATAAATGTCATGTGACGCAAAATTTGAATAGTGATTCAAAATGTACCATTGCTACCTAAAAGTTTATGATTGACCCAAACCAGCTTACCTTTTGCTTCAGGTTATTTCCTAATTTTGCATTGTATCTTAGAAGCTGTTGTTGGAACTGTTAGAGCATTGCTCGGTCGAACTCACAAGTGTTGCTGTCTCAAGCTTGTCGTCAAATTTAGTTGTCAAAACTATATCTTGATTTCTAGTCTACAATTAGTTAAGTCTCGGATTAGGATAGAAATGTAGTTGAGCAACGGACATCACAGTAGTCATCATTGCATTCTACTGTTTGAAGGCGAAGATCGACCGAAGCTTTTGGACAACTTGTTCAACAAAAGGTAAGTGAAGACTGAACCACCTATTTCTCAAATTATATTCACCTATCTTTGAGATGTTGTCGCGTAACTAATTAGCCTGTCATAAGCATATCAAGAATTTCGAGTTAAGATTCTTCTTGTAATTAATCCTCTAAATATGATTAAGCTTAATGAACATCTCATACCTGATGAATTTCAGTTAAGAAGAATTTATTGTTCGCAATCAAAATCATGATTCAAGATTATCATTCGAAAATAGCCTGGAACAGTGATATATGTCATTGATGTTATTCGGGAATGTTTCAGATTGATTTAGAGATAAATATAGAACTACTATAAATTCGGATATAAGACAGTGTACATATCAGTTTTACAAACTGGGAAAACTATGAAGGTCTGAAGCAGTAATACATGTACTATGTACACGTAGCAGAGCAGCTATATGTCAACAAAAGACTTTTGGTACGCATACTCGTATGTACACCTTTTAAAGTATGTGTACTCGTGAATCCAGATCGGTACGCAAACCAGTACGCGTACTAAAAAGGAACTGTTGGTTACGAAACCGATTTCGTATCCATACTTGGTACACATACCATAAAATTTCTGTGGACTTCGGAGTTCGTTATGTTTAAATGGTATCCATACCAGTACGTATACCGAAATAGTTTTGTGTTAACTCCGGGATTCGCGCGGTCATGTTAGAATGGTTTACATACCGGTGCTGATTTTTTTTTGTGAATTCCGCAACTCAGTCATGTTATAAAGTATACATATCGGTACACGTACCATGACATAACTTTTCACGAACAAGTTAAGTACTTGTACTTTGCACGCCTACTTATGATAGGATTTTAATTTATACCGCAAGAGCACGGCTGTCTATTGGAAAGTATGCAAGTATGGTTCGTTCCACAGGGACTAAAATTGTTACCTTCAATTTCTAATAAATAGTAAGCTAAAAATATTAAATAGCAAAATATCAACTAACGCTAATAAAAATTTATAAATAACCAAATTGAAGGAAACTAGGGTTTTTGGATTCCACCAGATTAATTATGTAAAACACCCATACAATCTTCAACAAATATCTATTTTTATAACTCAAGACTATCTAGACCCAACCGATACATCTCGGAAAATATAACTTTTAAAACAAATATTACAACTTTTGTTGTAGACCAAAACATTATAATCTCCTTCGCTTATAAAAGATCAATAGCCTAAGGCTATTCAAAACAAATAAAGAACGAAGCTCATGTAGAAGAGAGATTAATAAAACAATTATTGCTCAAAAGAATATTTTATTAAAAGATTACCTGAATATTGTACATAATAACCCGGCTTCTTCCTCAACCACAGTGAGAGATTACTCCATTATTACAAAAAGTAAAAGAAAGTGGAAAATAAAATAAACTTAAAACTAATATGCTTCTCGAACTCTAGATATCAGCTCTTGGCCCTTGGCCGTCCCCCTTTTCCTTGTATCCACAACGTATTTATAACTTTCAAAGGAATCCACTTTCCTTTTTATTTTACCACTACCACATCATCGCCCAATGAGAATGCGCCACATGTCAGGATAATGAAAAATCCTCCAATAAAAATGTGCCACGCGTCAGATAATATAATTCTCATGCAGTTACAATTTTCTTTATTTGGGAATTATTTATTCTTTATTAACTCCAACCATAAAAAATAATATTCTTTCCATACTCTTCATATATTTAATTCACATCAATTACTCCATATAGATTTCTTACTTAACACTTTTATTTTCTTCATTATAAATAAAATATCTCCAAATATCTTGTAACTGATGTCGACATAATGGGCTCCACACTTTCCACACTTCAATATCCAAATAATTGGACCAAATGAAATGATTCTACATTTCTTCCTTTTGGGCTTGGCCCATTAAATTATAAATCACTTCATTTCCTCCATTTTATGAGCGTAATTTCGTATATTAGTCCATCGAGCTTTATTTTCTTCAAAATACCTAAAACAAGATTATTAGCGAAAAAAATGAGTCCTAAAAAATGTAGTTATGGGTGAAAATGCGTCGCACTTATTAAATTCATATGCACATAAAATTATTTCTCTGAGATAATTAGCATTTGAATAATCTCTAAAATTCAATAGACATATTTGATCACATGATTGTGTTTCGAGTTGAGTCTTAATTAAGTGTTTATGTAAATGCTCAAGCTTATAGTTCAGTTAGCTAGCTTCGGCTAACCATTCATGAGCGTGGTCTTATACACGGTTCGGTTACAGTTCATCCTAACCAGAGTGTATATCTTAATTATGTAGATCATATTCAAAGTTTCATCGAATGGTGGATATTGTTTGTTTGGTTCCAAAGCTATCGTAGCTTAAACCTGAAGCGACCTATGCTTTGAATGTTTATATAAGGGGAACCTCAAGTAACTGGGAACTCTGAATCCCGACACTACTTTTCTTGGTGTGTCCTAGTTGTAAAACTAGAGTCGTCCTCTTCTTAAAACCCTTTTAGGGTTTAGCAACTACAAAGACTTCATAGGGATTCGTGAAGCCAAGTTCAGTTATATTCTCTTGAGAACTCGAGTATCCTGATCTTGATCGATTGTTGATCTGATTACTTGATCAAGAGAGATAGTAATCTTTAAAGTTCTATTCATCTCAGACTTTGTTGATTCCACAAGTTTAATACTTGTGAGGTGAATATCTAGGCTGCACTTCGGGTTGCATAAGTCCGGATTTTGAGGTTAGCTAGACCTTGTCTATTGCTATCGATTTATATCACCTTGATCTTCGATCAAAAAGGAAATCACATATATAGGCTTATCTCTGGGATGAAGATTGGTTTAAAGTCTTCAATTGAGTTGAAGCAATTCTTAGTTGGTGTAACATCAGCTAAGGGAATCAATTGTGCGGAGTCCTGCTGGGATTCAAGAGGCGTGAGGAGCGCTGTTGTACCTTAATCGGTGTGATGCTTGGTTGGGGCTCAACTACGTTCCCATCCGAAGTTAATTGGTAGTAGGCTACGAAGTTAATTGGTAGTAGGTTAGTGTCTGTAGCTGCTTAATACAGTTTTGTGTTCAATCTGGACTAATCCCGGGGGTTTTCTGCATTTTCGGTTTCCTCGTTAACAAAATTTCTGGTGTCCGTGTTATTTCTTTTCCACATTATATTATTTATCTTATAATTGAAATATCACAAGTTGTGCGTAAATCAATCAAAGTAGATACGTCCAACCTTGTTTGTTGGATACGGCTTGATTGATCACATGGGAAATTGATCTTTGGAATCACCCAAGTACTGTCTCACTTAAATCAGTTTCACGGACTAGTCTCTGTAAACTTTTTTATTCGGAGAGAAAGAGATATAACTCTGAATACTATTCCTCGATTGAGTTTCATTAAGTTGAACTCTCAGAATTGCGATTAAGTTTATCCATACAGATTGCCTAACAAAAAGTTGGTGGTGTATTTTGGTACCTCCGCTTTTTCAGGAACACAAACTTCTTTATGATCCAAACTTTGCTTTCTAGTATTTATGATGACATGTAACCCAAAATCTACCAAATGTCTTAAAAATTATCTTATGGGAAAGATCATTGGTGTTACATAACATCTGTCTCGTTACTCGAAATCACCTCAACCAAATGACTTGAAATATGCCAATTTAACCCAAAATCAAATCTATGACCTTTGAGACCTTAAATCTGCAATGTAATCTAAAATTATTACCCAAAATATGCCTTAAATTTTGGCAGATAAATTTTTCCGTGATACAAAAAGCTATTTTGTGATCCATTATTATCCCATAACCCTACAAGATACTAGACGAGCTATAAGGGGTTTTACTTAATGGTTGAACTTTTTAATTTGCGATATTTTTCATTTATCCCCCCAAAATATTGATGTTTACGAACTAACCAAATTTATTATTGGTATTTTTCAAAATAAATTGTGAAATTTACATAAAAATTATATCACTAAAGCCCATTTCGTAATTTTTCAAACCCATAAAGAAAATAATTGCGTTAAAACTCATTACTAACTAGTGTTTAAACTTGAAAAGTACTTTGTTCTTCCTGTTTCCAACAAGGATAGTTCGTTTTATTTTATTGGTAACTCAATATATTGAATGTCATGGTTAGAAAGCATAAGTTGTTGCTATTTATCTCTTATTTAATTTCCTAAATTCGGAGTTTCCTAATCCTGGCTAGTTCGAGGCCTATGGCATTTATTTGGAGACTATGGATTTCGTCATCCACCCAATAGACAAGGATAAGGGGTGTCTAAAGTGTATTAAAATACTAAATTACTCTTATACAAACTTAATAATTCCAACTATCTAAAACAAATACTAAAAGCTAAATCATTTTTATTAAAAATCTTCAAACAAAAAACTAAAACTAAATCCATCAAAATCAAAAACTAAAACCTAATCACAAACAACAATTCAATTCTCCATTTTTTGGTTTTCGGACAATATTTCGGCGACAAACAAATTTGAGTGATTGAGTTAAATCCCTTTTATGCATTCCTTTTAAGATGGATTCATCAATGATTTAACTATGAATCTCTGAAATTTCTCATCAAACTTTTCTGAAACCAAACCAGAATCAGTTGATATAAGCATTAACGTAAACCGATTGTTGTTGATGTTCCCCATAATCGGTAGATATGGTGCACTTACATAAACTGATTACTGATTGATGTGATGAACATCATCCACAATCGTTTTATGCTAATGCACACATAGAACGATTCTGGAACCATGTTTGAGTTTGTATATATATCAAGAATCGGTATATGTGTAACAGTTGAGAAAACCGATTGTTATCTAAGTATATCAACCAATTAAGGATTTGATGGTTTTGAGAAAATTTCCCAAAAACAACAATCGGTTCACGTTGAGTAACATATAATCCAATTTATGTTCGCATTTTCCTGTACAATTTTTGTCCCCACAATCGGATTACATATATACATACACAAACCGAGTGTAGTACAATAGGTTTGTGTTGTGATAAACAACAACTGATTGTCATTCCCAATTTGGGAATTTAACCCAGAATCGGTTTATCTGGTGCTATCGAAAGTACAATCGGTTTGTGCTGTGATGAACAACGACCGATTGTCGTTCCCAATTTTGGAATTTAACCCAAAATCGGTTTATCTAGTGCTATCGAATAAACCGATTATGGGTTAAAATTTTGATTTTTTTTCCATATATGGGTGATCATAACATGCACCCACTTCTTCATCAATACCAGAGTCTTCATCGTCGCAATAAAGTTTCATTTTTGCAAACAAAGTCACAAATCCTGGTTATTCTTTTTTTCCTCTATTTCTTATTCTTTTCCAAACCTTGAAAGAGGAAATGAATTTATACTCTAATCCGAACATTATAATCAAACTCAAACACTATTTAATTTAACTAATACTAAGTTAATCAATCATCACTAATGAATAAGGACCTATTGGCCATCAACATAAATAGGTAGATAAGAAGTTTTTAAAGATTATTTTTAGTTACCCTTTTTTGTCTTTTAGTATCAGATCCCAAATAATCACGCTAGGCCCCAAACTAGCCAGGTTCTTCATGCATAAGAAAATGAAAAAAATTAGCAGATGTGGGAAGAAAATCAGGTGAAAATGTAATCTGACCCCCCCTAGTTTTCATCACAATGAAAAATAGAAAAAGAAAATCATGTGAAAAAGTAATCTGATTTCACCACCACCCCACCCCTAGTCTTTTTTTTTTTTTTTGGTAATAGAAATATATTAAACACAAAATAGGGCCTTACAAGCCTGGGGAAGGCCCTCCCCAAAAAACAAAAAAGGACTCACACAATCCGGAGGATTCTCAATCCAGGTTCCACTCATTTTTTCATTAGCTGCCTTTTTAGCCAAAATATCAGCAGTTGAATTTCCTTCTCTGTACTGATGCTGGAAAACTATATCATCAAAAAAAGACTGAAAGCTATATATGTCCATCAAGATACTTTCAAAAAACCAGTTACCTTGTACCTTTTTTATTTAAAAAAGTCTATAGTAAGTTGAGAATCACTTTCTACAATGATGTTCTTAATGCCCAAATTGACCGCCAAATTCAAGCCATATCTGACTTCCCAAAATTCCGCCAGATTGTTGGAATTTTGGTAAAGATGTTTGCTAAAAGCTTCCACATAGCTTCAATCACTGCTTCTAAAAACACCACCATATCCTGCATTCCCACTTCCTTTAGTAGCTCCATCTACATTCAATTTAACAAAATTATTAGGCGGAGGACTCCAACTGACATTAATAGTTCTATTGTTCTTAGGGGTAGATATTCCAATATCATTGGCAACTTTAAACTCCTTAGCAGCACTGTAAGAAGAGTCAATAACTTGTTGTCAATTAAAACTAGCTCCTCTCAACACAACATTATTTCTAGCAATCCAAATATTCCATAAAATGAAATGCAGTAAAATCTTCCATTCCATGCCATCCTTGCTGGAATCTTGATTAATGGAATTTACTAACCAATTCACAGAAAACCCTTCTCTGCCAAAATCCAAATCATACACAAAACAGATAACATCCCAGATTGGAAAAATAAGAGGACACTCAACAAACAATGAGATATAGTTTCAGGAGATTGCAAACACAGAGGACATCTATCATCAATATTCACACCCCAATATTTTAAATTGTCTCTAACCAAAGTTCTACCATGAACCATTTAACCAAAGAAAATGCTTAATATGAGCAATGTTATCAGAACCGGACCGGACCGGACGGTTGAACCGGTAAACCGGTGACCCAGTGAGAAAAAAGGTCCAGTCAACGCTGACCCACCAACATGCTAAAAAAAATAGTGAACCGGGAGGTTCAACCAGTAAACCGTCTGACCCAGCTGGGTTTTTAGCCGGTTCACCCAGTTGATTCTCCATCACTAAAAAGGGAAGGGGAAAAAAAAAAAAAAAAAAAAAAAGACAGAAGAAAGAAAATCTTCTCTCAATCCAGCTAAATCAAATTCTACATGCTAGATTTGTTATGATGTATTTTCCTCTTTATATTTGATAGTAATCCTTTAATCGGATTCAATTATGCATCAGATCTACTTCTACTCAAGCACCAGATCTATTCATCTATTCATGCATCAATATGGAAATCAAAAAAAATTATTTTCGTAATCGA
Source organism: Papaver atlanticum (assembly GCA_023531105.1). NCBI lineage: Eukaryota > Viridiplantae > Streptophyta > Magnoliopsida > Ranunculales > Papaveraceae > Papaver > Papaver atlanticum. Next base: position 1,655,879 of record JAJJMB010000025.1, read on the forward strand.
AGATAAAACAATTACATACAATCAAGCTCATCCTTTGAATGCATTGATACAAAGCTGAAGGGAAAACAAAAAAAAAGGAAAGAAGGTGGTCAGATCCTTCTTCTCTTGTGTTGGTACGTTTGATAGAGAGAAAGAGGGAGCTATTGAGAATCTGAGATAGGGAAGAAACAATAAAAGAGATGAGGAAGAGATAATGAATTTAAAATATTATTTAACGATCCTTGCATTGTTTTAAACATAACTATCCACCCCACTATTTTGTCCTTTACAAAATGTAACGGGCTTCTGTATTAGTACCGGATAAGAATTAAGATTTTTCTTTATCGGAGGATAAGAATTAATATTAATGATTTCTGATTAGTGTTATTTCAAGATTATGATGCACTATATGTTTGACCCAGTGACTAACTGGTTGAACCACTGGTTAACCCGTTTAACCCTGATCCGGTAGTTTTATTGGGTTGATGTCCGGTCTGGGTTTCAAAACATTGAATATGAGATGGTGACTTGATCTTCCCACCCCTAGTTTTCACAATGAAAAATAGAAAAATTGATGGATCCAAAATTTCCTAGAAAGAAATTGATTTTTTTTAATAAATAAACAAGGAAACTCCGATGTTACACAGAGAATCCAAAACAAACAGAGTCTAAAGCTAAGTAGTTTCCAAACCGAATCCCGTAACCCGAATCATCTCGTAACCAGAATCCTAAATCCAGAACATCAAACTGTAACACTAGAACAACCACACCTGCCTTTACGGGAGAACTTGAATCGGTGATGCATGACTCACAGCTCAGAAGAACAATTTTTGTAATAACCATCTGATAGAACTCTCTTCCAAAAGAAAAGATACCATAAGATTCATCTTGATACTCATCTTCATTAACTGGTACAAAGAAAGTCTGCCTGCGATGGCAAAACTCTATTTCCCACTGGAGAAGACGTAGATCAACATTAGCCTTGAGGCAAACAACCATCAGAAACCAAACACCGAACTCAGAAATCAGATCCAACAAAAGGGTAACAAGACCAAAAATTACAGGGACTAAATAAGGAAAGAAAATTTTAAGCTTAGACCTAATTATAACAGCCGAACACATAACCATATCTAGAGTTGTAAAGAAACCAAGGACAATACGATTACAGAAAATTAAAGTAAAACAAACAAAGAATCGATCAACACCATCAACAAGGAAAATTTCTAAACTGAAGAGTTCAGGAGGTGGTGATGCCAGGGATATAATAGGTGTTGTTGCTTCTTGAAGCTCATAAACTTGCGCTGAGGTTGGTGAACTGCATGGATTTCTTTGAAGCGAAACAAAGCCACTCAACACTAAATACAAACCATACTCATCCAGAACAGAAACATCCTCCATAGATGGTGTAATACCCCGATATTCGGCAGTGGTTGGCCAAATGGAATATAAGTAATGATTTGTCCTTTCTTAACACCGAGGCCTGATGAGTTCACTTGACTGAGTTGTGGGAAAAAACTTCTCAGTTAAGCGTGCTTGGCCGGGAGTAGTCACAGGATGGGTGACCTCTCGGGAAGCTGCTGCTGGATAACCGCAGTAGTGCCGTTAAAAATCCCACACTGCGGGATAACCGCAGTGGGTAAGTGGGAACAATATCGGTGTTAGTTGGGATACAACTAGGGGTCGTTCGATTGTGCTAGGGTGGGGGAGTATGCTAGGACGTTGAGCTAGATACTGGTCTCACAAGAGGAAAGGAACGTCTACAATATACCGAGGCCTGATGGGTTCACTTGACTTAGTTGTGGGAAAAACTTCTCAGTTAAGCGTGCTCAGCCGGGAGTAGTCACAGGATGGGTGACCTCTCGGGAAGCTGCTGCTGGATAACCGTAGTAGTGCCGTTAAAAATCCCACACTGCTAGATAACCGCAGTGGATAAGTGGGAACAATATCGGTGTTAGTTGGGATACAACTAGGGGTCGTTCGCTTGTGCTCGGGTGGGGGAGTATGCTGGGGGATTATGCCAGATACTGCTCTCATAGGAGACAAGGAACGTCCACATTATACCGAGGCCTTTTCAGCACAATTGGCTCCAGAGTTGGCAGAAAACTCTGCAGTTAAGCGTGCTCGGGCGGGAGAAATCCTGGGATGGGTGACCTCTTGGGAAGTTACTGCTGGATTACCGCAGCGATGCCCGTTGAAAACCCCACACTGCCGGATGACCGCAGTGGTTAAGTGGGGACAATATCGGTGGAAGGACGGGTCATTACAGATGGTACAATAGGTTCATCAACCCCTGGTACCGGCCGGAGAAACTCACCGTGAAGAGAAAAATCCCGCCGAAATAAACCGCCGTGAAGATTCTGACCTATGCAACTCACTTTTATTACACCCAATTTAACCGAAACTACAAACATGGATGAACTAGAGCAAACCCACTTCATACAACCAGACAAGCTAGATGCAGAAACAAAAACTAGAGCAAATCCTATAAAAACTAAACTTAAAAGGAGACAAAAAAGAAAGTAAAACACAAATCCACCATAGAAGATGAAGCTTACAACTACACAGACACTAAGGTAACAAGATCTGTCCAGATCTGCTCCATTTGGAGCCGATCTGAGCAGATAAAGAATGGCCGGCGGGGGTTTTTTCGTTGGGTAAAAAAGAGGAGAGGAAAGAGAAAAGAGATACACGGAAGAGCCTTTTAATTATTTAAGCCTTTGGTCAGTGTCATTTCACCGACGTGTCTCACCTGTACAATTTAGGCCAATCGACATTACATGCCAAAAAACACAACAGAAAAGTCACGGCAACACTTATTATTTGTGTCTAAGATTCTATGTTTAAGATTGGCTGTATCCACCTTGTTGTCAAAAGTGGTGGTACGCTTTCATAAACATTTTGAGGGTAGGGCAAAGATGTTTATGAACCAGTATGCGAGAACGTTCTCCATATTGCAAAGAAAAGATGATATGGTATCTCATCACTTGAGATGGTTAATTGTAGTTTCTGGTCATGATTTGACTGGCTTTTTAAGCAGCTTTAATCTTTGATCAAAGAATTAACTAGCTTTACCCTCTTAGATTTGAACACCATCCTTTTGGCATTTCAGACATAAATGTGAACTGATAATTGGTTAGCAATGTGTTTTATTTATTGACACACAAACATTTTAGATCTTTTAAAATATTTTATTAGGCTGAACTCATCAAAGCCGAAAGAAAAGATGCTAAAGAATATTTTCAAGTTACTCGACAAAGAAAGGGCAAATAGTGTTTTTTCCTTGATGTTTTACCAAATTGTCCAACCCCTTATATCTTAAATAAAATTTTGGTCGGTGTTATTTTATATTTTTATTTATTTATTTATTTTTCCAAATTAGCAAAACAAGCTAGCATATTTTAATTCTGGTTAGGCAAACACCAAAACAACCACGATTGACACAGGGGCTACCAACTCTTTCGGGTCCCTAAAATATCAATCCATATAAAACAAAACAATTAATTAGATCTCTGTATTGGTATCTTTTAAAAGGTTAAGTTGATCAACGAATTTTCTTTAAATATAAATTTTGACATTATGATGATCCAACCAGTTTTCAGGGTCTTCATCAAAAAATTTACGTAACAAAAATAATCTGGGCATGCCTGGAATGGACAAAATACTCATCTCGGTCGAATTATGTAGTAGTAGTTGATGATGACGTTGTTTACACCGAAATACTTGTATTGCCTATGAAACATATGTTGTTGAGAAACTATAATGCATGACAATTCTTGAAATCATTAGATGAACTGAAAAGATAGACTTTTCGAAGTTATTTTGGAATCATACCTAACAAAATAAACTCTGTGAATTCCCTAATTTTTTGATAAAATGTAAACATGATTAAAGGGATTAAGACTAAGCTAACTTTTTTCCCCTCGGTAATAAGTAATCTGGTGATTTTTCAAATTTTATAGGAAAAAATATTCAATTTCTCGTATAAAATTTAAACAGAATCATCTCTTTCCAAAATTTACTTTGCATCAAAAATCGAAAAAAATATCCTCCTCCAACTAATGTTAAAATAAGCTATCTCGAGTTCCGTTATCTGGTACAGTGGTAATAACCGTTTCTTTCCGTCTACAGTGCATGTAGAAAATAAGGAAATCGATTCCCATTGATTTCTTATTTTCTCCGATCTCATGTATCAATCGAGCCGAAATTGGATCGGTTATTAAGGATAGTAGGTTGGATCAAGATGATTTTTATTTTACCCTATACCTATATTGATCAAGCCAAGGTTGAATTTGTTATTAGGGAGAGTAGGTTTGGATTGTTAAAAGCTGAAAACACTACAAAAGGAATAAAACAAAACTGATCAAAGATTGTATTGCAGTATAAAGCAGGCATTGTACAGTAATAATTATAAGATGAATTCTTCCGTACGAAAATGAAAATGAATAAACTGTAAACAATACCAGTTTCCTGATCAAAAGTGTATGAATAAAATCGAGAACATCCATAAATTAAAATAGACACTGAGAATTTTGAAGAAAGACGAAGGTTACTAAATGTTCTCACACACAAGAGAAAATATATCATGTCAAACCTGATTTTTTTCAAGAATATATAAAAGTATAATTTCATTAGTTGCCTCTCGAGTTATATCACTTAATGTGAAGAAAAAGATTAATGCTACCGACACCAAAATGATTTTTTTTTACAACATCACCATAAACAGAAATTACCTTTTCGAACATGGTTTCTTGTCGAGATCCATGGTAAATACAACATCTTTACAACACATGTCACACGAGTTTTTTCTTCTTCATAACTCAGCTTCATGAATTTTTTAGAGCTTTTTCAATCCTTGGGTCATGGGAGTAAGATAGAGTGAGGAGAGTGTCCTGAAGAACAATTGATATGAGTATAACTAAGCACAATATAAACAAAAATCTGCCTCCACTGAGAGCAGCCTCTTCTATCTTCTCATTTCATAAACAGGGAAGGAATACAAGGGCTAGATAAATAGTCCTCTCAACCCTAAAATAAGATCCAACTCTCAGACACATCCTGGCCGTCCCTTACTAATATGGATTACACGTAAATAAACGGTAACTTAATTAATTACTAAGCTAGATTAACTACTAATTAAGCTGTGCGGAACATTCAGCTATCCGCACCCATCCTTTTCACCTGAGGCGCCCCATCAGATTTGTTGAGTCCTACTAGTGCTATGACAATACCTCCCCTGAAAATATCCTTGTCCTCAAGGATTAAAATCTGGAAAGTGAGACTTGATATTGTTGGCGTTTTCCCAGGTGATGTCTTCTGGTTGAGAGTTAGACCATTGTATGAGGAACTGTGGAACGGAGTAGCTATTACGGACGATAACTCTTTCTCCCAGGATAGCAATAGGCTTCACGATGATCTGTCCCTACTGATCAACTAGTGGAAGTTGTGGGGAAGGAGTGACTGCAACTCCAATCTTCTTCTTAAGCTGAGAAACATGGAATACTGGGTGTATCTTAGATTCAGCTGGGAGCTGTAGTTTATAATCTACAGAGCCAACCTTCTCAATGACCTTAAATGGCCCATAATACCTTGCAGAGAGCTTCTGATTTCTTCTTACAGCTACTGAAGTTTGTCGATAGGGTTGAAGCTTGAGGTAAACCATATCATCCATCCTGAAGCTCCTGTCAATTCTCTTCATGTCTGCAAAATACTTCATCCTCTCTTGTGATTTCTGCAAGGACTCTTTTAACAGATTGATTACTCTATCCTTTTCCTTAATGTAATCCTCCATATCTGCCACTGAAGTAGTAACCTCAAGAGGGAAGGCTAGATGAGGTGGGTTGTATCCATAGAGGGCCTTAAAGGGAGATGTGTGTAGACTGGTATGATAATTGGAGTTATACCACCATTCAGCTAATGACAACCATTTGCTCTAATCCTTAGGCTTGTGTCCAGTCATGCACCTGAGATAATTCTCTAAACAAGCATTGACTCTCTCTGTTTGTCCATCTGTCTGTGGGTGGTAAGCAATGCTGAGCTGAAGAGTTGTACTAATGGTTTTGAATAGATCTTGCCATAAATTACTAGTGAAAATCTTATCCCTGTCAGATGTGATAGAGGCAGGTAAACCATAAAGTTTGAACACATGGTTTAAGAACTCATGTGCCACCACTGCTGAAGTGAAGGGGTGACTTAGAGCAATGAAGTAGCTGTATTTAGTGAGCCTATCCACTATGACCATTATCACCTCCTTCATGTTGGACTTTGGTAAGCCTTCTATGATGTCCATGTAGATGTGTTGCCAAGCATGCTCTGGAATTAGCAGGGGTTGTAGAGGACCTGCAGGATGAGTGTTCTCCACCTTGTTTCTTTGGCACACATCACAATAAGATACCAACCCAATGATGTCAGCTCTCATCCCTGGCCAGCTGAAGTAAGTTTTAGCTCTTTGATAACTGCTTGAATGCCAGAGTGGCCACCAACTGAAGAAGAGTGGATGGAGGAGAGTATCATACTCCTAATACCATTACTGTTGCCAACATAAATTATTGACTTGTACCTTAGTACAATATCTTTATAAGTATAATCCTTCATTAACCACTTCTGTTGTAAGGCAATTGTCATTCTTTGCTCCAGAAAATACTTCTATGGCCCATTCAGGTTTGGAAGTGGATATGATTTGGCAGGAAGATGGTGGAATTCTTGACAAGTCTACAACAACTTCATTAACCACTTCTGTTGTAAGGCAGTTGTCATTCTTTGCTCCATAAAATATTTTATGCTTTGTTGATCTGTATGAATGGTGAAGTGGTTGCACATCAAATAGTTTCTCCATTTAGTAACATCCATGACAATGGCTAACAGGTCTTTCTCATATGTGGACAAACTCAGAGATCTATGGCTGAGTGGTTTACTGAAATAAACCAATGGTTTACCTTCTTGCATGAGAACTGCTTCAACTCCTTTGGCACAAGCATCAGCCTCCAGGATGAAGGGTTTAGAGAAATCTGGAAGTGCTAGCACAGGGGTGCTACTCATAGCTCTCTTGAGCTCAGCAAAAGCTTGATCAACTGCACTTGACCATACAAATGCATTTTTCTTTAATAAGTCAGTCAGGAGTTTACAAATACTGCCATACCCCTTAACAAATTTCCTGTAATAACCAGTTAGGTCTAGGAATCCTCTTAACTCCTTTAGAGTAGTTGGAGTGGGCCAATAAATCATACTAGCAATCTTGGATGGGTCAACAGACACTTCTTCTGATGTGATAAGGTGTCCCAAATACTCTAGCTTCTCCTGAGCAAAACAACATTTGTATTTCTTAGCAAATAACTCATGTTGCCTCAATAGACCCAAGACTTGTCTCAAGTGTTGTTCATGCTCTTCTACTAACTTGTTGTATATCAATATATCATCAAAGAACACTAATACAAATTTTCTGAGGAAAGGATTGAATACTTCATTCATCAAGGTTTGGAAAGTGGTTGGAGCATTGGTTACCCCAAAGGGCATTACCTTAAATTCAAAATGTCCCTCATGTGTTCTGAATGCGGTTTTGTAAATATCAGGGCCATACATTTTCATTTGATGGTACCCTGACCTTAAATCTAGCTCTGATACCATTAGTAAATATGACTGACCCATACAATTCATCCAATAGCTCATCTATAACTGGTATTGGAAATTTATCCTTGATAGTGATTTCATTTAACTTCCTGTAATCAACACAGAACCTCCATGAGTTATCTTTCTTTTTAACTAAGAGTATGGGTGAAGCAAAATGGATGTGACTGGTTTGGATGATACCAGCTTCTTTCATCTCCTTAACTAGAGCCTCTACTACTGATTTTTGTACATAAGGGCATCTGTAGGGCCTTTGGTTAGTGGGTATTGAATTAGGAATCAGGGGAATGGTATGATCCAAGGATCTTTGAGGTGGTAAGGATTTAGGATCTTGAAAAACATCAGAGAATTCATGAAGTATATGTTGGATTTGAGGGGGTATTGGAGTAGGTGAATGAGTTATTGAAGTTGAAATGGAGAATAGTTGTCCCAATATCCCATAATCATTCTTCTTAAAGAACCTCTTAACCGCCTTAGTATTGATCATCTTCAGAGTAGGTCCTTCCCTAGCACCAGTTAAAGTAATCTTCTTCCCATGATGTACAAAACTGATACATAGCTTCTCAAAGTTGAAAGTTACATCACCAAGTGTTCTGAGCCAGTCTGCTCCTAAAACCATGTCACACCCTCCAAGTGGTAACAGTCTTAATTCACCATAAAACTTATGGCCCTGCATTGACCATGGTAGATGATTACATACTCCTGAGCTGATGGTTTTGTCTCCATTGGCCACTGTCACAAGAAGCTGAGCTGTGGGTTCAACCTTGCAATCTAACTGTTGAGCTAAACTGGTGTCAATGAAACTGTGTGTGCTACCAGTATCAATTAGGATAAAAATGAACTTCTTTTTTAAAAAACCAGGAATCCTGATTGTTTCACTACTAGGACTACCAGTCAGAGCATGTAGTGAAATCTCCATGTCTGACTCTACTGGAGCATCTTCAGCATTCTCCTCCTCTTCACTATGTTATATATATGGTTCCGAATCACTATCAACCTCTTCAGTTAGCAACATGAATAGCTGTTTACACTTGTTCCCTGGTTGGTAAAGATCACCACAATTAAAACATAACCCCTTTCTTCTCCTATCCTGAACTTGTTCATAAGTCAATCTTTTGATTGGTGGAAAATTAGGTTTCTGAGTGAAATTTCTTGGTGGAAAGGAGGGGTTTAGTGAAGGTGGGTTTTGTTTGTGTAACTGTTAGAACCTTGGAATTTGAAGAAAAATGGGTGGTAGTGGGTTGAGGTTTGAAACTGGTTTTATTTCTTTTTATTTGACCATCAACTGAAAGTTCTTGTAGCTTAGCTAAATGGAAGGCTTCTGATAAGGTGGTGGGTTTGAACATGTGGATGGTATTCTTAATCTCTTCTTTTAACCCACTAAGAAAACTCAGGACAAAGTAAGCTTCAGTGAGATGTGGATTCTTACTGAGCATGATAGCTTTTAGGGCTTCAAACTTTTCAAAGTATTCTTCCACAGAAGCTATTTGAATCAACTTATTAAACATTCCCACATAATTATCATTTGCTAGATCTTCAAAATGAGCACAAATAGCTAAAGAAAAATGAGACCAGGATATGTAATCCTTACCTATCTGATAGTCCCAAAACCAAGAATCTGCTTTACCCTCTAGGTAAAGAGAAGTTGTGTCCTCCTTTTCTGACTCATCAATATTCTTTATGATGAAAAACCTCTCACACTTCCTGATCCATCCCTTTGGGTTGCCACCATCGAACCTTGGAAAGTCCAACTTTGGGGGTCGGTGTGAATCTGAGTGATAATGATTCCTGTTGCGAAAGCTTGACCCTCCATCGTGTCCTTCCGAGTAGTCATGTGCTGCTGATTTATTTTCTCTCTCTTTCGTCTTGTCCTTGTTCAATAATCGCAGCAAAGCGGTTTGTATGGTGGTATTTTGTTGAGCGATTTCCTTGATACTACCCATCATCTCCTATGTCCTCTTAACTAATGCTGTACGTTCCTCTGACTCTCTGGAAGCAAGAGTTGTTAGTGATGATATCTCTTCTGTCATCTTTGTAATCAAAGTCTTCATCTCCTTAGAGTTATTATTAAAACTTATCTCAACATCTTTAAAGCCAGATCCCGTCATGATGGATCTGATCTGCTCTGATACCAATTGTCCTAAAGAACAATTGATATGAGTATAACTAAGCACAAAATAAACAAAATCTGTCTCCACTGAGAGCAGCCTCTTCTATCTTCTCATTTCATAAACAGGGAAGGAATACAAGGGCTAGATAAATAGTCCTCTCAACCCTAAAATAAGATTTAACTCTCAGACACATCCTGACCGTCCCTTACTAATATGGATTACACGTAAATAAACGGTAACTTAATTAATTACTTACCTAGATTAACTACTAATTAAGCTGTACGGAACATTCAACTATCCGCACCCATCCTTTTCACCTGAGGCGCCCCATCAGATTTGTCGAGTCCTACTAGTGCTACGACAAAGAGGGCCAAACACTTAATTCCCATTAAAAAAAAAATCTTCTATAAAATTTGAACAAATTTCTCTCTTTACAAAAATTGTCTTGTATCAAATAGGTAAAAAGAATCCTCTTTCAATTTTTTTTTTTTTTTTTTTTTTTTTTTTAAGAAGAAGGTTTATATTGAAGAAAAAGGCAAATCCAAGATACAACAGACACTGAAATCTATCACATTTGCAAGATAAATTCTCAGTTATGAAATATCATACTAGAGTCCACGAATTTGAATGTCTCTAAGTCACAACTCCACAACACGATTGTTTGTTTAACCAAAGTGATAATTTCGAAAGAAGCTTTGTGTCTTTCTCCAAAGATTCGGTCATTTCTTTCCTTCTAGAGTGTCCACAGATCATCTTAGTGAAGAATTTCTAAGACTTCTCTTCCTTCCAATTTTAACACATTCTATGTCCATGATTTAATATATCGAGGTACAGTTGCAGGCATCGACCAATAAATGTGAAATGCCTTGATGAAGTAATCCCATACTTCAAATGAGTAAGAACAATGAAGTAGATCATCCTCGACTTTTATATTACATAAGATATGTTATCGTCTGCAATATTTATCCCTCTACTCTTTAATTTTTTTCTAGTTGGAAGTGAGTTATGAAAAATGCCCATAACATGAAACTTACTTTTGGAGGAATGATCTTTTACCATGCATGTTGCTGAAAGTTACACTAAGGATGATTACCAACTAAATCATCATAACATTTCTTAGTGCTAGATCCATCCATGATCTGAGTATATCTTCTTCATACATTAACCTTGAAGCACTACCCAAATTCTTTCGTAAAAGATCTCACTCCATTTGTTCGTTAGCATTTAGATGATGCTTAAGTTCACAAAACTGATTACCATTTGTTATAAAGTCTGTCACGGTAACTTCTCTATAATTGCAAGCTTTGAAAATTAACAAAAATATGTCTTTCGGCAGCCGTTATCAACCCATTTGTCCATCAAAATCTAATGGACCTGCCGTTTCTCACCTGAAATAGGTCATCTCGAGTTCCATCATCCAATATAGTGGCAATGCCCATTCCTTTTTGTCCATAATGCGTGTGAAAGATAAGGGAATCGATTCCCACTAAGATCTTATATTTTTCTCTAATCTCCTCTACTAATCTTGCCGGGATTGGATTCGTTATTAAGGATGATAGGTTGGATTAAGCTGATTTTTTGTTTTCCTCGATCCCTCTTTTGATCAACACAATATTGGATTTGTTATTAGGGATGGTAGGTTGGATTAGTTGAGGGGTTTTCCAGGTTGATGAGTCTGCTCAGAGGTGTTTGGATACCAGAAACATAAGTTAGAAGCAAAAACATTTTGCTTCACATAAAATTAACTTATTTGTTTATAGAAATCATTCTAAAATTGTGTATCAAAATAACTTATGACTTTTTTGTTTCTAGAAATCAGAAAGCAACCTCTAAAGTGGTATCCAAACAAGTTATTCGCCCCGCATGCCATTCTAAAAAAACAACAATATAAAAATCAATAAATATCTAGACCAGTGCTTGGCACATGACTATGGTTTTGGTTTCCTCAAGTTTTCCACTCTGGGGGTGCCCAGCGAAGACAACGTCGTATTAAAGCGGCTTCACAACTTTTTATCTAGACATGAGACCACAACTAAGGGTGTAAATTATCCTTTTGATAAATTAGGTGTCATTATTCAGAAGGGGGTGGAAGCTTGGTTAATTGCCAGGCTCCCAACCTGGGAAGCACTGATACGAACACGACACGACGCAGATACAGGTACCGGCAAAATTCAAAATCAGCAGGACGCAGACATGTCTATCCATATATATTAATTAAATAATTTTTATATGCGAAGATCATAGTGTCATAGTATATAAAATATAAATACATTAATCACGCAAATATATTAAAAAAACTCAATTTTATGTCGTTAGGTTCGTCCATCGGGAGAAAATAACCGTTATACTAATGTTCCTAACATACTAGATTACCCAACTGATAAAATGAAATATAAATTTCTACACATGAGTCGTGTCGGTGTTCCACACATGTCCTGTGTCCAGTACGCGTCTGACACAAACACGGCGCCAATACTGACCGATCGGTGCTTTACAGAAGTCAGCCAACTTCGGGTAAACTTTTCTCTCTTAGGATATTAATGATGGTTGAAATAAAAAAATAAAATAAAAATAATTTTTTTTTAGTAATTATTTAGGGGTAATTTGGTCATTATAAAATGAAGCAGGGCAGTTTAACTATATACAACTCTATCTTTCTCTCTCATATTAATGTCAGGGGGTGAGGGGTGGGGCGTGGTGACTCTTTCTCTCTCATTTCATCAACAGGATTTTGTAGAGAGAGAAAAGGAGGGTTTGAGTAAGTTAATGGTGGTGAAGAAGAAATAAGAAGAAGACAGCTCAATTCCCCCCTTCCCTTATAATTCCAACTACATACTTTTTCTCTTCTCCTCTGTATTCTTCTTCTTCCTCCTTCTCCAAAGAAACAAACTTCTGATTCTCTTCCTCCTCTTTCTCTCTCTAAATCAAAGAGAGAGACATGATTATTAGATTTTGTCTCTCAAATTTCAACCCTAAATTCCGCCATTTTATCCTTCCCTTCCTGTAATTTAGAGAGATTTAATTATCCCCTTTTTTTCTCCTCATCCTCTCCCTCTAATTCCTCCTATATTGATTAAATTTTGATCCGTTGAAACCCTTCATTTATTTCATCTTAATTTCCTCAAAAGGTTTCATCTTTTTAAGAATTACAGATTAGTATTTTTTTCAGAATTTGTAGGAGAGAAATCAAGGGTTTTGGGTGTTTGAAAGGAGAAAGATGATATCTGGAGCTCAAATTGAGTCTCAGATTTCTGATCCTTCTCCTTTAGTTGTTGATTTTCAAGGACCTGAACAACAAGCTCGTGCTGATTCTAGATTCTCTGATCTTAGAGGTGTTCAATGGCGTGTCAATTTAGGGGTGTTGCCTTCTTCTACTTCTATTGATGTTCTTCGACGTGTCACTGCCGATTGCCGTAGAAGGTACTCTATATTTATATATACATGTGTTTTCATTGGGAAGGAACAAAATTTTCTAGCTTGATGTTGTTGAATTGTCAAAATTTTGATTGTCATGGCTGGTACTGTATGGCTGTAGTTTTGATCAGTAGAATTGCATCAGGGGATAACTTTATGAGTACATGTTTTGAGGCGCTAAATGGAACACGCCTTTCTAAAGGATGACTAGTATCACTGTTATTTTCATTTAGGCACCTGTGTTTCCTGCAGAGAATAGTGTTGGCGGATTATGGTCTTGGTAAAAAAAATGGTAGTGTGACTTAACAATCTCTGATTTTGTTATTTACCTCTTGTTGTTAATGTTTCTGCAGATATGCTGGTTTGAGAAGACGCCTTTTGGTTGATCCACTTCCCAAAGAGGCTAGTAGCTCTCCCAACCTTGTTATGGACAACCCGTTATCGCAAAACCCAGGTACCTTTACTTGTATTTGCCATTTTTCTGTCTTTGGAAATTTGCTGCTAGATGTCGGTTAAGCACTTGCTATATCTAGACTGTCAAAAATGTTAAGAAACCCAGAATTGAGACTGTAATGATCTTTACGCTTTGCTTTGGATTCTTTCCTTTCCAAACTAATCCCGTGACTGGATATTACAGATAGTATGTGGGGTCGCTTTTTCCGGAATGCAGAGCTAGAGAAAATGGTTGACCAGGATTTATCACGTTTATATCCAGAAGATGGAAGTTACTTCCAAACTCCATCATGTCAAGGCATGCTAAGAAGGATTCTGCTATTGTGGTGCATTAGACATCCAGAGTATGGATATGGACAAGGCAAGCTACCTCAGTATATTACTTTACATTCATCTTTCATTGGTCTACCTTCATCTTGTTTTATTCTCTGTTAGTTTGATTAACTCTCTCTTTTTTATTCTGTTCGTCTTTTGTTACAGGTATGCATGAACTTTTGGCTCCTTTGTTGTATGTTCTTCATATTGATGTCGAACGTCTATACTCCATAAGAAAGCTCCACGAAGACCATTTCACCGACAAGTTTGATGATTTGTCCTTTCCTGCCAGCGATTTGGTTGGTAACTACAAATCCTTAAATTGGTCAACAGGGTTTGATGATGAAAGCAGCTTCCAAGGAAGTGAAGCCAAAGTTTGCAGTCTTGATGAACTTGATCCTGAGTTACAAACCATTGTGTTGCTAAGCGATGCTTATGGGGCTGAAGGAGAGCTGGGTATTCTCCTGTCTGAGAGATTCATGGAACATGATGCATATTGCATGTTTGAAGCCTTAATGGGTAGGACACATGGTGCGGTTGCCATGGCAGACTATTTTTCTCCCACCCCTGCAGTCGGGTCCCACACAGGTTTACCTCCTGTGATCGAGGCATCTTCAGCATTATACCATCTGCTTTCGCTTGTTGATTCCTCTCTCCACAGTCACCTAGTGGAGCTTGGTGTTGAACCCCAGTATTTTGCTCTCCGTTGGTTGCGTGTGTTATTTGGTCGGGAATTCATGCTCGAAGACCTTTTGGTCGTTTGGGATGAGATATTTGCAGCCGTAAATGATAAATCGGTCTGCATTACAGAAAGTGATTTTGTGTACAACTTTGCTGTCCTCTGTTCTCCTCGTGGGGCATTCATATCTGCTATGGCTGTCTCAATGCTGTTGCACCTGAGATCATCTTTGCTTGCAACCGAGAACGCAACTTCATGTCTTCAAAGATTATTGAATTTTCCTGAAAACATAAATGTGAAGAAGCTGATAGCAAAGGCTAAATCTTTGCAAGCTCTAGCTCTTGACAAAAATATTCATTCCCAAGCTCCTGCTATGGGTAGGGTTTCGGACAGGAGTAAATCCCCAGCTGCCAGGGTTCATCTTCTTCCTTCTGGGTCAGAATCTCCAAGAACTCCATTGAGTTTGGTACCTGATAGTTACTGGGAGGAGAAGTGGAGAGTATTGCACAAGGATGAAGAGGCCAAGCAAGGAGGTTCAGGTAAAAAGGTTTCAACAGGAAAAAAAGGTTTATCAGAAAGAATAAAATCAACCCTAACCAGGACAGAATCTGAGCCGGTTCCCCACAAGATCGACATTGGGAAAAAAGACTTGAGATCAGCCGTTAGGCGAAGGTTGTTGGAAGATTTGACTCAAGAAGACGGGTCAAAGGAAGATTTGGATAAGGTAGGAGGTGGGTTCCTAGATCGAAAGGATCCCTTTTCAGACCAAAACGAAGAAAATGGCCATGAGAAAAATTTCAGCTGCGATGCAACGGAGACGTGTTTGAGTGGACATACTGGCAGCGAAGAGAGCTCCTTTATTTATTCTGCTCATTCAAGTCCTTTCATTGATCGTGAGCACGAATCAGAGAAAAGCAGTGTTGCTTCAAATTCAGCAAATGATCAAGATAACGATTCAGAAAAAATCAGTGTTTGCTCTAGATTATCTGTTGATGAAAATGACAATGAATCCAAGAACGCAGAGTCATGTATGTCCATCCCTGATGAACAACCTCTTCAGGGTTCCGTTCCTAGTGATGATGCTTTGGAGAGATCTGTGCCGATCTCTAATGGTTTAGGGAAACAGGATGACGGGTTGAAGGATCGGAAAATACTATCTGGCAAATTTCAGTGGCTTTGGAAGTTTGGTCGGAATAGCAATGAACAGACCTCCGAGAAGGTGGGAGATAGTGGACCATTAAAATCCTTACCTGTTGTAAATAAGCAACATGACGTCTCAGTCTCATCGACAGCTGGAGCATCTGGTACATTACCAGCGGACGCAGCAGACAAGAATGTGATGGGTAGTTTGAGGAACCTCGGGCAGTCTATGCTCGAAAATATTCAGGTTTGTTAGACTATCTTATTAACTCCATATAGGGATTTATATTGCTATGGATTTCTATCTGATCTTACATTCTTCTTTGACATTTTATTTTCTCCTTGTTAGCTCTTTCTTGATGTGTATTTCCAGTGTCGATGCTAGCTAACACAAATATCAGTCGTACTGTCATATGAATAATGAAAAAATATTTAGCTCTAATTATGCTGCCGAAACATGTGAATTTTCTTATATTAATCAGTTTTCCGTGATTCAGGTGATTGAATCAGTGTTTGAGCAAGATCGGGGTCAGGTAGGAACATTGGAGAATTTGTCCAAAAACGTTCTGTTGGGAAAAGGGCAAGTTACAGCAGTGACAGCCTTGAAGGAGCTTAGGAAAATTAGCAACCTTTTGTCTGAAATGTGAGGTGAGAGTCTTTTTGCAACATTTTTGTATGTATATTTTTGTAATTACTATTCTTGAAGGCCACAAATAAAAGTGAGCTATTGAGCTTTCTTTGCGTCTTCCATTGCTTTTCAAGTTACAAAATTTAGTTTTGAGAGCTTTGTCAGACTTGTATATATGGAGCTTACTATGTGATGATGATGATTCAATAAATTGGTTATTTATCTTTTTCCGCAGATGACTTTTCTTTGTTATAGTGTTGTCTAGATGGTGTCCCGTTTATAGCTTGTAGTTTTAAGCATTCAATTCAAGTTTCACATTTAAACCCTGTTATCTGAACTGGCAATTGGATATGTGGCGATCATATGAGGTAATCGAGACTCTTGAGGATTTCCTCAGAAGGGTTTGCATCACTGATAACCTGATCACTCTCGCAAACAAGAATTCTACATGAGTTACTTATGTGAATTCGCTTTGACACTTCTAAGGGTGGATGGTTTGGCTGTGTTCTTCTGCCGCAAGAGGGATGCAGAAGTAGTCCCAACGAGTTCTTTATAAGTTATGGGAAACGGTTTCTGTTCATTGAGTCGTGTTAGGGTGCAAGCCCTTTGGTGCACGAATAAGTCCAGTTGGGTTGGAAAGACTAGAAGGGGTCTCTCTATATCGACTTCTGTACCAGGATGCTAATGTATTGGCTTTCTACTGCACGCACAGGCCGTACCCTTTCTTGTACCAAGCTGGCAGGTGCAAGCTTAAACCAGAGAGAATTTGACGCAATTGTTAGTGGTGGTGGACTTGATCATATAAGTTTTGTGACGATTTCAAAACATTGCCCTTTATTAGAGAAATTTAAGTAATTTGGGATTGAAAGCTTTGTGCACCGGTTGTAAGCTGTTTCAAAGAGCAGAAAACCAGATTTGATGCGTCATCTCCATGATATTAATCCTGAAGTGCTGTTTGGTATGTGGAATGAGGAGAAGGATAAAACTAAGATTTTACTGTTGCCCCAGCCGAGTTAATTTTACTGGTGCAACACACTGCAAAATTTAGTTTCCGCTTCAATCTTCTTGAGTTGAGACTTTTGGGGTATCTTGGAAGGATGCTAGAATGGGATATTTGAAATTGGCAGTGTGGCTGTGTTTCGAGGCAATATGGATATAGAACTTGAGCATTCTTACAATTGGCCAATTATATGCTTCAATGAAAAGTATAAGATTACTCTCAAATGGCCAATGAACGTCAGTGAATAACAAAACTGTTGCCAACTAGCATTTCCAGTGCGCTTTACTGCTTGTACTCCCATTGGGTTCCTAGTTCTTGTAGAAGTGGTTCTTATTTGGCTTTAAGAACTGCAAAAATTCTCCTTTTGTTGTTGTTTGATATTTTTTTTTAGTTATACACAAAAGGTAATCAATGAAAGGATTTGTGATGGAAACCATCTCATTAAGAGTTTCAATCAAACAGTTCCCAGATGTGTAGACCCTCTTCCAGAGTTGCCATATTCAAAGCCAGACCGATCTGAGCGAAACAACTGAATTATAACGAGTGAAAACCGAGTTAATACAAGATTAGGAAACACGTACTAGTTATAATTTGAAACGCGTTTCCATATTTTGTTCTCATCTAACTTCTATATTCAGAACCCCTTCGATCTTCAACTTCTTCTATATAAATCATAGGGGGTTAGCCTAGAAAACATATTCTTTGTTGAGATAGCTAGGTACTCATCAGAAACAAAACTAAACTAGGGTGCGTCTGAGTTGATCAAGAAGAAATTAAAAAGTCTGTGAGTGATTTGAGAGCCATGGATGAGTATGATGAATTGCTTAACTTGGATGAGGATTATGAATGTTTGATGTCCTATGATGAATGGTCAGACTCAGCAATCATAAGTGATGAGTTCCCGGAATTCGACGGCTCTGGTTGGAGTTTCTTGGATTGGGCGAATGAAGTCGAATGCACATTCAATGAAAGGAAGGTAACAAATGATGCAATGCGAGTTGAGATTGCACTTTCTACGTTCAGATCGTCAGCCTTGTTATGGTGGGAAAATCTTCAAAGAGCACAAGAAATCACTACTTGGACATGTTTGCTTTGGCAGATGTACGTAAGATTTGTGCCAAAAATGACTAAAAAGCTATATCGTCAAAAAAAAAAGAAGACTGAAAAGCTATGAAAAATTTGATGTATTTGATTACTGGGAGCTGCAGAGGATCACAAAGGAGTTTGTTTACTTGTGGAGGAGAAATCAGATTTTATGTTATTTTTCGTGTTTGATGTAAGAACCTGTGTTTTTACCACTTGGATGTGAAAGATAGAATTTACAGTTTTCAGTTTTGTGTAGAGTGCAATTTTTATCCATCTGATCTGATGTCGTAAAAATCTGATGTTTGATGTAAAAATCTGAGACAACTCTGTCACAGCCGGCAACTCAATCTCATAATCTAATTTTTGTGGTGTAGCCGCTAGGTCTTGGCGGCAACAGAACACATATATATCATTGAATTGCAAAATATTCCTTGAACTTATAAAAACAAGGGTTTCATACAGACCTGGTGGCTCTTTGGGGGATTCATCCCTGACCCATCACATATTTTACAAATAACAGAATAACTCAAATGAAAAAGGTCCTTCAAATAATAACATTCTAACTGTTTAACTCTAGTCATTGTACAGTACATTCAAATGGAATCCTGAGCAATTCTTAGTGGATTCCTGGTATAACCCTGTAAGGCACTTTCTGACAGTAAAGCTTCCAGTATTTGCCGTACCTGTTCACAGGAGTAGTAATAATTAGTACCTCATTTCGAGAAAAAAAATCACATAGTGAAATGGCGGATACAAAAGACTCCACAGGTCATTACTTCAAGTATATTAAAAAATGGCACTCAAGGTTGAATAAGACAATTTTGTTTACAGTTCAGCAATTAAATTTTTTTGTTACTTCCTCCTACCAGACTTTGTTTTCTTTAAATCTTAATATGATAGGATGCCAAGAACAAGGTTAGTCATTTATAAGAAAAAAGATGAACTTATTGCGTACTTGGATCTGCATCGGTCATCATCCCTCTTGGCACGGTCGAAGAGAAGGATTGTCAGAAACACCACATAGAAGTAGGGTAGACACTGGAGAAGATCGTCAGTATAGAAAACGTTAGATACTTTATAAATGTAGATGTTTTTCAAGCAGTGCCGATTAAAGGGAGAATCTTACATGGGTAAAAAGAGCTGGCACAGTCCAAAAGAAAGCAGATAATATTTCTGGCACGTAGTGGAAGTGACGTGCTAAACCCCACCTACGCAGCAATATATGATATTAAGAAGAATCTGGTGAAAGATCAATACTAACTACAAAATTACGACCATATCTAATACTGAGCAGCTAAATGAAATTGCTCCGGCCCGCAAATACATATCGAAGTACCAAGCACGGTCAAATAATTTTTGTGAAGTCTCAAATAAAAGAAAAGAGAACTTACCATCCTGAGGTTAAAAGAAGGCTAGTTTTGGTTTCCCCCT
The DNA here is from genome assembly GCA_023531105.1 of Papaver atlanticum. Classification (NCBI taxonomy): domain Eukaryota; kingdom Viridiplantae; phylum Streptophyta; class Magnoliopsida; order Ranunculales; family Papaveraceae; genus Papaver; species Papaver atlanticum. Next base: position 1,675,735 of record JAJJMB010000025.1, read on the forward strand.
TGCTAGTTTGATAGGAGGCGACAATCTGCAGAAAAATTTAGTTATATTGAGGCTTCTAAAATTATAAACAGCCTGCTTCCAGGATAACTGTTGCGCAGACAAAAGAATAACTGAGGCGAAATAGATAACATGGGAGCAATAACAATGTGGAATACCTTTGATGGAGCTCTCCCCCACACCAAGCACTTTCCATTTGTTCTGCGGAATTCTTGTCTTTGCCTGTCGCAGTCGTAGTTGATGTATACACACAGAACACCAGCAGCTAAGATAAGAAGTGCTGTCTGGAAGCAATTGGTCAAGGTTAGAATCACAAAATAGCACTTGTACTACTCAGAAGGACTTCGTTTAGGAACAAGGACGGTGCATGGATAATGTGCACCAGTTACTTACCTGAGTACCAAGATTCACTGGATGATTGACTAGGTACATTCCAGGTGAGGTATAAATTGACGGAACCCAGACCAAGCATCCCCAGCAAATATAAAACCCAGCTGTAGAAATCAAAGAAGAAGATTTGAGGCAACTGAAATTCTTAAAATTACAAACCCAGACGATTGTAAGCCTCTTTTGCAGATAGATCTTGAGGGAGATATTTCGATTCTTTTTAATAGGGGTCATTGCAAACCTAATGTCGATAAATACAATCTAGTAGGCAAGTCATGTACTTTTGTGATGATGCGCCCAGTTTTGTTAAAATTAACAAAAAAGTGTAATTCAGTGGTACCTCGATCATGTGCAATGTCCATTGTACTCCAGTATCCAGCTTCCCACCAAAAGAACTTGGTTACATACACAAGCATCAATACAGTGTTCACAAGCATAGAGTCAGCTACTTTCCCATTCATTTCATACTGCAATCATATGTTAAAGTGGTGGAATTGTTAAACAAGAGAATAAAAGAGTATTACATTATTTGAGAGAAAATCTAGTAAGGGACTATCTGAATTAACAACATCCTGGCAGAGATTCTATGCCTACTTTTAAAAACTCTCTTGCTTCACCTACAAATGGTATCACATTGTAAGGCACAGGTAAAGGATCTGTTGTGCTCTTCCTGAAACTATCCATTAGATGAGGATGATTAAGCGACTAACCTGCTTGATACAATAGGTGACAGCAAGAACACCCCAAGACATCATACCGAATCTACAATTTGTAAAGACCTTAATATCAAAGTATTTCCCGATTCGAGGATATAGCTCCATTCCCTGCATAATAAGGATTTGACAAGATATTAGTGCATACTGAAACGTATACTCACGAGATAAAAGAAAAACCAAATACATACATCGGTTACTTCTAAGAATGACATAAACACATCAAATGAGTTTATGTTACCATGGCAGGCATAATGCATGTGTTTCCCAAACATAAAACATTAAAGAAGGCTGCAGCCCCGAGACAGTTCAAATTCCATAAGCTTAATTCAGCATATTATGTGGGATAGTTAACTAGTACTGCAGGAATATTTACTCTAGGAAATTGTATCTTTCCTATTTACTTCATAATACGACACAAATATGGGAACGCTAAGGATCATAAAGTTGGATCCTGAAAAGCTTCACCAACAGTAAACCTTCTGCATGTATAGAGTATAAACTTCTGCCCGTTAAAGGAATGTGGACCAGATGATCAGATTCAGTAAAAGATAACCCAGAGTCGCTAAAGTATAAACTTATTGTCCATCAAATTTAAGAACTCACCCAGTAGAAGTCAATGATAGGATTCCCAGATGATCCGGAGTCGGTAGAGGATGGAGCAATATGACCCTTATAGACAAAGAGAGAAAATTAGAAAGGTGCGACATATACTGTATTAGTAAACAAGATCACTGGCAACAAAGAAGTAGTTGAGCCCATTTCAATCCATAACCCTCACTTTTATGTATAGAAGGACGCAAAAGATTAAACTTCCGAAGATGAGTGCTGAGTAAATCTCTCCCAAATGATCATAGACGATTGCAGGGTTGAATATTCCAAACCTGAGTAATAACAATGTGAAGTATAAAGTATTGTTAACTAAACCAAAAAGATACGGAGAAAGCTAAAGTCATTGGCTCATAGATCCCTTACCACCAAAGACCGATGTAGGTGACTAGTGTCACAGCATATGCCAACATACCATTTGCCTACAAGAAACAGGAACAACAATAAGAGTTTATCAGTAGACTTGCATAAATACAACCACCTTAGATCATGCCAAAATTAGCAGTAAGGCTAAACGTTTCTAATTGCCTTCAGTCTTCCAAATACCATCTGTATAAAGAAGAGATCTTACTGAAAAGGTATTTCAAGCTAAGTTTTTAAAACGAGTTAGGATTGGTGGTTATCACTGCTCATCAAGACTCACATGCTAACAATTAGATTGCCGATAATCATGACATACATGGGCACTATTATGCTGAAAATCAATTAGCGATAACATGACCCCTCACAAGCAACAAAATGCACTCATATCATATTGAATTCACAGCATATATCCTATAGAACACACAAAAAGCGGATTCGATTATTTGAACATTTGATTACCTTGTAGACAGGTACATTCCCTGCGGGAGAGATGGGACCTTCAACTCGTTTGCCAGGAAGAGAAAGTTGAAGTAGAGCCTCAAATGCTGCATAACAAGCAATAATTTTCCATGCTATGGCCGTAGGTCTTGGCCAGATATCAACAAATCCTTGTAGCCCATTTTGCTTTAAGTAATCAAAAGTTTGAACGACGGATCCGTCGGCATGAACCATTGTATACCATCTGCAGCATCATAGGAAATTTAATACTTAAATTTTACTACAACCAATTTCAAGTCATTTAAATATAGCAAACTAGAAAATACAAATGTCAGAGCGAATTCATTTTCAGTGTCTCTTATTCAGAAACAAAGCTTTCTTCTTTATTTCAGACAGAATTACAATCTTCTCACCGAAACATTTATTGAAAATAAAATACAAATTGCAAGTGTCACTGTAGTACAGTGGTAAAGTCATTGGGTGATGATACCAGTGACTCGAAACTCGCTAGCACCAAATTCTTTACCGATCAAAAAAAAACATTTATTGAAATTCCCACACAGAAATACTACACTGTACTTCGTGGATCCGGCCGTTTCCGGATTCCAAAAACATCAAAATTATTACAATTTAAAACTACACAAACCTATTGTTATGATCAAGATCAACTTTAGAAATTCACAGTTCCAACGAAACGGGTAAATCATATTCAGCTCGAAAATATGTCAGTCTTTTAACTAAAATAGACAGAATCACACTATGGGTTTTGTTATTACTTAAACACTAACTATCCAAATCCAAAGATCCAAAACTAAATCAAACGAATCTAAAACACTACAAAATCATGATCAGATAATTAAACATTATATTTGTGATGTATGTATAGACAGAAATTGAGTGTGGGTCTTTGTTAATTTACACAAATAAACACACCCCACATCAAATAACCAAGTCTTTCAAAGAACTAAATAAAAAAAACAGAAAATTAACAAATTTAAATGGAAATGTTTCCAGAAAAATATCAGAATCTGAGATCAGAGATGAATAGAGACTTACAGTAGGATAACAAAAGGAGGACAAAGAGATAAAAGGGATAGAACAGAAGCATAGGTAACAAGTGGTGCGTGAACCAAATTTGATTCCCCCATTGTTTTCTTCTTCCTCTTCTTCTTCTTCTCTGAAGTAAAATCAAGAAGAACTGATGGAGTAGCCACTGAGAGATACCGCTTAAGAATCTTAAGATTGATTTGAGTTGTTATTTGGGTCAAGATTTCTTTTTTATTTGACCCTTGACTTATCTTTAATTACGTCCACATACCCTAGAGTACTAGACACTCACAGTCGGGGACTCAGGGTCCATTTCGCACGGCGTGGTGCAGTCAACGGGTTGCATTCATAAGTGGCCTTAATTGCGCGACATAAGAACTACCGGTTCCTTTACAGTCAAATGTTGCCTTCAGTTACACCTTTGACTATTTTTGACCATTTAGTTTACAGTAAATTATTTGTTGTTCATAATCTTTTTCCTGCTCTCTACCTTCTTTTTCTCAGTTGAACGGATTTTAACATACAAACCTAATCACTAGACCCGATCTGTATTTATTTCAAGTTATCAGGGTCTAATTAGTGCAAACTCAAAAGCTCAAACTTTGTAATGGAATATTCAAGTTTACTACTGGCTAAATAAGACATTATTGAAGTACACAAAATTTTACACAAGATACTAGAAAAAGATACTTACAACTTACAATACGAACAACAACGAAGAGATCAAAGAAAAAATTCTGTTAATTCAAGAAAAATGTTTAATTTATCTGTTTCATTCCTTTCTATTTCATTTCTTGCGGTTTATTTAGTACACCCATGAGGTTGGTTTCTAGTTTGCATATAATAAATTAATCTCTAATCCACATTATGAAATCCTGGGAGTAACGAAGTGATAAATCCTACGACAATCATCTGAATCTCCTTCACAATAACCAACCAGTTGACACGGCCGGCAGGTTCTGGAGGGTTGATGTTTTCGTCATTAGCGGGTGCGTTCCCGTTTTCTCCAATCACGTTCTCAGCTCCAGGTTGTACCTCTGCAACATTGAATATTTAATTAAGTGTTTTTCGTACAGAATTCATACATAAAGAATGTTCACCACTATTAAGCACGAAAGTGTTTTTTAATCAGTGCACATGTTTTAGCAGTGGGGTTATCATGTTTGGATCTCGAGATCTGTTAAGCCTTATCCTACTGAATTAAATGCAAAAATGATCCAATGTTTAACAAGACCACCAAATTCAGTAATATCAGAAGAAGAAAAACACGTATGTTAAGAGGAAAAGGACAAAGAGATAGGGTCGAAAACCGTCATTGCTTTAGACACCATACTTATACTGCTATGTCGAGCACATATGACCAAACAAGGCAAGCACACATATATCAGCAGTGATGCAATACCAAGAGAAGATTTGCTAATAACATCTATCGAAATAGATCCAAAACATATCTAGAAAATTTAACTCAAGGTAGTGAAAAACAGTAAATTGAAAAAAAGAAAAAGGGATCATAACTCTTGTGATTACTAAAATAATAATAGTCTGGTAGTTTAATTGGAGACGTTTAACCATGATCTTCTTGGAATATGACTGAACAAGAACAAAAACTGACAGATAATTTGAGATCAAATAGGAGTCTTGAGATGTTCTAGTTCGATCAGGCACCATGGTAGGGGGATCGGTTTCTTCAAACCACGGATCAGAAGTTTGGATCCTAAAATTTGGGTCCTAAAAAATTTGAAGATGTGCAGGAGCATCATGGACGGCTCCTCGCAAATGTATGCATGTATTTGGTATATATAATAAGTATACTGGAGAACAGTACCTGGCTGGGCAGCATTTTCATCCTCCGCTCTAACAGCAGCAGGAGCATTTTCAGCCCTAACAGCTGGCCTTTGTGGAGGCCCTGCTCTCTGCATGCCTTGTGAAAGCCACCGGATTATTGGTGTTAGTGCTCCAGTCTGATATCTGCAGGTTCATCAAGAATTGGATCAAATAATTTAACTCAATAAACAAAACGTAAGGTATAGAAATGATATGTTTGCAATATATCAGAAAGTGAAAATTTTAATATTGTATCTATGCATTCAAGGATACTAAGATACGAGGTGTTCAATGAAACTCCGCAACTGTAATATGTATAGGTCAACAGAATCTAACTTACAGATAAACAAGCGCAGAAAAGAAAACAAGAAGAAGAAATCTTTGTCTTGACCCATCTTGGTTGAATACAAAAATAACAGCTGCCAGCTTCAGTATCAGTAACAAGTCAAGCTGAAATGCAAAGTGAAATCTCCTTACTACGACTGGTCTTTGTGGAGCATGTTGTGGCCGTCCTTCTTGTTGTCCATGTTCTCCAGCTACTGCACCACCCTCTGGAGGACTTGTCCTTCTGATAGCACATGTGCAACGTGTCAAGAAACAAAAACAACCTTACTGAATATTATCTTTTGGTATCCCTAATCTATACCCAGGCAAAAGAAAGTTAGACTCAAGCAGCGAGCACCCATTGCAGCTAAGAAACTTAATCAAGACCATCTAAATTCATGTCTCTGATCAAAAATGCAAGAAAAAGAAAAGCAAGTATCACACGTGATAGTGCAGGAATACAATTCTATCCAGGTCAAGCAGAGATGGTGCTCAAACCATACCTTCAAGGATGACAAAGGAAAGAAATTTACTAGCCTCAGGTTAGCAAGCAAGCAATAACATAAATGATTAACAACAATAATAATTTGAATTACTAATAATATTAAGGGAACCTCCACAACCAAGTAATGAATTGTAAGACTAACAACCGAATCTCCCTTGACAAAGGTCAGGCATTAACAAAGGATTTTCAAGGAAAACACTTACGTGGGAGTACTGTAGGTAAGAGGAATAAGAGTAGTGGGAGGAAAGCCAGCCACTGGACCCATAGAATGATGAACAGGCACAGCATAAATTCCAGCCCCATTGTTTACGTGTTCCTGATTCTGTATAGGGATATACCCAGGTACAATTGCAGGATACATAATAGGAAACATCTGAAAATCTCCATTAAAAGTTGGAAAGCCAGAAAATGGTGGCACCTGAAATCCCAAAAGAAAGCATTATCTACAAAGAACTACAAACATAACTACGGCATTACAAGCAACTGAGCCATGAAATGAGAAGCATCAACAACTTAATTGCACTACAGGTTCAACCATATTGCTAACAGCCTAACACATTCCTAACTTTCCAGTAAAACTCAACACGATCACATCAAATTATCACCTAACAAATGATCTTCATGGGGCAAATAAGCCTCTTTATCCCATTATCAATGTTTCTCCTCAAAGAAGCTCGAAACTTTCAAATTCATTTACCAGAGATTTTAACCCCAGTTATCTATCCTGATTTAGGCTTTTCCTATAACTCCACTTTTATGCCCTAAACTGACAAATTAGAAAAAACCCAGTTTAGGAAAAACCCCACAAACACAGACTATCAGAGGAACATAAAACCCTAATCAAAACCCTGAATTTGGACTTGTAGACCACCAAAAAAAACTTAAATTTGAGCGATTATATAAGTGGAATTTGGAGAATTTTAATTAGTTGTACCTGTTGAGGAGGTTGTTTAGAAATACTTTCTTCACGAGATTTCGGTAGAGATGATGTTGACGGTGGTGGTGGAGGAGGATTTGCAGCAAGGGTTTCTGAATCTTCCGCCATTAGAGACCACTCTGTCTGATCTGAAATTTGATTTCTGAAAAAAGAAAAAAAATTGTTCTGGACAAAAATTGAATCTTTTAATAATATAGACTGCCTGACCAGAGTAGAAGTCTAGTTGGGACGGTGACGTGGTTAAGACACAAAAGCTTGACACGATTTCCACCAGTGATTTTCTTCCACGTGGATATGAGATATGACGTGGCAAGGCCACGTAGCAGTGAACAGAAACCCAATTTCATGTGTTTTCAGGTGGTAAAAAAATATAGTTTTCTCCTGGTGCTAAGTATCTCTGGAATGGCTAATTCTGCTCTTGTTTGCTACATGAATATACTGCAGGGGAACTGAATTAGCCGTGATTCTCATGGATGGAGATTGCGCGAGGGCGCCCAGTAGTCCATTGGTGAATTTGGATATTAATGTATACATTCACAATAGTTGCTGCAATAATGTTAAATTGTCTCGCCATTAGTTGATACGCAAACATTAAAGCCATCTAAAATGAGGATCAGATCAAACGCTAAGGAGCCAGAAAGATTAGCCAAATAAATAGTATAATGCAGATAAAAAAGCAGCTTTGAGTCCATTTGTGTAATGCAGACCAAATACTTTGCTGAAACCATTTGTGTCCATCTAGCTAGTTTAATGATGCTTGGTTGTTGTTGTCCTTGTCGTCGTCTAACAATGCTTGGTCAAGTTTGCTTACCAGCCAAGAGGGCAGTTTAAACACGCAACTTGTTGAGGCTCTCGGAAGACTTAGTATCTCTACCATAAGTTTAACTTCTCTCCTCGTGTTAAAAAGGAACTTATCGCAAGTGGAAATTGACATTGCTTGCAAAGCTTTTGCATTCTTCAAAATTAGTTTCAACCATCTAATCTCCATTGGGCTCCCACTGAACTCCAAAAAGCAAACCGATTTAAGGTGTAGAAATAAGCATTCGGGATCAGCTGTCACTACATCGAGTGTCCAATCATCATTTTCGCTGCCATGGGTGTCTTCACCTTCGGAAGCATCAGAATCACTGCCTGCAACGTCATCTTCGCTGCCATGGTTGTCTTCGCCCTCGGCAGCATCAGCGTCACTGCCTGCAACATCATCTTCTTCTTCGTCATCACTAGGCAGCGGCTGGATTGAAATTGAAAAGGATAAGACAGATATCAAAAGTAATTACTACACATAATTGGTTAACAAATCTATCCCAGGTCTTCTCATATTATTTATCTATTTAAATGACGGAATGTGTGCAAAACTGAAAGTTCTAGAGAACTTGCCCCGTAAAATACAATTGACTCCAGATTAGGTGTTGCTTTGAGCAAAGCAACTAGTGCTTTATCAGCGGTTACTTCCTCATATATGATCAAATCCTTGGTATTGTGAAATGTAGGCAACTTTTCTAACAGATCGTCTGCAAAGGAGAGAGCCTATTCTTGACAAGGCAATAGCAAAAAATAAATAAGTTTCAATGAGTTAGATCAAACATAGAAGAAGTAAAAAAGCAGATACTACTATAACTTTAGCAGCAGGTAAGAATACCTGTAAGGTATCACCAGAAATACTTAGACGTTTTACATTCACAAGGGCTCGAAGAAACTGACTTATAGCTGCACCATGATCAATCCTTTGCTCCCTTGTTGCAACATATGGTTTAAAGCGAAACTGAACGACTGCTCTAACTAATAACGGAAAGGTTGTCAGAACATACTCCTTGGCAATGCTACCATTGTAATAAAAAGTCTCCAGATTTGGTGCATCAACTTTGAGAGTACAACCTCGTAACCCATCATCCTCTCCACGCGGCAACCATTCGTCCTCCCAATTATCAATCTTAAAGTGTTTCAGTGCAGGGGTTGAAATACAGAAATTTGGAACACCGAACCAAGTGCAATGTTCCATACTGAAATCTTCAAGGACTGGGCAATTTGAAAAGAGCTTCTCATTCCAGTATTCATCACTAAAGGCGACTCCATCGAGTTCAAGGCACTTGTGGTTTGGAAAGGTGATAAAATTAGGAAAGCTGACACTACGGACTACATTTAGCTACAAGGAAATCAGCGATTCACAAGTAAAAAGAGAGCGGGTAATAATCATGGGTTCGTTCTGGATTAAACGTAGAGCGACTTGTTGAACATTACTCCTTACAGCACTAAAAATCCATGAATTGACTCGATATTCATTCAAATTGTTATACCAAGTGATACCAAACCTCTGTGTATTTGCCCCGCTATGCCGATGATGCAATGTTCCATCTACAAAATCCATGAACTTATTGGTCTCTGAAGAAGTAGGTCTGATACATTCCAGGTCTTGAAAATCAAGGATGGGGACAGTGATCCAAATGTAGCTCCATCTTTTAGATAACACACTAGTTTGAGCAACATGCTTGATGGTAAGAAAGGAGAGGATATGATGAATAAGTGAGTCGGGTAAGTTGCTGATCCTATCAACTCCCCCCTCCCCATTATTCAAATCCATCATGTCTTCTTACTGCTACTGCTCAATGTAAATAAAATGAAAGCTTAGCAGAGATTATAACTTGACTAACGTCATTTCAAGTAGTATTTTATTTTTTCTGAACCCTAAACCTAAAAATGACAAGAACAAGTTTTTAATTGAACTACATTCTTAATGTTCAATAGATGAAATAAGAGATTGAACAAGGGAGCAGTATAAAATACCTGAACTTCTTCGTCAACTGAACAGTTTGAGTCAGTACCGAGAGACAGAGAATCAGATTGTCAGAGTAAACAGGAGGAGAAGAAATTTAGTCAAGGCAAGGAAGGGCATATAGTGTCATTTGGTACCCGATTCATATGCCACGTTCCTGACCAGAATTGAAGTCCAGGTGGGATGGTGACGTGGTTAGGACACAAAAGCTTGACACGAATTGCACCATTAATGTTCTTCCACGTGGAAATGACATAGGACGTGGCAAGGCCACGTAGTGGTGAACAAGAATTTCCATAATCCAATTTGGTGCAAACAGTTTTCGACAGATAGAGTTCGCTTTTAAAGAGTGTTCATTTGACATTTTCGTTCTCTCAGTTAAGTAGTTAATGGATGGTCTCACAGTGTTAAGTATCTCGGAGTGTGCATAAAATCTTACTCGGTGAACAACTTCTCATGGATGGAGATCGAGAGATTCAAGAGTGCGGTGTAAAGAAGTTCCATCGAGGAAAAGTTGCATAGAGAAAATAAATGAAGAGGAATAAATTGATTTCTCACTGACAAACAACAAGAGTACAAGCCTTATAAATGAAGGCAGAGTTAGTTACAGAGACAGGCTGGCAAAGCCAGTTGTTGTAATTAACAGAAATACAAGAAGAGTACGGACACTAACAGAAACTGTTAATAATAACAAAAGAGCTAATAGCACACACATAAAACATTAAAAGCAGACAAATATAGAGTGAGTAATACTCTTGTACTATCCCCCCTCAAGCTGAAGTGGTTAAACTTTCAGCTTGTCACGTAAAAATTCAAATCTGGCAGCAGAGTGACCTTTGGTGAAGACATCTGCTACAAAAGAGTCAGTAGACACATAGTAAATGCGGAGCACCTTGGATTGGATAAGTTCTCTGATGAAGTGAAAGTCAATGGCTACATGTTTCATTCTACCATGAAGAGTAGGATTAGAAGGAACAAAAATTGAACTTTAATTTGTCGTCACAACCCAACGTAGGAGAGAGGAAAGAAACACATTGAGATCTTTAAGAATCTAACAAACCCAGAGAACTTCAGCTGCAGTATGTGCTAGTGATCTATATTCAGCCTTTGTTGAGCTTCTTACAACAGTAGGTTGCTTTTTAGATGACCAAGAAATTGGATTATGACCAAAAAAGACACAATAACCACTTGTAGAACGTCTATCATCTGGATTTCCTACCTAGTCATAGTAAGAAGTAATAGCAGTCATGCCTAGCTTTTTGTAGAATAATTTCACAATCTAGAGTAGCTTTTAAATACCGCAAAATTCTCTTGGCAACAACCAGGTAAATAGAAGTGGGATTACCATATGTTGACATACTTGGTTTACAACATAGAAGATGTCAGGTCTAGTCCAGGTAACATACTGAAGAGCACCAACAAGAGACCTATAGTCTGATGCATCAGCAAGTAACTTACTATCAAATTTACTCATATTTGAATCTGCAATAGCTGGTGAAGAACATGGTTTTGCATCCATCATATTTGTCTTTTTCAGCAAGTCAAGTATGTACATAGTTTGAGGGAGGTGCATGGTTGTATCATTCCTCTTAATTTCCAGTCCCAAAAAATAGTGAATTGGCCCTAAATCTTTAACAAGAAATGAGTGAGAGAGTTGAGTAATAACCTGATCACAAGCTGATAATGAAGATCCTGTGATGAGAATACATCCACATAGATGAGGATAATGATGATAATGGAACCATTTTGTATGTAAATAAGGAAGTTTCAGCTTGAGAAGCCTCAAAACCAAGAGAAAGTAAAGACTTCATAATCTTTTCATACCAGGCTCTATGAGCTTGCTTGAGTCCATAAAGGGATTTGTGTAATCTGCAAACATAATGAGTCTTTTCAGGATCCTCAAATCCTGGAGGTTGAGTAATAAAAACTGTCTCTTTAAGGTCACCATGAAGAAAGGCATTGCTGATGTCAATTTGCTTGACAGGCCAATTGTGATGAACAACAAGAGAAAGAACTATTCTTATAGTGGCTAGTTTAGCAAATGGGTTAAAAGTTTCTTGATAGTCTATGCCTTCTTGCTGGTGATATCCTTTGGCAACCAGTCTTTATTTTCAATACTTCCATCTGGGTTATGTTTAATTTTGAAAATCCATTTGCATCCAACTAAGTTTTGTGATGGATGAGGAGGTTCAAGTGTTCAAGTACCAGCAGACTTAAGAGCAAAGCATTCATTTACCAGAGAAATGAGCCATTTTGGGTGCTTCTTAGCCTGAGTAACAGATTTAGGAATAGTATCTTCAACTGTGGCTAGAAGAGCTGCTGAAATAGGATATTTAGTGCTGAATAAAGCTTTTAGTGGTTTGGGTTTGAAAATTCCCCTCTCACCCCTTGTGTTTATCGAGTGAGTATTTTTAATTGGAGTTATAACTGATTTATGAAGTAGGAACTGAAACAGGTGTTAAAGCAGGAATGTCTGAAAAAGTCCCTGAAATAAAAGTAAATGTTGTTGTAAAAGCAGAAGAAGTATCCAACTGTGGAGAATGTAGCTGAGATAACTGAGATAAAGAGTTGAAAATCTGATCAAGCTTGAATATCAATGCAGGAAACTGATCTTCATGAAATATCACATGTCTTGAGATGAATATTCTACCTGAACAAGGTTCAAGACATCTGTAACACTTTTGAGAAGATGAGTAACCAAGAAAATACAAACTTTACTTCTTGGCTCCAGTTTAGAGTGTGTATATGGTTTGAGCCATGGATAACATACACATCCAAAGACTCTTAAAGAAGTACAGTTAGGAGAGCTGCCATATAACTTCTCATAAGGAGACATAAAAGAAATAGATGATGTAGGTAGTCTATTGACTAATATTCTGCACAATCCAATCAGATGTTTGTGTTTACTCTCATCTACACCATTTTGCTCAGGTGTGTAAGCACAACTATACTGATGTATAACTTCATTTGTAGATAAGAATTTTCCTAGTTCATTGTTGATAAATTCTTCACCTCCATCAGTTCTTATTACCTTTATTTTCAAATCAAAATAATTCTCAACTTGTAACTTAAAGGAGCTGAAGATTGAAATGAAATTTGATTTTCTTATTAAAGGAAAAATCCAACAATACTTATTGTAATCATCAATGATGTTACAATAGTATGTGAAACCATTACAAGAAGTAACATGATATGGTCCCCACAAATACATGTGCAATAGCTACAGTGGTTTATTTGATACAGAACTAGAAAGAGAAAAAGGAAGTTTATGAGCTCTTCCTAACTGAAAATCCCTACAAGTAAAATATTGATGAGAGGACATAGTTTTAAATGACAGTAAATGACCTAATCTTTGCATAGATTGATAAGATGGATGTCCAAGCATCTTATGAAGTATAAGTGGTGTGATTTCCATAGCAGACAATGCATTAGTAATTGAAGAAGTATCCTCTGAAGGTGTTGTTGGTGAAGATGCTAGATGTAGTGGATATAAACCATTGTTACTATTCCCTTGGAAAATTTTCTTCCCAGATTTGAGATCCTTTACAAAGTAATTATCACCCTCAAATGTTATACTGAAATTATTGTCTCTAGTAAACTTATGAACTGAGAGAAGTTTATGAGAAGCAGTTGGAACATGTAAAATTCTAGGAAAATTAAAAGTACTTTTCATATTTTTTTTTAGTAGATGTACATATGTCAGAATTTTGCATACCTTCACCATTTGCAGTTGTTATCAGCTCAGTACCACTGTAAGCATGAAAGTCTTGAAGATCTGAAGCATCTGAGATAATATGATCTATTTCTCCTGAATCACAGTATCAAGGATTCTCACCTAGAACATCATCTGAAGCTAACATAGCATGTATATTCTGAGGAATTGGTCGACCTCGATAAGCAAAGTTCATGCGCTGATTGCATTCAATAGCTGAGTGACCAAACTTGAAGCGAATTTGACAAGTTGGTCGATTTGGTCTAATGCCTGAAGTATTACCAGTAAAAGTAGATGAAGATGGATTACTTGTTTGAGTGAAAGGATTTGTGTCATAGGATTTGTTAGAGCATGGCTTGGTTGAATTCACCAAGCGTTGGTATGTCAAGTTTGGTTGTCATATTTTAGTATCAAAACTCATCTAGAGTCGCTTGATTAAATACTAGAGTCAACTTTGTTTTGGTTAGACTAGAAATTCTAGGAATGTTGAGACATACAAGTATTACTCCGAAAACCTGAAGAATGAGAAGAAGTAACGAACTACAACGACGACATCATCCTTCCACTTGAGGTTAATAATATTGACTTGAAATCGTTTCATTCCTAACATATCTTTTAAGTCGTGAAAACATAACTGCGAAGCTGTATATATTGTACATATTGTATATAATACTCTAGTGATGAGACATAATCATAATAGTATGATCATAGTATTAAGGAATTAGACTACGAAGTATAACGCTTATCTTTTGAACTTCGTAGATATGACATCGACATAATCTTGTATATAGTTTTATGATTATGTGAATGGGTGTCTGGTGAAGATTTCATCCTAGGAAACAATGTTTTACATTTTTTTAAAGGAAGTACATTCATGAACTTTTTTCATGAATCGAAAGGGAAATCAATAGGTTTATTGGTCCGGATATTCATTGCATATTCTTTGGATGACCAATATGTGTGAGTTGGTAGAACCGATTTTAACTCAGGTTATGTATCTTGGTATAACCGATCACAATACCTAGACTTATGATTTGGTATGCCCGGTCTTGGTAATTGGTGTAACCGATCCTAAGTATCACCATAAGATGGTATGACCGATCCTTGTAATTGGTGTGACCGATCCTGGTAATTCGTGTGACCGATCATAAGTGTGTGTGACCGATCCTTGTAATTGGTGTAACCGATCCTAGTGACTGGTGTGACCGATCACAAGTAGATACCATGTTTAGGTAGAGCAGATCCTAGTGATTGGTATAACCGATCTGAACCCATGTATGTGACTTGGTAAGACCGATCACAACTAACCATTGTGACTTGGTATGACCGATCACATAGTAGTCTGGGAATTCTGGTAGAACCAATTCTAAACTTGTTTGGAAGTGTTGTAGAACCGATTCCAAGAAGCAAATCCATGTAAATACGAAATAATGATTTACAGTGAAAAGATGTCAACATACTTTGAACACGAGCAATAACTCTTATAATTTATTGTTCAAAGATATTCTTTGGTACTCAAGGTGATCATGTGTCGAAATAAATTAAGAATTAAGGTTTTTGGTTTTCTTTAATTACCAGCAATTAATGCATAGCTCTATAGAATAAAAATTAGTAATGTGCATTTACTAATCGGAGATTTTTTATGAGAGATTTCGAAAATATTGGACAAGAATTTATTGGAATTAGGAAAACCGAATTTGGGCATTCATTGCATATCTTGAGAATATTTTCGGTTTTGGAAATTCCTTGGTGTCCAAACATTCCTGGTCTATAAATACCTAAGTTTGCATTTATAGCAAACTATCCTAAGAGCCAGGCAAACTTCATTATTTTTTGTTTCTGTGGAGCCGTCTAATCGGAGAGGAAAGTATCCTAATTAGGTGAAATCTATTACAACCGCTCGTTTAAATACTTCTGTGGGATCAAGAAGCTCTATGAGTACCGTTGATGGGAAACTAGATAATTACAGTGTTATTAGTTTTCGATTTGATTTGATTGACTAACGGTTTTTAAAAATTTGATTGCACCTAGTTTGTTTATTCTTGGGAATCTTCTCTTCTGATATAAGATTCACTCAGACTAGATCAAAGTATCGAAGGGATTTTTAGAAATGTTGTCAGATCTAAAGACATCTTTTGATATTCCATTGTTAACAGACTCCGTTCTGTGTGTGATTGATCACAAGAGATTCAAGTGGTGTTGTGCAGGTATTTGAAGACAATAGAAGATTTGAAGACGAAGAATAATTCTTATTAGTATTCGTATCTTGTGGATTTAGTGCACAAACCTTGATCGGCTGGGATCCAACTAGAATTGACTTATCTTTGATAGATATAATTGATTAGTTGCGCGAGATCGGCATTCTCTATATTTCTCTTTGAGATCTATATTGATTAAGTGCGAATCTAGACTTGACTATTTCGGTAGTTATTGTTTGGATTGATCTAACAAGACAAAGGAGTTTATTAGATTAAACATATGAGCCTTTGTCAACAACTCATCTTATCTTGTAGCAAGATTGATTAGACTAGTTACCAAACATATTCTCCCTTTGTTGTTTGGAATACAATCCAAAGGACTTGCTATTCACGTGCGTGACTCTAGAAGTTGAAGGTGCAGGGATACTGAGGGAACTAAGTAGCTAGGGGTAGTCTGCTTGGTCTCAATTATACGAAGTTGGTATTAGATTTTGTATAACGGCTTAATTATGAGAGTATTCAAAACTAGACTAGGTCCCGAGGTTTTTCTGCATTTGCGGTTTCCTCGTTAACAAAATATTGCTGTGCCATTTACTTTACTTTTCCGCATTATAATTGTTTTATTATAATTAAAGTAAATTGCACTTGTACGTTAATTCCAAATCACTTGATATTGATCCTATAGTAAATCAGTTTCGGACCGTAACTATTATCAAGTGAATATCAAGTTGTCGTATTGTCTCGACTTTGTCCATAGACGATCATACTTGGTATCAGACTTATAGGTTGAAACAAAAGATTGTGGTGTATTTGGGTACCCTCGTCTTTTCAGGATTTAGTAGGAAAATTAGATGCAGATCGATGACGTGGAAGGAAAATTATGTTAATATATAATATGGACGAGTTGGTGGTCTTGAAGAATAATGAAAGTTAGATCTTGAATTGTTGGGAGGGAAAGATCTGTTTGCTCTAAAAGCAGCAAAAGCCTTGGCTTCTTCAGAATTAACAATTTGTTTTGATTTTTCTAACAATACAATGTCTTCACTCAGCAAAAGATTATGAAACTCACCTAGAGTAACTGGAGGATTTCTAACTCGAATAGATGTAGAGAAAGAATCAAAAGCAAATAAAAAACAATTGAGAACACTCACAATAATTTCAGATTCATAGATGGGAGATCCAGCAACAGATAAAGAATCAGAAATCTTCTTGATCTCATTAAGATTATTGATCATAGTAGTGTTACTTTGTTTAATATATGAGAGCTTTGTTCTGAGTTGAATCAAATGTATTGAAGAAATTGAAACAAATCTTTCTTCAATTGAGTTCCACAGTTCATATGAAGTAGTTGGACCAGCTATATATGAGATAACACTTTTAGATATAGATGATTGAATCCACAAGATAAGAGTTTGATCTTCTTCATTCCATCGTATCCACTCAGGATTGATAGTCTCATCGGGATCTGCATCTCTTTGCGCACGTACATGTTTGTGTGGACAACTTTTTGTACCGTTTATGTAACCAAGAACATTGTAGCGTTTGAATAAAGGAAGAAGTAAGGATTTCCAGGTGAGAAAATTATGATTTTGAAGTTTTGAAGGAACTATACTAGCAATAGCGTGTAAAGGAACTTTAGTAATACTTGATTCCATATCGAATCAGAAGAAAAATTTAAGAAACAAAAGCTTTGAATTGCCGGTTTAATGGCGGAAGCTAGAAAAGGTGATCAAGCCCTGATTGGCTCTGATACCATAGAGAAAATGAGTGGAGAGGAATATATTGATTTCTCACTGACAAACAACAGGAGTACAAGCCTAGCTTATAACTGAAGGCAGAGTTGATTACAGAGATAGGCTGACAAAGCCAGTTGTTGTAGTTAACGGAAATACCAAAAACCGTTAATAATAATAGAAGAGCTAACATCACACGTAGAAAAGATTAGAAGCAGACATAGAGTGAGTAATACTCTTGTACTATTGCCGCTTTTAGATGATTCAATGTATCCTCACAAGGACCGATTTGTCAGTGTGCGATCTAAAGACATGTCACTTCTTGGTGAATTTGGATATTAATGTATAAATTCACAATAGTTTCTGCAATGTTAAATTGTCTCACCATAAGTTGATATGCAAACATAAAATCCATCTAGAATGAGAATCAGTTTAAAAGCTGGGGTGCCAAAAGGATTTTCCTAACAATATATATACTACCTCCGTTTCAAAATAATAGGCAGGTTTGTGTGTAAATTTACACATAAACCTGCCTATTTTTTTAGAGACGGAGGGGGTAATGTAACGCAGATAAAAAGTAGCTTTGAGTAGCTGATGGACCAAAAACTTTGTCGAAACGATTTGTGTCCATCTAGTCTAACAAGGCTTGTTTTGCAATTTTGCTTGCCAGCAACGAGGGAATTTAAACACGCAACTTGTTGAGGCTCTCGGAAGACGTCGTATCTCCACCATAAGTTTTTCTTCTCTCTTTGAGATGCAATTGCGATATGTGGAAACGGACATTGTTTGCACAGCCTTTGTATTCTTCAAAATTAGTTTCAACCAATTCATCTGCATTGGGTTCCCAGTGAAGTCGAAAAAGTGAACCGATTTAAGGTGTAGAAATAAGCATTCAGGATCGTTCACCACATCGACTGTCCAATCATCATCTTCGCTGTCATGGTTGTCTTCTCCCTCGGAAGCATCAACATCAGTGTCGCTGTCTGCATCATCATCTTTGCTGCCATCGTCCTCGGCAACATCAACATCAGTGTCGCTGCCTGCAATGTCATCTTCTTCTTCTTCTTCGTCATCACTAGGCACCGACTGGATTGAAATTGAAAAACATAAGACAGATATCAAAAGATAATTACCACGTACATAATTGGTTAACAAATCTTGTAATATTTTTTTGCAAAACTGAATTTTTTGTAGAACTTGCCTTGTTAAATACAAGGGACTCCAGATTGGGTGTTGCTTTGAGCAAAGCAACTAGTGCTTTATCAGCGGTTAGTTCCTCATATATGATCAACTCCTTGGTATTATGAAATGTTGGCAACTTTTCTAATAGATCGTCTGTAAAGGAGAGAGCCTATTTGTGACAGAACAATAACAACAAAATAAGTAAGTTTCATGGAGTTTGATTAAACATAAATAAATAAATAAAAAGAAAAAAAAGCAAAAACTACTAAATTTAGCAGCAGGCAAAAATACCTGTAGGGTATCATCAGAAACACTTAGGCGTTTTACATTCGCAAGGGCTCCAAGAAACTGACTTACAGCTGCACCATGGCCAATCCTTTGCTCTCTTGTTGCATCATATGGGTTGAAGCAAAATTGGACAGCTGCTGTAACTAACGACGGAAAGGTTGTCAGAACATACTCCTTGGCAATGCTAGCATTGTAATAAAAAGACTCCAGATTTGATGCATCAACCTTGAGAGCACAACCTCGTAACCCTGCGTCCTCCCGTACGTCCCCCCAAAGATCCATCTTAAAGTTTTTCAGTTCAGGGGCTGAAATACAGAAATTTGGAATATCGAACCAAGTGCAACGTTGTATAATGAAATCTTCAAGGACCGGGCAGTTGGAAAAGAGATTCTCATTCCAGTATTCATCATCACTAAAGTCGACACCATCGAGTACAAGGCACTTGAGTTTTGGAACAGAGATATAATTAGGAATGCGGACATTAGGTTTTATCCGTAGCTTTAAGGAAATCAGCGATTCACAAGTAAAAAGCGACCGGGTGATAATCATGGGATCTGATTCCTGATCTAAACATAGATCTGAGTTGTTGAACGTTATGCCTTACAGCGCTAGTGATCCATGAATTGACTCGATATTCATTCAAATGTTGCGACCAAGTGATAGCAAACCTTTGTATATTTGCCCCACTATGCCGACGATGCAATGTTCCATCCACAAAATCCATGAAGTCGTTGGTCTCGGACTCGGAAGAAGTATTGGTGTCGGAAGAAGTAGGTGTGAAGCATTCCGAGTCATCGGTCTCGGAAGAAGAAGGTGTGGAACATTCCGAGTCTTGAAATCAAGGATGCATGGGGTGAGTGATCCAAATGTAGCTCCATCTTTTAGATAACACGCTAGTTTGAGCAACATGCTTGATGTGCAGAGAAGAGAGGATGTGATGAATCAGTGAGTCGGGTAAGTTGCTGATCCTATCCTCCTCCTCCTCCCTCTTAATCAAATCCATGATGCCTTCTTTTCTATTGTTCAAAAGAAAGCTTAGCAGAGATTATAGCTTGATGACTAGTGTTTTTCTGAACCCTAAACCTTAAAAATGACTAGTTAAGGCAAGGAAGGGCAAATAGCGTCATTTTGTACCCGCCACGTCAGTCGTATATTATAAGTAAGTTTTTAGAGTCGGTTCTTTCCGAGTTGTGGAAACTCTCTCTGGGTCTGGTTTGGGTTCTCTCTTACTCAAATCATTTGTAAGTTCAGTTTGAATTTTGATTCTAGTTTTTTTTTCTTCAGATTATCGTGTTTTACTGTATATTTGTTTCAATTTTGATGTTGAATTCCCGCTTGCCGTTTAAAAATGAAAATACAATAAAATTTGAGGTTGAATTGATGTTGTTCTAGGGTTTTGAAACTTTTGAAGTAGGATGAGTGAGTGATCAAGTCCCTAGTCTACTGTTTCTTTTTGATATGCGGTAGTGTGGCATTTATTAGGTTTATATGCTTTCAGAGAGCTTTGGTTGAATATTTGATTCGCGGTTGAAATTGGGATATCAGAGGTGAGGAGGAAGCCCAAGTAGCATTTTTGACTAGGAATTTGGTTTGCATAAGATCAATTTGATTTTTATTTTTTTGATGGGAGAATCAAATATTGATGGTAGCTTGTCAAACGATATTCACTTGCCATAAACGATAGCTGATGTAGTATATTTGTTGGCCTCGTATAAGTAGTTGACATGGAAGTTTTGAGTTATTTTTTATCACCAAGTTGGAGCAGAGTCTTTTTTGAAAATTAATCCGATTCTGGGGTACCTTATGCCTCTTGTTGTCTAGCTGGTGTTAGAGTTTCCTCGATTTTAGGGTATCTTAAAGTTAATTATCCATTTGGCATGATGGATTTGAATGTCTAGGTTGTTGATGGGTAGAAGTTGGTGAGGCATAACATTGTTGATATATTCGAGACGCGTGTTAGCAAGTAATTCATGGTCTAAGTACTCTTTCAATGCAAATTTTTATGTATGATTCTCCTCATCTAGCCATGTACAAGACTTGCCATAAAACTATGGCAGAATTTTTTGAGGCTGCCTAGATACACAGTTGACAATACAATGGCGAAACTGAAATAAATGTAGGGTGTTATTATGTTATGACTGTTAAAACTCATGATTCTCATTTCGTTACTTCGGCGTAAGTTCGGTATGCGCCACGCAGTAAATTGCAACCTGTCCATATCATTCAGTCAATTATAACATTGCATCATTGCTACTCTAGAAATTCGGAGATGGTTGTTACCTACTGCCCGGATTATCTTCTTCCTAGCTATTTCAATTCCAGTATTGCATATTCACCTGTCAATTCCAGTGTTGCGTATTCACCTGTCAATTCCAATATTGCATATTCACCTAGGACCAATAAAATGGTTCCAGGTGATTGTTTAGCCATTATTAAGATGGATCTTTTCTCTTACTAGTACTCATTCTTCAACCTTTGCTGTACAGAAGCAGGAAAAAAGTCCCAAGTCCCACAACCAGTTGTGCCGATATGCTAGGCCGAAAAAGATTGGTTGAGTCCCTACTTAAAAATCCGCTGAAGAACCAATTTGCAGGGTAAATTTAACTCCATTCAAAAACCTTATAATTTTCGTTCACTTCGACTTTATCTACGGAACCTGATTATTGTGAAGAATGAAATGATCCCATAGTTATAGATTCTAAAAGTTAATAACTAAAATTAAGCAAGACTGCATTTTGAATTATCGAAATCAATGCTTGCAGTTTTTGTACTACTACTGCTGAGAAAGGAAAGGGCAAAACATTCCGGCGAAGGGTAGTTCCCTTCTTGCTGTTTAGTCTTACTGGAGGTGTTGCATTAAGCGCTGTTAATGATCTTGCAATTTATGGTGGTTGTAGTAGGTAAGTTACTACATGCTTGAACAAATTCATTTTTCTGAATTTTACGGAAACTCATGTTGGGACTTCAATTTATTAGTGGTAAAGTTGCTGCTGTAGGTATCCAAGAACTGTGACAAGTTATGGTTTTAAATTTAGGTTATTTGATTTTGAGATTCAAGATACTGACAAGAACAACCAGGAATGTGTATATATGTCATGTTGGTGTTTTTAAGCAGTTCACTTTGATTTAATTATTTTTTCCTTCTTGATATAACATGGTATGTGAACCCTAAGTAAATTTTGTTTTCGAAATTTTCTTTGTGATAGTGTCTGCAAGGCCTTATTCTGTGGTATAGTTGAGATGGTTTGAGATTATTTTGGGTTTAGTAAATTGGATCTCGTGTAAGGAAGGTGTCTTGTTCATATTGTGAATCACTAGTACATTGTGTAGGAAAGAAACCTTGTTTATTTTTATGATGTGTTTTACTGTTTTTCAGTAAGGCCTTAGAGAAAGCAAGTCAGAGTCAGGCGGTTATAGATGCTTTAGGTGAACCTATTGAAAGGGGTCCGTGGTACAATGCTTCCCTTGCTGTAGCTCACAACAGGAGTTCAGTATCTTGCACATTTCCTGTTTCGGGGTCACGAGGAACTGGTATTTTTCAATTAAAGGCTGTGCGACCAGGAGGTTTGTACAAAATCATTCTGTAACAATTTTTAGCTCTTTCTTGCATTAATAATTTATTTTCTTATTTGCTTCGATAACTCTCTTTCGCATGGTAAATTGCTGACGCCTAGTGTTAACTGTGAACACGAAGACCAGAGAAACTGAAACTGTACTCTGACCCCCACCGTACTACTAAGTATTCAAGTAATTAGGAATATTTGGTTGCTATTCTAGATCAATAATGGGAATCAAGCAATTTTGTTTCTTGAAAATTAAATTTTCAAAATGTAATTTTCCAATATTTCTACAATTATTATCAAGACTTCCATTCGTGCAATTGCTACTTGTATTTTTTTTCTTTCTGCTCTTTTGAATATCACATACGGTCAACCACCTTATTCAGCCCTGAAATATTTGCATGTTTCCGTTATCAATCCCTTTGTTCGTTTGTGTAGATGACGCGTTGCTACCAGTTCTATTTCCATTTTTACGGCGTCAAAACTGGGAGATCCTTATGATGGAAGCACTTATACATATTCCTTCAAATGAAGAGAAGAACCAGACACTGAGGATCAATCTTTCAGATGCTGCTGCTTCTGCCATACCATATCCGGGGAACAAACCCCCTAGTTGTACAAGGTCTCAAGATCCAAGTACTCTAGAGAGTTGATGCTTTTTCATTCTGACGCGACAACCAGGTTGTGTCTGCAAACTTTTTGAAGCAGTTGTAGTTGTCCAGTACACATGCTTATTGGGATTCGGGTAAATAACATTTTTGTAAAACTAAGTTATATGTATTGTTTGGTGAGAAAAATAATTTAGCAGTTGCAGTTGTCTGGTACACAGGCTTATTAGCTTGGTACAAATCTGGCACAATATAACCCATCTTTAAAGCACTATAAAATTTTCTCATTCCAATGGAATAGCAGCTGTGTAAAGTAGAAAAATAAGAAGAAACAGGATTTATTAAAATTCTATCGAGTCATATCCTAAAATGTAAAATTTACAATTCAATGAAAGATTACATGATAATGGATGGATATATCCACTAACAAGAGGCTGGTTCTCGGATGTAATCTAAAAAAAGAAAAAAGCATGTAATCCGTGAAAGTGATGCTAGCAACCGCCTGAGCCAGCCAATGTCCTTTTTAGTCCTCATCCTTGAGTAGTCCTCTTGAAATCAATATCACATTGATTTCATCTCCAAGTTTTCTTATCATTTGTAAGAATTTCTATCTCACAGCTAAACAAGAAACTATTCCATATGATAATAAAGTTGAAGGGCTTTATAAATTGGGTACTTAATAGATATACATTGAACGATGAAGCAAAGTGGGAGATTGAAGGGTGTTTTGAAAATTTTAATATTATACAGTATTTAGAAAACAATTATTTGATAATAAATTTATCTATAGGTTAATAAGATATTTCAATTAATATATAAATTAATAATCATTAATTTATCGTTTAATTAATATCTCGCTTAATTGATAAATTTTGGTGGTCCCAACAACATTAATTTATAGAGTTTCTATTGTACTACGTCCAATTTCAAATTTGGCATACGCGTCCAATCCAACATCCAATAGATGACACTCTAAAAATAGTTTATTTCTAACTAATAATCTGTTGTTTCATATTTGACTACACAAAAAAATATGATAAATTAGATGTGTATCCAAGCACACTCATGTACATGTATTTAACAATCTAAAAACCGAAACGTATTCTAATCACAAAGATATGATAAGAAAGAACTATCTCAAGGAAATCAAGCAATACATAAGAATAGTCACGAGGATCAAGTATTGCGATCATCTTAACTAAGATACAAAGTTGTATTAACAAGATTTGATTTACTCCTAGAAGGAAGACTTAATATTTTCACTGGGTATTATACCAAGAGTGGTAGTCATTAGTATGCGGAAAAAAAAAAATTGTTGTATAAAGAAGAATGTGCACAAACATAATTGTCGTTCCAGAACCGTGCACAAAATTAGCTCACAAAAATTGCCAATTAGGCTCATGAACCATCAAGCAATATTTGGAGCCGAATTGCTCTCAAAGACAAAATGAGTTCATGAACTGGAAAAAACAGTGTGTGGACAAATTTGTCGTCTCGGAGTTCAGGAACTTTTTATATTCACAAGTTCCCGAATTGCCCAAATTAGTTCATGTACTTGAATTACAAAAAGTGTTCGGGAACCACCTAAATCAACCAGTTCTCGTATTGACCGAATCGGTCTGTGTATTAGAGGATACAAAAGTGTCCAGGAACATTTTAAAATTAACTAGTTCGCAAACTAACCAAAATAGTTTTGTACGTTAGTTAATTAGGGATTTATTCGTCAAGTATATTCAATAAGTTCGTGTATTGACTAGATCAGTTCGTGAACCTGAAAGTAACCCGTGGATCAAGTTCTCGTCTCTTGCTTAGGAGTCGGATAGGAAGGGAGAATATCGTACAAAGAACATAATAAATATTGGTACCCACACCTAGTCATCGCATTTGGACTCACTATTAGCGATGGGGTTAATATCATGAGTCGGATATAGCTTTATATATTGAAAAAAATTCAGTTTATATGTGCATAGAAGATAATTATGACAACACTTATAACCATTCACACAAGAAGGTCACATAATCTCTTGGCATGGATCTATCTTTATGGAGCAATGGTTCAACATGAAAAATAGACGTATCTTATTGTCTTCAGGAACATTTGGTATTAAATCTCAAGTATATGTTTAAACAATTAACCATGATGATACTAGGATTTCCACCAAATCACTTGGCAAAACATAAGAGATCAATAACAAAAGAGTTTTTGGTAGATCACGGGATCAAGCATATAGTAATAGAATCATAATGCTTGCTCAAATTTATAGACATACCTTTTTAGAAGAATCATGTCATGAATCTTATGGCTTTCACCAGATATTCAATAGTTCACCTATCATAATATATGAGCCCCAAGCACAGTTCTTTTTCTTCCCTCATCATTGTTCATACTAGGGCATTCACGATGATTCAACACAATCAAGTTTATGTTAGGGTGAATATTGATTTTTTCGCCTAAAGTTTATGCCTAAAGGTTGGACGTTATAACCCATATAATCAAGGGGATCAACCTTATTAAATGATATATATATATTTGATCACTTCTTGTGATGCCCAAACAAGAACATCATGAAATTTCTTATTGTATATGCGAAATCGATATCCCCTTTGCAAGTGACCTTTATTTCCATAATAAAAGCAAACATAAGGAACATACTTACCTGGACGCGTATGTGATGACTTTGGAGCTTGATAAACTTTGCTCTTTAATCATTGACTGGTCGTAAAGGTATTTCGTTTTTGATATCAGGGAACGCTTTGGTTAAGAAGAATCTTTGTCCTAGGAAATTTTTATCTCTTTGCAAGTACTATGAATGTTTATTCTTTCATATCCCAATCTTCATATATCACGATGATTTCTAAATACTCATAATATTGAGGTTAATTGGAGGTTAATTTGTATGAGCTATTATGAAAAGACGAGGGTACCCAAATATACCTCAATTTAAAACTTTTCCACCTATAAGTCCTTTCTCCGAAAGTGATTGTCTATGGACTGAGTCGAGACAATACAGCGAATCGGTTCACACTTCGTGTGATCGTCTATGGATACGAGATCGAGACAATACGACAACAAGATAACTTGCGTGAATGACTATGGATACAAGATCGAGACAATACAACAACGAAGTATGATTACTTGATAATAGGTTCGGACTTAACCAAACACTATAGGATTGCTATCAAGTAATTAGGAATTAACGTTTGTGTATTTTACTTCTAATTATAATAAAAACAATTATAATTGCGGAAATAGAAAAGTAAAAGACACAGCAAGATTTTGTTAACGAGGAAACCGCAAATGCAGAAAAACCCCGGGACCTTGTCCAGAATTGAATACTCTCATGATTAAGCCGCTATACAAAATCTAAACCAACTTCGTATAGTTGAGACCAAGCAACTAAACCTATAGTTCACCTAGTTCCCTCAGTATCCCTGCGCCTCCAACTTGTAATAAGTCACGCACTTGGAACAATTCCTTTGGTTCGTATTCAAAACAGTAAAGGAACAACAAATCTGTTCGGTAACAACTCTTTTCAAACAACGTGATATGAGTTTGACAAAAAACTTTTCCGTTTATCCCAATAAACTCCTTTGTCAGGTTCTTAGATCTATCTATTCAACAACTACCAAAGTAATTGTTTAGACTATGCAATCAATACTATGAATCACAAAGAATTGTATTGATGTCAATCTATTTAACTAATCAATCAAGGTTATCACAAGCATAAACCGATTATAGTTGGATCCCTAGCCGATCAAGTTTTGTGCACACCAAAGATTATGAACTCAAATAAGAATTCTTCTTTGTCTTCAAATCTTCTTAGATCTTCAATAAACACCTGCACACAAACAACTTGAATCTCTTGTGATCAATCACATACATAATGGAGTCTGTTAACGATGGATTATCACAAGACGTCTTTAGATCTACAAACAGTTCTAAAGATCCCCGTCGACACTTCGATCTAGTTTGAGTGAATCTTATATCAGAAGAGAAGATTCTCAAGCATAAACAAACTAGGTGCAATCAAAGTTCAACCACCGTTAGTCAATCAAATCAATCGAAAACTAATAATAAACTGCAATTATCTAGTTTACTACCAACGGTACTCGTAGAGCTTCTCAATCCCAAAGAAGTCTTTAAAACGAGCGGTCGTAAGAGATTTCGCTTAATTAGGGTACTTTCCTCTCCGAATAGACGGCTCCACAAGTAACAACACAACTAGGTAGTTTTGCTGTCTCTGAGGATTAGTTTGCTCGAAATGCAAACTTCAATATTTATAGACCAAAGAAGTTTGGACACCAAGGAATTTCCAAAACCGAATATTCTCAAAGATATGCAATAAAGTCCAAATTGGTTTTCATAATTCCTGGAAATGCTCTGTCCAAATATTGACCGAAATCTCAGTAGAAAATATCCAATTAGTAAATGCACATTACCAATTTTTATTTTCTAAAGATATGCATTTAATTGCTGGAAATTAAAAGCATATAAAACTAAAAACCTTAATTAAAAGATTCTCAATTTATTTCGATCCGGGATTCTCCTTTAGTTATTAAGGAATATCTTTGAACAATAAAAGATAAGAGTTACTGCACATGTTCAAAGTATGTCGACATCTTTACTTTGTAAATCCTTTTTCATATTTACAATCTTGGAACCGATTTTCCACACTTCCGAACGAGTTTAGAATTGGTTCATCTGACTTCTAAGAACTATGCGATTGATTATCCTATCAAATCACCATTAATGGGTTTCACGGTTCTACCAAAACACAAAGCTTCGGTTCTACCTTCCATGTGGGTACTAGGATCGGTCACACTAGCTTTCCAAAAATTGGTTGACTAGGTACTAGGATCGGTTACCACATAATTATGGTATTCTACTTGTGATCGGTTGCACAAGTCATATGATCGATTACCAATTACTAAGACTTGTTGTACCTCTTACATGGATCGATTCCACATACTTGTGTTCGGTTGCACCTCTTACTAGGATCGGTTCCCCAATGTCTAGAGTTGGTCATACCAATTACAAAATATCGATCATACCATCTCAGGTGATTACTTAAGATCGGTTTCACTAATAAAAGTCATACCAATACAAAAGTCAGGCATTGTGAATAGTTTGACCAAGATACATAAACAAGTTATGAGCGGTTATACTAAACACACATATTGGTAATCCAAAGATTTGGAATGAATAACAATACCAATAAGCCTAGCGATTTCCCTTTCGATTCACAAAACAAGTTTATGAATCGTACTTCCTTTAAATGAATGTAAAACATTGTTTCCTAGGACGAAATCTTCACCCATACCCATACATAATCACAATAGCATTCATACGATTATGTCGATGTCTTATATACGAAGTTCAAAAGATAGACGTTATACTTCATATTGTAATTCCTTAATACTATGTCTAACTAGAGTATAATCATTCACAACTTTGCAGTTATGTTTTCAATATGCATGACTTGAAAGATACGTTAGGAATGAAACAGTTCAAGTCAAATATTACTAACCTCAAGAGGAAGGATGATGTTGTCGATGTATCTCTTTACTTCTTCACATTCTTCAAGTCTTCACGTAATACTTGTAAGTCTCATATCCTAGTAACTTTCTAGCTAACCTATACGAAGTTGACTCTAGTAAATAATCAAGCGACTCTTTAAATGAGTTTTTATTCACTAAAATATGACAACCAAACTTGACATACCAACGCTTGGTGGGTTCAACCGAGCTATGCTCTAACAATCTCCCCCTTTGTCAATTTTAGTGACAAAACTCTTACATCATATAATAAAATTACAAGAATTCATTACACATACGCTTGATTCCAAGTTTCAACAACACAATAACCTGTATACATTTAATCCATAAATGCCGCTGTTGACATTATAATAACAAAACTAATACTCCCCCTAAAGGTAAGATAGGTAGATTTTCAATCCGCACATCTTTGTTATTCCCTTTGTAGTTAAGATAACCACAAGTATCAATATGATATGTTACTCCCCCTTAGTCTATGCTTTACTCTTTCGTTAGATATAACGTTAAAGCACCATTGTCCTTTCCTTAGTGATACCAACTCACTTGTTTCCTTCATATATTTCTCCCCATTTTTGTCACAAAATGACAAAGGTACGAGCAAATACAAGACAAACCGAAAGGATCTTACAAATCTTAAAAGACTTGCATAACCTATAAGAGTTAAGAACGAGGGTTCCACACACCATTTTAGATAACCAATATCAAAACCGAAACTACAAAGTAATTTTTTTTTGATATGTTACCAAGGAATTGCCCGAAGCAATTTTTCCTAATAGTGTAGCAAATAAAAAATTGACTAAGCACCTTAGTTCTTTTGCTAAACCGATTGTACAAATACAGTCGCTTGTTAGATAAGACCAAAATAAAGATCAGAATTAACTCTATTTTTCTCATCAGGTTCTAATTATTCAAATAATAACTTAAACCTTTCACTTTTAAACAAGACAAGTACTAGGTTAGTTAACTAGAATTTCTTGTTAAGGCATTCGATTAGACTTGAATAACAGAAACCTCAACTTTGATAAGTCTAACTAAGATCAGAATTAACTTAGTTTCTCTTATCCGGAATCGAATTGGACTAAACAATTCATCCCGAAAACCTTTTTGTTAAGCCATACACAATTCATCCAAATAAATCAACTTGCATAATTATTTACCTCAACCGTAAGCAATTGAAACAAACATAAACATTATAGTACCGCAATTGCACCGAAATTTCGTAAGCCTAAACAATTCATACCAAACCATAAAGAAAGATAACAATAGTTTTTCTTAACCAGAAACAATTGAATCACACACACATCCATACACAAATAATGGAATAAACATCAATTGTACCGAAATTTTGTTAAGCAAAAGCAATAAATATATGTACATCGTCTATAGTAGACAGAGCAAATACAGGTCGATCCCACAGAGACTAGGGCGATGTAGAGTTGATTCTAAGATCTTTCTATACTGATTCAAATGAGACGGTGTTTGTCGATACAACGAGATACTTGTTAAGAGAAATAAACTAAAGAACAGAAATCTAAATGAGATTAGAGTTTAGACACTTGATTAAAGGGGCACTAGGGCTATCAATTAAACCACATAACCTACACTAGAGAATTCAGCTAATGAAACTCTTCTTGTCCTTATACTAGAAAGCGGTGAAGATTCAAGTCTGCCGCATATCCAAGGTGTCCTAAAAGTGGATAGTTTAATGTCAACTAAGGTATTAACCCCTAGAATCAGATGTCTTGTTACGACACAAATGATCACAGATTAATTCAATCGATAAAGCATGAGTTGATGCACAACAGATAATTGTTCTAACTACCTAGGATGCTTGACATACAAGGTGAGAGTTATCAGTTGTAGCACTAAGATTAAACCTTTCCTTAATCAATTAAGCTCAACAAGAATAATAACAATAGCATGAATAAACTAGTAGTAGATTAAGGGCATCATATAAACCATAGTTATGAAATTAAAACATGGTGAAGAAATACTGAAATTTAATCTATATTACTGCTTGGTGCACCGGATAATCCGGGCATAATTTCAACATACATCTGCCTCCCCCATTTATACAAGTTTTTCCCCAAAATTCTACATAGTCCCCATAGCTAACATATACAATCAGAAATTAGGGATTTGATATGACAACAACTCACCACTGATGTACTCTTTCTTGTCATCTGTAGCCATTACACTGCCTTCACCAATTGCTGATGTTGTCGGAGATTGAAAGGAAAACAGCTCAGACCTAATTTTACGCGCCTGCTGCGATTATTGGAGTTGCAGAGAGATAAAATTCAGACTTGCTGCTGCTGTCGGTGATGCAAACTCATATTCAGATGAATTTATAATGCCTGCTTCTTGTATTCCCCACTGCCACCTTACAACGCTGCCTGACTTTGTTGGAGTTGCAAAGAGATGAAACTCATACCATTCACTTGTCATTTCTGTCGCCTTGGAAACCAATCATCCTTCTATTCTTTCACAATTCATAGCCTAGGGTTAGGTTGAAATAGGTATAATACGAATTGGTTAACTGATTGATTAGGGAAAGATGGAAATAGGGCATCAGGGAGGTGGTGTCGGGTGTGGGTTTGAAAGCTTGAGGGAGAGGCAGTCGGCGGTGTTGGAGGTAGAACAGATGGATAGGGTGATAGAAAGATTTGACATGCTAATAAAATTGGGAGACATAAAGATAAGCCGACTGAATTTTTTGGAAAGACGAGCACAGAGAAAGAAATTTTGTTTCTCATGTATGAGATGGGATTTGGGAAAGGTGATAGACTTGATATTCAGGTGTAAAGCATGAATACCTTGCTTTGGTATGAGAATGGCTTTTGGGCTTAGTTTGTTTTCCATGTAGTTTCCCAAACATGAGAAGAATCTAAGTTCTGAACTTCGGCCCATTAGGTTGTCAGCTCACCCAACTACGATCTCTTGTTGATGCGAATGTATCCCTTCACTGAAATGTCTATCTAATCATGGTGCGAAAACTTCCCATTGTTCAACCTTTCTTTGCTAACTTCACTTAGTCTCCTGTCATTACAAAAATCAGAGACTACCACCACACTTTTACTCGCAATGAACAAGAAAAACAAAATACATAATTTGGCATAAATATAGGAAATTAGTGCATCAAGATACAGTAAACACCTTCAAAAAAGATAAGAATATATACAATACTAGGTGCCTACCAAATACCCCCAAACCTGGATGTTGCTCGTCCTCGAGTAAAACACTAAACTAAAAGAAAAGTCCTACCTACACCACTGTCACTGGTCTCTCGACTGCATTTAGCGAATTCAATAAGACTTTTAAACCACTAAGTGTCCCTAGTGGACGAGTTGAAGTCTCGTGAGGGTTTGCTTAGAACATACCCACAAAGTTCTAGGACAAAATATAAGCTCAGATTCCGTGAAAGTGATACCTTCATTTCAGTTTTAGCTCACAACAATTGGAAATGTCAATCTAGCTTTCAAAGGCACAATTCTAGCACTGTAACAACTAAAGACATGTGATAAGAGTGTAAAGTGCATCTAACTTAGACATGTATAGAGAATGATTTACTGTAGGAAGTTCTGACTGCCAATTACTAAGAGATAGTTTTTTAAGCTAAGAACTGAATTCAAAGCCAAGCTAGCTGTCTGGCTTTACGAGAATTGTGAATGTTCACCTTCAGAGTTGGTGATATTTCAGTTAACCCGCATTGTACATCGATGGCATACACCCTCCCTTACTTATTACAAGACTATTTACAACATACAACAAAACATGACTCTTATTTACATCGACTACTCTCTTATTTTGAGGCAAGAGAGATACTTTAACTCTTTTATTGAAAGAGATTATAATAACAGACAAAAAAAAAAAAATCTGATTTTTTTTTCTATTTTTTTAAAGATAACTTCACGAACGGAACAGTAATATGATCACATAATTTTTTTGACTTATGAACATAAAGAAAAAAATAAATAAATTACATGACACATTTAGCAAGAGGTAGCCCTTTTCGATGTACCCGGTCAAGTTCAATGGTTGCTTTTCTAATGTATCCTCCAACTTCTTATCCCAGCCAACCAAAGAACAAGCTAGTCAAGTCTCATTCAGTATTCTAGATGATTGGCATCC
This sequence comes from Papaver atlanticum, assembly GCA_023531105.1. Classification (NCBI taxonomy): domain Eukaryota; kingdom Viridiplantae; phylum Streptophyta; class Magnoliopsida; order Ranunculales; family Papaveraceae; genus Papaver; species Papaver atlanticum. The sequence continues at coordinate 1,708,617 of JAJJMB010000025.1, forward strand.
TACTTAACCTATGAAACACCGACGCTATACAAGCTTGGTAGATCGTGCATGTGCAAATTTTCTATATCACATGTGAATTGTGCTAGAATCAGGGGTGCCTCATCATCTAGACTAAGAACCCTAAGATATCATACATGCACAGGTATCACAAATCAAGGTAAATGAGCTCCATTTTTCATTTTTCATTTTTTAAAACAAAAAGAAAGAGTTATGTTTTCAATTATAGCATGCCATCAGTCATATGGTATCCACTTTTCACCCCCAAACCTAAACTAAACATTGTCCTCGATGTTTCAAAAATAAAATAAACAGGATTAAACAACAACATACCATTAGAACAATGCTGAGTAGAGAAAAGGAATAAGATTACCAGATTTGACGAAAGAAATAACTGAACTCCATTATTCGCTGCTAGAATCCAACATTTGTCGGCTGAAATCACATTGGATTAGCACAATATATACAAAAGAAACATAAGATTCAACTGAAACATTACCTACTGGATTATATAAAAGAAAACTTCACCATACACATACAACCTAAAGAGTTGAGGATCAACCCAAAAGATGATGTGGGGAAACATCAACAGTCTTACACATATACAACATGACAAGGTAAGTACGACTGCAGATATTAATGAGCTACCCCCAAACCTGAAATTTTCTACAAAAGTGTTTTTTAACACAAAATCTTGCAATTTTGGAGGTGATGCATGCACAAGATCTAATTCAAAGTTGACTTTGCTAGGGACGGGCACAAACATATCAATACATTCCAAATGTGGCTCTTCAGAGATACTATATTTAGCTGCAAAATGGTCCAAAAGGACTTGAGAAGCACACAGTTCCAACCCTAGACTAGGTGCTATCCGAATAGTTGGTTTAAATTTTTTGTGACAAGCCAAACCTAGGTTGGGTGGAAGATTATCAGTTTGTGACATGGGCAGGGAGATAGACACGTCTAACTTATATTCATTTTTAAGCTCAAAAGTTTAATTACGCAACCTAGTATTTTCCCAGTCAGAAACAAGTAATGCAGTATCATTCTCACAGTCATTGAAAAAATTAACAAGCCCCAATTCAGAATCATGACTATCCAAAGTACCCAAATCAGTATCAGAAGAGGAATCATATTTTTAACTAGGCAGGGTGTCAGACACATTACAGTTATTTTCATGCATAAGGTTATTAGTGTCAACAGACAGTTCAACCTTCCCTAGGTCATGCTCATCTTCACAGAACAGTTGTACAAGCCCCAAATCAGGATCAAAAGGATATGAACAAAGACTCTGATGTATATGAAAGTCAGAAGAAACACCATTTATGCATGCTTTTATCATGGGGTCTAGTGTTTTTTAGCTACTTGACTCCACATCTAAAGTATTAGAGGAAACAGATTCCTCTAACATCATATTGTAGTCTTCATCATCATCAAAACATGATTAATTTATCCTATCAGTAAGCATAGTATTTCGAGTCCGTTCATTTGTTTCTAAAACAGGTTCATATTCGATATCAGGTGCATGAGTAAGATTAGACACACTATTTTCACAATTTATTTCTTTAGGACAAACAAACATTTTAGCTTGAAATTCCTCCCTTGCCTCATTTTGTAACTGAATCAGATTCATTCGTAAAAGCATATTAAGTTGTTCAAGGGGAGTGCAAAATTGGTCAATTTCCCATTGTGGTGATTGGTCCATGTGTGCATTGCCATTAGGGTATGTATATGGAAGCTCAGAACCTTGAAAAGGTAGGTAATAATCCCTATAGTTATTGACATCATGGTCTACTGGAAACTCATAACGTGAAGCATGCTCTTGTGCAAGTTTTCTGATTGACTTATGTGAAGACTTTTCATCCCTAACACCAGTCTAAAATCCAGACATTTTTTTTAAGACAGAACATCAATCAGCATGTTATAACAATCAGATAAGCAGGCAATTTGCAATACATGGAACACAATGCTTATGAGAATTCAAAAGTTGGTCCTTGGAAGTTATGCACACGGACTCAAAATGGCGTACTGATAAGACAAGTAGTAATGCAAAAACCAGAGAAACAGGGACTATGCAAGCATACAAGCAAATGTTGACACGGTTAAGTTACGATATTAACTGTTGAACAGCAAAGTTAAGATTTCAGCAGGCAAAGAGTTCAATCAATTATCACAGACTCATGCACAGATTCCAGATATTTGCAAGGGTTTTGACACAGGCCAATAAGCCCTACTACACAGGCAAGTGATTTTTTTTAATGCAAGGAAACAATGATTATGAGAATGAGACATTAATTCAGCTGCAAAAATTGTCGCAGGGTCATACAGATGGGTTCATGTTGCAGGAGTTTGGCAATAGTCAGTCACGCAACTAGCTTACCAGGCTTGGCATATCATTCACGACAGCATTAAAAAGTTTAGAAATTGGATGTTGGATAGCGAGCAAACAATTCACACAGATAGCACAGGCTCAAGCATACGGGTACCAAAATTTGACAATCATTAATGAGCATACCATTCGCACATTTAACAAATACATCTAGGGTTGAGGAGTGATACCGCCGGTATAAACCGGGTTTAGGCACGACAATCCAACTTGCTCCAGTCCTTTTCTTCTTTTTTTTCCTTGGTTCGCTGCTTTGGTTTAGAAGGTACCTGGTTTTCTCGAAAGAAGTTATCAGTTCTCAGTTCTCAGAATTGCTCAGGTAAAGCAAGGAAACACAGAAAGTAGTTGTTCACCACTGATGGTTAACAACTAGAATAGCAAGGAATAAACTATGAACCAACTGATAAATTATTTACAGATTCTTCAAAATTAAATCTAAGTTATGCTTAGCATAGTATCACAGAGGACTCTCAAACATGGACAATAGCTTCGCAACACCTAACACCGCTCAGGAATCAGCCAGCACTATTGGGATTTCAGCAATTAGAAGGAGACTGCAATTTAAACTAGATGGGAACAAGTCAGGCTTGCAGATTCAATGTTTAAGTGCAGGCCAAACGCTGAATGAAAGCAGATGTTAATCAAAGTGCCAATGAACAGCTAACACTATGATCCTACAGATTCCTACACTTACTGATGGATATTCACAGATTGCAATATACTATATACTGAGAGAATTAAAAATAGCAGAAGCTAACAATTTTTACAACTAGATCTATAAATACAACTAGCTACAGATGTAGACAACTCAGACTAGGTATGAAATAAGATGCAATTTATGCGAATGAAAATGATTTGAAATTTAAAACTTACAGAGAATACTAAAGAGATGCGATGACAATTATATACACATATGGATTTAACTACTGTAAGCTAAGAAAGTGAAGGAAAACTATTGAAAATTTTGCTAAGCAGTTACAGGATTACAGATGGAACTGACTCAGGCACTAAATTTTTTTTTTTTTTTTTTTTTTTTGTAATGATATGAGAATGCAAGTAGACTGATCGACTAACAGCAAAAGATGCAAGATATATAACATATGGATTACACTAACAGGATATGAGAGGATTATAGCAATGAGAGCTACAAAGCTACAGCAGACTGAGAAGAACTAGTTATGGATAAAAACAAACCCAAACTTGATATGAATACAAGACAAAGATTCAGCAAACCCACTGAAATAAGATGCAGTTGTGCAGATTAAGCTAGAAACAAAAAATCTACAGCTAAGATGTTACAGGGCTAAGCTACAGCACACAAGGATCGAAACTTTTACCTAGAACCAAGATGTAGATTATACAGATGGAGTTAACAGCAAAATTATACTAAAG
>JAJJMB010000025.1:1712401-1732511 GCA_023531105.1 Papaver atlanticum
AATGTAAAGGAGAAACTAAAAATTACAGCTAAACTGACACTAAGATGCAGACTAAAACTACAAAGAAATTATGTGAAAAACAGCTACAAACTCTCTAACCTAAATCAAATAGTAGAAAGAACAATAGTTATGCGGAAAATAAAAAATCGAGACAAGTATATACACAACCCAACTAGAACCTAGTGAAGTAAAGATAGATCTTCAGCAGGGAATGATTGAAACTAAAGGCTACAGCTACTTAGCACAGATCAACAAGATATATATTTTTTTTTTTAGAATGATGTGATGCCAGATGCAAAGAAACTTGCTGAAAGAAAAAAAAAGATTCAGTTGATGATAACAGAAAGCCTGATATGGAACAAGTTATACTAAAAGATAATGATGCCAAATTTCTTAACTTAACAAAGAGAACTGAAAGAATGCAGTTATATGAAAAGCTACAGCTAAATGCAAAGACAGTTTCAACGATGCAAGATATATGAATACGCGAATTAACTAAACTACTATACAGCAACAAAGTTACAGATGATAGTAAACTACAAACTAAAAAAAAGAACAACAGGACCCTAACAAAGATGTTAAATAAAATACACTAAGTTATATGATCTAAACGAAAACAGACAATTCTAGACACTTATATACAGGATTATACTAAAAATCAGCAAAGTAAAGAAAGAAAACTTCAGCTACACCGCTACCGAGTCCCCGGCAGCGGCACAAAAAACTTGGTAGGCTAAGAAAGATACCTACAATTGTAATAAAATGCAAGTGCACAGCGTCTATAGTAGACAGAGAAAATACAGGTCGATCCCACAGAGACTAGGGCGATGTAGAGTTGATTCTAAGGTCTTTCTATACTGATTCAAATGAGACGGTGTTTGTCGATACAACGAGATACTTGTTAAGAGATATAAACTAAAGAACAGAAATCTAAATGAGATTAGAGTTTAGACACTTGATTAAAGGGGCACTAGGGCTATCAATTAAACCACATAACCTACACTAGAGAATTCAGCTAATGAAACTCTTCTTGTCCTTATAGTAGAAAGCGGTGAAGATTCAAGTCTGCCGCATATCCAAGGTGTCCTAAAAGTGGATAGTTTAATGTCAACTAAGGTATTAACCCCTAGAATCAGATGTCTTGTTACGACACAAATGATCACAGATTAATTCAATCGATAAAGCATGAGTTGATGCACAACAGATAATTGTTCTAACTACCTAGGATGCTTGACATACAATGTGAGAGTTATCAGTTGTAGCACTAAGATTAAACCTTTCCTTAATCAATTAAGCTCAACAAGAATAATAACAATAGCATGAATAAACTAGTAGTAGATTAAGGGCATCATATAAACCCTAGTTATGAAATTAAAACATGGTGAAGAAATATTGAAATTTAATCTATATTACTGCTTGGTGCTCCGGCTAATCCGGGCATAGTTTCAACATACATCTGCCTCCCCCATTTATACAAGTTTTTCCCCAAAATTCTACATAGTCCCCATAGCTAACATATAGAATCAGAAATTAGGGATTTGATATAACAACAACTCACCACTGATGTACTCTTTCTTGTCATCTGTAGCCATTACACTGCCTTCACCAATTGCTGATGTTGTCGGAGATTGAAAAGAAAACAGCTCATACCTAATTTTACGCGCCTGCTGTTGTTGGAGTTACAGAGAGATAAAATTCAGACTTGCTGCTGTTGTCAGTGATGCAAACTCATATTCAGATGAATTGATAATGCCTGCTGCTTGTATTCCCCACTGCCACCTTACAACGCTGCCTGAATTTATTGGAGTTGCGAAGAGATGAAACTCAGACCATTCACTTGTCAATTCTGTCGCCTTGGAAACCAACCAGCCTTCTATTCTTGCACTATTCATAGCCTAGGGTTAGGTTGAAATAGGTATAATATGAATTGGTTAACTGATTTATTAGGGAAAGATGGAAATAGGGCATCAGGGAGGTGGTGTGGGTTTGACAGCTTGAGGGAAAGGCAGTCGGCGGTGTTGGAGGTAGAACAGATGGACAGAGTGATAGAAAGATTTGACATGCTAAGAAAATTGGGAGACATAAAGATAAGCCGGCTGAATTTTTGGGAAAGACGAGCACAGAGAAAGAAATTTTGTTTATCGTGTATGAGATGGGATTTGGGAAAGGTGATAGACTTGATCTTGCTTTGGTATGAAAATGGCTTTTGGGCTTAGTTTGTTTTCCATGTAGTTTCCCAAACATGAGAAGAATCTAAGTTCTGAACTTCGGCCCATTAGGTTGTCAGCTCACCCAACTCCGATCTCTTGTTTATGCGCATGCATCCCTTCACTGAAATGTCTAGCTAATCATGGTGCGACAACTTCCCATTGTTCAACCCTTCTTTGCTAACTCTACTTAGTCTCCTGTCATTACAAAAATTAGAGACTATCACCACACTTTTACTCGCAATGAACAAGAAAAACAAAATACATAATTTGGCATAAATATAGGAAATTAGTGCATCAAGATACAGTAAACACCTTAAAAAAGATAAGAATATATACAATATTAGGTGCCTACCAACTTTTTCACATATTAGTTTCAATCAGAACCCCTTATGATCCTTTGATAAATCCTACCAACATGGGATAGAACTCAATGCCGCTAAATCAAAAAGTCACCCAAACCATAAGGGTTCACACATATGAGATCGAATATTATGGTTATGAAATCGAAAACATGCATCTCATAAATCAATTTGCAATACACCATAAATATTCAACATAAAATCATGTGTTGAAATTACCTCAATCTTGTAGGAAATTGAATTACGAAACCAACGCAAAAAGAATGAGGTCATTCCGAGTTCGGACGAAGAAGTTATGGGCAAAACAGTTTTACACTCCTTCGTATGGACTAATCACTAGGACCGGTTATAGTTCTCATATTTCTCACTAGGATCGGTTACGGCATGAAACCATACATGAAACTGTTTTCAACATAACTTTTGCATACAATGTCCGAATTCAGTGATTTTTGGCTTGTTTTAACCGTAAAAACAAGAGATACACATATATGATCAGTAGATATCAACATCATAAACTCAAAAGTACCGTTTCTATCAAAAGCTCAAATATAGATAGAGAAAGTATGAGTATAGAAGAAAACAAATCTCCCTAAAGATGTTAATTAGTCATATAATAACCGAGAGATCATGTGCTCAGTTTGACATGCTTCCCACTCTTCATAAGATTGAGCACAAAGGTGAGCATGCACAATTCAACACAACTAGGTTGTGTTGAGTTGATCCTTGTCTTGTTCGTCACGAGTGACTAAGACAGAATCATCATTCTTGACCTCTTGCTTGGTTTGTTTTCTCTTGTTCCATCTCTTGTTTTTCTTTGACTAGTGATGAAGAGTGTCATTATCACAACGTTCACTAGTACAAGAGATTTCATACATGATGTCTTTCTTTAGTCTTTCAAGAAAACTCTTGTAATTATTGTCACCAACAATTAACAGATGAGAGTCATTCTTGTGACTAACTTTTGGTCCTTTTTTGGATATGGAGGATTTTGGGACCCATTTAGAGGAGGGTTTCGCAGGAGCAGCTTTCTCCTTCATACAATTATGATCATTTCCCTTTTGGATATTTTGCGAAACATTCTTTCTCCAATTTGGAACATCGGATCTTGTCTTCGTATTTGCAAAGTCATCTCTTTTCCTATAATAGGGTCTTTTATGAGATGTCCTTGACGAGCGATGGGAAAAACTTGAACTATCATTATAATAATTCTTTTGCCTAAACTTTGGACAATAGCGATCCGAGTTCCTTTGGGGAGCAATCTTAGCCAATTCATTTGATACAAAAGAAAGTGCATCTTGCATCTTATGGACTTTGCATCCCCATTGCAAATGCCCTTTATTACCACAATAATAACAATGCTTAGTAACATACGAAGACTGAGTTTTAGTGTTACCTTTTTGTGGATCCTTTTGCATTGGATCTCGACGAGTTTTCTTCTTCTTCTTCTTATATTTGTTCAACGTTGTTGCTTTCCTTACATTAGCAGAAATGCCTTCTTTGATTACAGCTGGTTGAGCACTATTTTTAGGCTTGACAGACTTTTCTTCTCTATAAGAAATAGGAGCATCTTTATCATCAGTGGAATCCTCTGGTTGAGAAGAATTTGTATCTTTAACAAATTTTATCTCATTGTTATCATTGGAAGCATCTGATTCCTTATATCCTAATCCCCGTGTATCACCATGATATTTTCCTGCTTCTAACAATGAGGATAAATTGTTTGTGTTATCATTGGATTTTTTCAAGTACAAATTTTTTTCTTCCAACATATTGATTTTATCAAGAGCACTAGCTAGATCATCCTCAAGGTGTTTTTCTCGTGGGAGATATACACCTTCTTTCTCTTCAAAACTTTTTTGTTGAGAGTTAATCCTTGCATCAGATTCAACAAGTTTCTCTTCCAACAAGTGAATTTTTTCACGAGCAACATCACTCTCTTTCTCTAACAATTTTGTTTGAGAGAGACTAGCACTGACTTTTCTTCAAGACCCTGTATTTGTCGAGAATTAAACATTGCTTCCAATTCAGCACGTTTCTTTTCCAATAAAAACAGTTCTCTTCGAAGATTTTCACATTCTAATTTCTTAGAATTTAGATCGTTTGATCGATCTTTAAGAAGATATTCAGCGGTGCGAGAACCATAATATTGTCCTTGAAAAACTTTTCTCAACTTCTTGTTCTGTCGACATAGAGGAGTTAAGAGATCAATGACATCAGAAGTTTTGAGTTTACTCTTTCCCAAAGGCTTCAGTTTCTTGGAGTATTTTTAGATATCATCATCCACATCTCGATAAATATCTGAGTCACCATCATCGGATATTTCATCCAACTGATTTTCTAGGCATGATTCCCAGTTATCACCCGTTTCTTCATCATTAACAAGATGAACTTGTCTAGTAGATTCCCTTTCATGAAGGTCTTTAGATATTGAATCGTAGATGCCATCATCAAATGTTAATTATAAACTCTTGATGTCTTGCTTTATGTTAACTGAATCATTATCAGGTTCTATAAAAACCATTTCTAGATTCCAGTCTTATAAGTTGGATCGCACTAAACACAGATTGTTAGATCTTTTCGTGTTTTCCTTCTCTGATACCAATTGAAAAGACGAGGGTACCCAAATATACCTCAATCTAAAACTTTTCCACCTATAAGTCCTTTCTCCGAAAGTGATTGTCTATGGACTGATTAGAGACAATACAACGAATCGGTTCACACTTCGTGTGATCGTCTATGGATACGAGATCGAGACAATACAACAACAAGATAACTTGCGTGATTGACTATGGATACAAGATCGAGACAATACAACAACGAAGTATGATTACTTGATAATAGGTTCGGACTTAACCAAACACTATAGGATTGCTATCAAGTAATTAGGAATTAACGTTTGTGTATTTTACTTCTAATTATAATAAAAACAATTATAATTGCGGAAATAGAAAAGTAAAAGACACAGCAAGATTTTGTTAACGAGGAAACCGCAAATGCAGAAAAATCCCCGGGACCTTGTCCAGAATTGAATACTCTCAGGATTAAGCCGTTATACAAAATCTAAACCAACTTCATATAGTTGAGACCAAGCAACTAAACCTATAGTTCACCTAATTCCCTCAGTATCCCTGCGCCTCCAACTTGTAATAAGTCACGCACTTGGAACAATTCCTTTGGTTCGTATTCAAAACAGTAAAGGAACAACAAATCTGTTCGGTAACAACTCTTTTCAAACAACGTGATATGAGTTTGACAAAAGGATCTTCCGTTTATCCCAATAAACTCCTTTACCGGGTTCTTAGATCTATCTATTCAAAAACTACCAAAGTAATTTTTTAGACTATGCAATCAATACTATGAATCACAAAGAATTGTATTGATGCCGATCTACTCAACTAATCAATCAAGGTTATCACAAGGATAAACCGATTATAGTTGGATCCCCAGCCGATCAAGTTTTGTGCACACCAAAGATTATGAACTCAAATAAGAATTCTTCTTTGTCTTCAAATCTTCTTAGATCTTCAATAAACACTTGTACACAAACAACTTGAATCTCTTGTGATCAATAACACATATAACGGAGTCTGTTAACGATGGATTATCACAAGACGTCTTTAGATCTACAAACAGTTCTAAAGATCCCCGTTGACACTTCGATCTAGTTTGAGTGAATCTTATATCAGAAGAGAAGATTCTCAAGCATAAACAAACTAGGTGCAATCAAAGTTCAACAACCGTTAGTCAATCAAATCAATCGAAAACTAATAATAAACTGCAATTATCTAGTTTCCCACCAACGTTACTCGTATAGCTTCTCAATCCCAAAGAAGTCTTTAAAACGAGTGGTCGTAAGAGATTTCGCCTAATTAAGGTACTTTCCTCTCCGAATAGACGGCTCCACCAGTAACAACACAACTAGGTAGTTTTGCTGTCTCTGAGGATTAGTTTGCTGGAAATGCTAACTTCAATATTTATAGACCAAGGAAGTTTGGACACCAAGGAATTTCCAAAACCGAATATTCTCAAAGATATGCAATAAAGTCCAAATCGGTTTTCATAATTCCTAGAAATGCTCTGTCCAAATATTGACCGAAATCTCAGTAGAAAATCTCCAATTAGTAAATGCACATTACCAATTTTTATTTTCTAAAGATATGCATTTAATTGATGGAAATTAAAAGCATATAAAACTAAAAACCTTAATTAAAAAATTCTCAATTTATTTCGATCCGGGATTCTCCTTTAGTTATTAAGGAATATCTTTGAACAATAAAAGATAAGAGTTACTGCACATGTTCAAAGTATGTCGACATCTTTACTTTGTAAATCCTTTTTCATATTTACAATCTTGGAACCGATTTTCCACACTTCCAAACGAGTTTAGAATTGGTTCATCTGACTTCTAAGAACTATGCGATTGATTATCCTATCAAATCACCATTAATGGGTTTCACGGTTCTACCAAAACACAAAGCTTCGGTTCTACCTCCATGTGGGTACTAGGATCGGTCACACTAGCTTTCCGAAAATTGGTTGAGTAGGTACTAGGATCGGTTACCACATAATTATGGTATTCTACTTGTGATCGGTTGCACAAGTCATATGATTGGTTACCAATTACTAAGACTTGTTGTACCTCTTACAAGGATCGATTCCACATACTTGTGATCTGTTGCACCTCTTACTAGGATCGGTTCCCCAATGTCTAGAGTTGGTCATACCAATTACAAAATATCGATCATACCATCTCAAGTGATTACTTAAGATCGGTTTCACTAATAAAAGTCATACCAATACAAAAGTCAGGCATTGTGAATAGTTTTACCAAGATACATAAACAAGTTATGGGCGGTTATACTAAACACACATATTGGTAATCCAAAGATTTGGAATGAATAACAATACCAATAAGCCTAGCAAGTTCCCCTTCGATTCACAAAACAAGTTTATGAATTCTACTTCCTTTAAACGAATGTAAAATATTGTTTCCTAGGACGAAATCTTCACACATACCCATACATAATCACAATGGCATTCATACGATTATGTCGATGTCTTATATACGAAGTTCAAAAGATAGACGTTATACTTCGTATTGTAATTCCTTAATACTATGTCTAACTAAAGTATAATCATTCACAGCTTCGCAGTTATGTTTTCAATATGCACGACTTGAATGATACGTTAGGAATGAAACAGTTCAAGTCAAATATTACTAACCTCAAGAGGAAGGATGATGTCGTCGATATAGCTCTTTACTTCTTCACATTCTTCAAGTCTTCACGTATTACTTGTAAGTCTCATATCCTAGTAACTTTTTAGCTAACCTTTACGAAGTTGACTCTAGTAAATAATCAAGCAACTCTTTAAATGAGTTTTGATTCACTAAAATATGACAACCAAACTTGACATACCAACGCTTGGTGGGTTCAACCGAGCTATGCTCTAAAATATTACCGATCTTCAAGCTTTCTCTTAAAATCGTATTTTATTCTTCAAACCTTTTAAATATTTTCAACAAAATTAACTAGATCATTCTTAGATGATTAAACTTGAACCTTGAGATCTTAATATTCTGAATCAAATAACAAGTAGTTCAACATCCTCCAGATTATCTAGTTTTACTTGAATTATATTTTCTCGATCACAACCTTCATAGATATTTTTTTAAGTTCTTGTATTTGTTTGAGATAATATTTTGAAATAACAGAATAAAGTTTCCTTTGCAAGTCTTCATTCTCGCAACAAAGTCTATCATAATGAACTTTCTTAAGGATTAGGGAGCTTTCGGTATCTCGAAGTTTCTGATGACATTCCTTGAGAAATTTTTGCAACAAGATCTTCATGGAATACTTCTTCATAAGAGTCAGACTTTATGTTCTGATCATAATTTCCAGCAGCATGGGAAACATTATCTGTCTTAAACTTTTGGTAATATCATCAAGAGTTGCAGTGTATGATGATTTCTTGTAGTCTCTGCTAGGGAAGACATAAGATAAATGCCAGAATCCATGATAATTGAATCGTTGAACATCACTATTAACACAAGTTTGAGACTTATGATAAGGAGAGGATGTATCTTTAGAAAATATCTTTATCTTGTTTCTCAAGATTTTCCTAAATTGTCGTGGAGTATCATCATTAGTCTCCGACACGCTAGCTTTTAGCCTCGTAGAAATTAGTATTGTTTACAGCTTTAAGAGAAACACTTATCTCTTTTTTAAGCCGATATATATTTAAGTTACCAACTAGATCACTTTTTGTTAGTTTTGAAAGAACTTTTGCTTCTGTGATGGCATGCTTTTTAGACTCATATCTTGATAGTATAGACCTTAGAATTTTACATAATGTATGGAATAGGTTTTCCTAATGAATGTGAGAATTAACTATATGAGAGAGTTTTTGGTTAAATTCATCAAAGGAATCATCATCAAGCATACAAGAGTTTTCCCAGTAAGATGTCAGGTTTTGAAGCCTTTTTTATTATTTCTCCATGGTGTTCTCTTCGAACATGGTCTACAAAATATCCCAAGATTCTTCCAAATTTTCACATGTAATCACATGGTGTTGGAGATCTTGGATTATGGCATGTATAATCGCATTCAATTCATCAAAATGATGCCTTGCAGTACTGAATATGTTAGAGCACTGCTCGTTCAAACTCGCAAGTATTGTTATCTCAAGCTTGTTGTCAATGTGTAGATGTACAAATGTATATCTTGATTTCTAGTCTACTAAAGTCAAGTCTCGGACTAAGATTAGAGTATGGTAGTTGAGTATCAGACACCATTGAATAACCCTCGAAGATTGAAGACTGAAGACCAAATGAAGACATTTCGAGAACTTCATCGACAAATAGGTACGTGAAGACTGAACCATTCTATTTACTCAGGAAACTACCATTCTATTTATGTTGTATAACTTATAGTAGATTTTATACTGCAAAGAAAAAGTTTTGAGTCAAGCTTGTCTTGTTAAACATCTCGAAATATGATTCAAGCAATGGATGTTCATAGATCCTTGAAATCTTAGTTCAAAACAATGATGTTCAAAAACTATCTTTGTATCAATTGGATCATTTGAATATTGTTGAAGCAATGATATTTTATATCTGCGGCAATTGGGAATGTTTCAAAGCATGAAATGAGAGTTTTCAGAACTAGTGATATCTGGACACATGGTAGGTACGCATACCCTAGCCAACTGAGTTCCAAAACAAGGCAGGTACGCATACCCAATATGCGTACCCTGAGGTTCTGAAATTCGTAAAAGCGGGAGGTACGCGTACCCCAAGGGGTTTATTTCGTGAATAACTTAAGGCTACACATACCTGGTATGCGTACCTTAGCTCCCTGATTTTACGAACTGGTTCATATCTACGCATACCCCTATACATACCTAGCCAGTACGAATTAAGCAGATGCCCATACACAATTTTCACAGATATGTTTAGCATTACTACAACTCTCATGAACACCTCTAAGACATCTTTGATCACTAAATCACTTTGTATATGCTTATCATGATTCAAGTCTTAAGTGTTAAATGAACATGATTATGCTTAAACGTTCATATGGCATACTTGCCATGAACTATCATTATACACGGTTTTGGTACCTTGGACCATAGTGTATATTTTTCCATGTAATTTCAAGACAAACTTATCACATTCTTACGTGAACTCCTAAAAAGAGTTTCATCTAAACATAGAAAGTGTTTGCTTGATTATCAAGTTATCTTAGCTTGAATTCAAAGCAACCTCTAGTCTTGAAAGTCTATAAATAGTGAGACTCAAACAACTGTGAAATTCAATCCCTGACACTTGTGTGTCCTAGTTATATGCTAGAGTCGTCCTTTATTAACCTAGGATTTTTAAGATTAGGATTACGACTTAGAGACTTCACTTAGGGATTCATGAAGCCAGATCCAACTATCTTTACCTTGATAATTCGTGTATCCTGATCTTGTTCTTTCTGTTTGTCGAGGTTTTCGTCAATCTCCTTCTCGAACGGGATAAATAGAAATCACATTTTCTTCGTCTCAGACTTTGTGATTCCTCAAGATAGATATCTAAAACCCTTGTTTATTGGTCAGTTTAAGATTGTTCTTGAGAGGTGGTTTATAATCTAGGATTCTCAGTGAATTTAGTATAAGTTTTTCGTATTTGAGAAGGATTACTAGCTTTTTTTATTGCAAACAGATTCCCAAGCCTTGATATATTCGATCTAAAGGGATATCAAATAGGCTTATCTATTAGAGGCAGATTAATATCAAAAGTATTCACTGAGGTTGAAGCAACTATTATGCTGTAAAGGACATCATCTAACGGAATCAGTTGCGTATATCCTTGCAAGGTTTAAGAGATAAGGATCACGACTATAACTGAATTGCTTGGAGGGTGAACTCGGTCTCAACTACATTCCAGATTGAAGTCTTATACTGGGTTAGTTTCTGTAGCAGCTTAATACAGTTTTTTGTTATTCCTATAGCGGATTAATATAGTTTGGTGTTTAAATCTGGACGAGGTCCCGGGATTTTTCTATAGGTGCAGTTTTCCTCGTTAACAAAACTTCTAGTGCCTTGTGTTTTTCCTTTTCCGCAATATTTTGTTTTATATTTATAATAAAAATAGAACAAAAAGAACATAATCAATCTTTATAGATAAGTCCATACTAATTGTGATCAATTACTAGACTCATTCTTGTATAATTTGTATCTTGAAAGATAGATAACAAGTGACATACTTGTCAGAATTCATATCCTCTTTATTTGTATACGACTAGATTGATCTTGGATATTGATTTGTGAGATTTTCTAAGTACTCTTTTATACAATTAGGTTCATGGAGGTTATTGTCTCAAACATTCTGATTGTGGAAGAGAAAGAGATATAAACTCTATATAAATATTTTTCAAGGATCTTTAGTTCGATCTGCATGCAATTGTATTTGTTTTTTTCCATACATGTTGTCGAATGAAAAGTTAGTGGTTTAATTGGTACCCTATCATTTTCAAATTATAATTACGGTATATTCACCAATATCCTTGGTAGAGGTTATACCATTTACAATAACTTTAAGACGAGTATAACCTTTGAAATCTTCACCCATTTATATAATTCACGAGCTTGTAAGAAGGAGTGCATAGCTATTTTCCACCATAAGTAATTAGTGTCATAAAATCCGGGTGGTACATAAATTTAACTTGGTTAAAGCTCAAGTTCATGTCTATATGTTTGGACCGCTACACACACAGACTTATTAGGTCTTTACGGTATTTGCCTGCTCTTACACCAATTGAAAAGGAGAGGGTAACTAGTACACAACCAACTTTTTCGTTCGGGAAACTATGTGGAAATACTTGTACAGTCTACACCTTCGGTTACGAAACTGTATACAAGATTATTTTAACAAGGTAAACCTAGTATGTACTCCAATTATACACGAATCAAGTTCCAACAAGAACACGTCTTGTAGTCTATATTTCAAGACACAAATTGTACAAGAACGAGTCTTGTAAGTTATTTGCAGTTGACTTAATACTATCTAGGTTTAAAGTACAACCTGTTATATTTCAATAATAAAGATAAAACAATATAATGCGAAAAACAAATAACACTGCCAATATAATTTTCTGTTAACGAGGAAACTACATTCTTGTAGAATAGCACCGGAACCTATTCCAGATTGAACGCACATTGATTTAATTAAGTTGTTACACAAGTTACCTACTACCATGTGGTTTTGGACTAGATGTACTACCTACTTCAGTTGTACTGGTGCACCTGTGAAATTCCTAGCTGAATATTGTTTCTGTTTAAGAATTGTTGCTATTGATCTTCTAGCAGAATACTAATTCTCTTTAGAAGATACTCTTGAAAATCTTCTACCATAACGTTGATTCTCTTTAGAAGATGCTCCTTAACAATTAGGGTTTACACGTTCCGTAACCTACCTCCCAGATCAACTAGAAATATTCTAGGGTTTATGATAAATAATAAACTAGATACAAGTTCGGTAACTATCAAAGAAAAGATATCTTACCCACACTTTACGATCTCCAAGTAAAGTCTTTATGATCTCACTCTTTTCAGTGAAGAACAAAGATGTAGAAAACAACCTTATGCAACACAGACATAGTTTTCCAAGGGATAGTTTGTGTGGTTACGTGAAACCTCTATTCATAGTGAATAGTCAAGGCTAGGTTGCTTAAAAACAAAGTCACCTTGTCTAGGAAAGGAAACCCCAAGTAATCGACTAAAATAAGCATATAGTCATGTATTTACCGTTTCAGTTTACAAGTTGTTGCTAAAATTTCGTTTACAATTTTCTATTCACGGAATCAACCTTTAGCCACACATAGTAAATTACTCATAACTTCTTGGTTATAAATCGTAATTGAGTGATTTTTGGCTCGTTGATTTTGTATTTTCATTCACTATAACATGGAGACTTTTACAAGGTCAATGGTTATTTTCACTACAGTCTTAGGTCCAAAAAATCCTTTGGTGTATATAAAAAAGTATGTTTACTGTCATGAGAATGGTTCCAAAGATGAGCACTTTATTACGATAAATGGAGAGGTAGAATAAACAATAGAATCAAGTATTATTTTTTTACTAGACTTTAATGAAGTTCCCCATAGATGTGTTTATGAGTCTTCAATATTCAGTCTTCAAGGATATTTTTGATTTTATACTCTACTTCTTAAACCTAATCTAGTTCGAATTGACTTTAGTAGACTAAATCGAGAATGATTTTTGGCATCAAAATTTGACAATTAAATTGACATACCAACGCTAGTAGATTCAACTGAGCAATGCTCTGACATAAATGTTGATTTAAAATCTTGGTAACTTTAATTAAACCCCAGACCTCCCCACTATATATTTAGGCCTACAAATAATTTTATAAGCCTTTAAGTATAAACCTCTATAACAGCAGTGTTGTTGTTTCAATTCCCCAACCAAAATCGTGTTCAAAGGTCGTTTGCTTTACTGGTACTCTTTTATCATCAAATTATGATCATCAATCACTTTGCTAGTCTCAACTCAATAGCATTATTCATGAATTTCCTTAATCATACCCAGTCAACTTAGTGGTTCAATACCCTCAAAATAACAGTTTCAAATGTTCATAATGGAAGCAATGAAATTAGGAAACTTTTCTTGGATTACAAATTCAAAAATTATGTCAAATATCACATTCGGGAATATCAGTATAACATTACTCTTAGTCATCATCTTTGGAAAAAAAAAAGATTATTGTAATACCCAACCTCTTTTCATAATCCCATTCGGTATCCCACAACATTCCTAAACCCTAGAAACAATAAGCTCAAAAACTTTTTCCTCAACTTTTCAAAATATCTCAGAAGAATTATGGCTGCTCAAGGAGATAACCATATGGATAATCTCTCGTCTAGGATGCTTACTGCAAGTATTGAAGTTAATCCAACAAGGAAAATAAAAAGAGCTATCTCTTCAGCTCAAGTTATTTCGGATGCTTTTGCTGATAAGATTCAGGTCTGGGAACCAAGTTTACGTACCATTATGCGAACGGTTTTAACTATTAAAGTCCGGGAACCAAGTTTGCATACCCGTTTGCAAACGGTTTCACCTGAGTTCGGTCCGGAACGACAGTATGCGTACCTGTTTGCGAACTATCGTACATGACCAAAATCCGGAACTTAAGTTTGCGTACCCTTTGGAAAACTTAGGTGGTTAAGTTCTAAAATCGGTGAAGTATGATTTCATACTCATGAACAAATACATTTATATATTAAGGAATGCAATCTTTGCAAAGCGTGGCTAAATGTTTGTTTCAATTGTGTCTTGTATACTACTAAGAGAATATAAACAATTGAACTACTCTATGAGTAACATAATTAGATTCATTTGATTATCAATTGATCTAGAAGTGTTAGATGAATGTAGTTAATGCAAAATTGTTCATATGGATAACTTCGATTAACTATTGTTGAGCCAACTCAATATACACGTTTAGGTACGGTTACCCATATCTAAATGAATGTATATTTCATTTGTGTGTAACAAGCTAAGACCATATAACGGTGGAGAGATATTTCTTTGGTTTTAAGCGAACTTAGCTTGAATCTTACATCATGTTTTCATTTAACGGTGAATATTGATTGCTTTTTGGTAAGCTAACTTAGAATGAAAACCCTAATTTGAAAGACTATATAAGGGAGAACTCTAGCAACTGGAAAACCTAATCCTCACACCTCCTGTGTGATACTAGTTGCGACTAGAGTCGATTCTCCTTTAACCTAGGTTTTTCTTAAAATCATTATATTTTAACGACTTGAAGACTTCATTGGGATTATGAAGCCATACCCAACTATTTTCTCTGTAGTTGCATGTTCTGATCTTGTTCTATCGTATTGAGTACTATCTTCTCTAAGATTGGCTCGAGATTTATCTCCGATAGGTAAGATATAAAAAGTAATCACAAAGCTCTTCATCTCATTCTTTATGATTCCACAATAACTTGTTCTGCTACCATATAGTTAAGTTATTGTGAGGTGATTGATATTTATAGGTTGTTCTTCGGGAATATAAGACCGGATTATCAATTGGTTCCTATTCACCTTGATTTATCAAAAGACGGAACAAAAATTCATAGGTATTTCTGTGGGAGACAGATTTATCTATCAGAATAGACTTTTCTGTGGGAGACAGATTTGTTTATAAAGTCTTCAACTTTGGGTCGTAGCAACTCTTAGTTGTGGGTGAGATTAGCTAAGGGAATCAAGTGGTTAGAGTCATGCTGGGATTCATAGGCGTAAGGAACACGACTGTACCTTAATCGGTGTGAGACTTGGTTAGGGCTCAACTACATTCCAGTCCGAAGTTAACTTGTAGTAGGCTAGTCTCTATAGCGGATTAATACAGTATGGTGTTCAAATATGGGCTAGGTCCCGGGGTTTTCTGCATTTGTGGTTTCCTCGTTAACAAAACTGCTGGTGTCTGTGTTATTTCTTTTCTGCATTATATTTGTTTATATAATTGAAATATCACAGGTTGTGCATAGTTCAATCAATTAGTAAATCCAACCTTTGGTTGGTGATGAAATTGTTTGACACTTGGAAATTGGTCTTTGGTACCATCCAAGTTGTTTCTCATAATAATCAGGCTCATGGATTCCTATCTGTTTGATTTGCTAATTACATTGAGAAACAGAGATATAACTCTTGGATATATTTCTTTGATTGATTCTGACTGTCTAGTTGATTCTCTTAGATTTATATTGGAGTTAGTCCATACAGATTGCCGAACGAAATATTGGGTGTGGTTGTTAGACCCCCGCTTTTTCACCTAATATAAGTTATCTGTTATTTGTTGATGACTGTCTTAGTTTTGTTAAAGCTTCTCACAAAGAAGTTGATGCTCTTATGAATCTTATTCATGACTTTAGTATTTGTTCTGGTCAAGTCATAAATATACAAATTAAGTTGTTTTTTTTAGTAAAAATGTTGTTTCCCTCATTAAATCTCTCAAGGTCACTGAGATTGGTCTCCATGAGAAACACTTAGGTATTCCTCTTTTCATTACCGATTCCTTTAATCATTTAAATGAACATTTTGATAAGAGCGTTGCTAAATGGCAAGGAAAACATATGAACCAAGCATGAAAATCTGTCTTAGTCCAACATGTGTTAAAATCTTCACCAATTTATCACATGAACACTTTTACGGTTGCAGATAATTTTCTCCAACAGATGGAAATCTCTCAAAGAGACTTTTGGTGGGGTAAAACTAGACCAGATGGTTTTTAACCTACAAATTGGACCAAAGTCTGTTCTCATAAACTTCAAGGTGGTTTGGTTTTAAAAACCTTAGGTATGTTAATCTTTCTTTATTAAGTAAAACTGCATGGAAATTGGTACACTCTAGAAATGAGTTGTATGCCAAAATTCTTGAATGCAAATATTTTAAACATGGTCGTGTTTTTTATTATAACAAAAAGCAAGATTCAACTTGGGTATGGAAGAGCATTTGTTCAGGACTTGAGTTTATTTCTAAACATTCTCAATGGGATGTCAGGAATGTTAAAGATGTTCGTGTTTTTAGGGATAACTGGATTCCAAATCTTGTTCACCCTCTTCATGTGTCTGAACCTAATCCTGATTACAAAATGTATGATTATATTAATCATGATATTAAAAACTTGAAACATGATCTGGTTAGTGATTTCTTTACTCCTTGTAATTCTCATTTAATCATTAGCACTAGGATACCACTTAATGTAAAGATAAGCTAATGTAGAAATTGACGTTTAATCCCATATTTGTTGGGATTTAGACACTCTAGTCCAGCGTCCTCATGCCTAGTATTCTCTACTAAAAAAAAACCCTGGGTAAACAGTTTCGTCCAAATTTTTAACGAGTTAGTCCAAACTCGTAATGATTCAAACTAATCTGTTATCATAATTACCCTTCCGTAATGAGGATACATGAACAAAAATGAGTTTTTAATTTTTGGATCTCAGATTCAAATCAGAAGAGAGACAGAGAGATATTTTGAGGCGATTTCTTGGATTCAATCGTTTCTTCATCATATTTCGGTCTCAGGTTAGAGACTTAGATTTCAATCTCATCTTTCATTCGATTTTGTTTGTTTCTTCGATTATGTGTTTTTGATTTGTTTATTTTTTTGAATGCATGAGATGAAATCAATTTTTCCTTTCATCTTGCTTTCGATTTTTTGATTTCAGTTTTAGGTTTTGATTTTGTTATTTGTTTGGTTTTGATTCTCATAAAACTCATTTGATTTATGTTTTTCATTTTGATCTTTCTTTTGATTTGTTTTTGGATGTATGATATGAAATCGATTCGATCTTTGATTTTTTTGATTTTCCATTTCTTCATATGTGTGTTTTATGAATGGTTATTCATGGTTTACATTGATAGAGTAATTGATTTCTTTTATTTTTGACTATGCAGAATGTGTACTTTCTTGTACACTGTATATGTTTCGATTTATTGTGATTTAAGGTTGATTCGAAAAATTAATTCTCTGATAAATTTAAATATGATTTAGATCTTTAGATGTTACATCTTTGTGTTACTGAATTCGATTGAGATCTTTTAGATGTGACTCATTTTTTTTAATTAGTTATTTGATTTATCATTTGTGTGTTGATTGAACCTAAGGATGCTATTTTTTGAGATATTTTGTATGTTGTTTAGAGCTTTGATGTGTTTTTGATATATGTTTTTTTTGTAATAAGCAGGTTATCAACCATGTATGCGAAGATTGTGTATGCTATCTTGAATCATGGTGAGCATTCGTCCCTATTTAGTAGATGTGTACATACTTGTACAGTGAAATTCTATATGATGAATGCTTGGGTTGCATTGTTTGAATCAATGCTCTATTTTGTTATTTTTTATGTAAATATCTACATACTTGTACACTAGTATGCTATGTGATGAATGCATGACCTGTTTTTTGGTATATATGCTAGATTTTGGTATTATTCCGTAGACGTGTACTTGTTTGTACACTGAAATGCTATGTGATGAATATATGGCATGTCATGTGGGTGTGGGTGGTCAATTTTGTTAAGTTTTCATAGAGGTGTACATGTTTTGCGCACCATGATGCTCTTTGATGAATGCATGGAATGTCCTGTGGGTATGATGCTAGAATTTGTTAGTTTTCTGTAGAGGTGTAAATGTTTATACACTAGTATATGTCTACTTTATATAGCATGTGCATGCACTTTAATGTACACCGTATATGTTATTAATTTAAGTTTTTTTTTAATATATAGGGTACCAACCATTTTTGAGAAGGTTGTGTATGCTATTTTCGAATCATGGTGATCATTTTGTCCTATATTGGTACATGCGTACATATTTGTACACTAAAACTTTCTCTCTGATAAATGCATGGGTTGTTTTGTTTGAACCAATGCTCCATTTCTATTGTTTTCTGCAGATGTGTACATACTTATACACTAGTATGGTCTCTCATGATTTTATGTTCTGTCTTGCGGGTATGGATGTTGGATTTGTTGGATTTTTGAAGGTGTGTACATAATTGTACACCATTGTTTTGTCTCAATATTATATCGCATGCTTTATTGGTATGGATGTGGGATTTTTGTATATGTGTACATAGTTGTACATCATTGTGCTTTCTCATGATTTTATGGTCTGTTTTGTGAGTATGGATGTTTGATTAGTTAGATTTTTGTAGAGTTGTACATAGTTGTACACATACTGATTATTAATGATATAGAACTTATTATCCTTATCCACCTTTGACATTATTTTTATTTTTTTGTAACAGGTGCATGAATCATTTGGTCGCAGTTAATGAAGATTGTTGGACATGGATACGATGTAGAGATGATTACACCTTGATTATTCTATTTATAAATGGTGGATGTCACTAGGATAAGTTTCTTTACCTTTGCAACTTATCTTGAGCATAGTTCACCCTAGTAATGATGCATATGATATTCGGATTGATGATATGTCACACTTCAAACTCGTTAGGTATTATTTGATTTCCATATGTTATAAATTTAGTGACTCATAAGCTCAAAGTGATTTTATTCAATATGGGTAGTGATATTGTTGTTTAGCTACACGATTCAAGTTGTATGTGTGTATAAAATGGTTCACGTTATGCTGTCACATTTATATATGACATTTTATGGGTACGAATGAGCACAAGTTGATTAATTTGAAGATGTGGATAGTTCTGCAACTAAGTGTACATAGTTGTACACATGCTTTTTCTTACTGTGTACATATTTATACACATGTTTATTGTTTTTTAATCTACGCATAGTTCCACAACTTTATGTTGTTTTGTTTTTTCCAGATCATTTCATTGGTGTTTTATGTTTTATTTTCCACATTGAAGATTATCATATTGATGTCTAAGAGACAGCTGGTAACTCTTACGGATAGGATTATTAGTTCCATATCCAGAGCTTCATTTGGAAGACGAAGAACTCAACGCAATAAAATTGTTAGGGAGAAGTAAAGAATACCTATGATGTGCACTGAGTGCTTTACTTACCCCTCCCTTGATGATTTACTACCCTTCTTGCTTACGACTTTGTACTTTTCGTTTTCATGTAACTTGTTAAAATGGATGATACTATCTTATTTATTCTAAGAATCTAGTTTGGCTTTTACTTCAATACATGTGTCTTTATTTCTGCAGGTATGAATAAGTTTCTAACATGTCAGTACATGTTCAACATCATGTACACTTTAATTTTCTAATCTGTCAGTAGATGTGCACCATCATGTACACATAATTATTATTTTTACCTATAATATACCCTGTAAATCTGACACAAATCTACATTCAAAACATCATTCCCACTAATAATAAGATTAATAATATACTTGTTTAAGAAAGCTAAGAAACATAGTCGTCAAAAGTTTTAAAAAGTTACAAACAATTTAAGCAAGTTTTAAACAAAAATCAAGTTGTTGCTCTCCTACTTGATAGACGCATTTATGTGTCTATTTTCATCTCTATTGTGTATATT
>JAJJMB010000025.1:1732521-1962884 GCA_023531105.1 Papaver atlanticum
CGAGCAACGAACCTTTTTACCACTACAACTATAAAACGACTTCAGTTCAAGCACGCTAATCTTGGTATTCTTTATCTTCTGCGATATTCTACACTTTGGCAGGACCACCGACAGGTTTCTGCAGGTTCTGATGCTACCATCTCCAATAAGTATGTACAAACCTACAAAAATCATACAAATCCAACTTCAAAAATTATGAAACAAGTCATATATCCATGAGATAGCTTACTAGTGTACTAGTATGTACACCCAACAAATCCAACTTCGAAAATTATAGAACCCACGACATCCGTACTCACAAAACAGATCATATATCCATGACATAACATACTAGTGTACAAGTATGTACACACCTATAGAAATCTTACAAATTCAATCTTCATGCTCACACAAGAAAGGTCATATGCCCATGACATGATATAACAGTGTATAAGTATGTACACACCTATAAAAATGGCACAACCTAACATTCAAAACCACAAAATAGGTCATATTCCCATGGGATAATACATCGGTGTACAAGCATGTACACAACTACAAAAATTTAACAAATCCAACATATATGCTCATACAAAACATGACATGATACAGCAGTGTACAAGTATGTACACACCTACAAAAATGGAAAAACTATAACATTCAAAACCACAAAACAGGTCATCTTTCCCATGACATGAAACAACAGCGCACAAGTATGTACACTCCTGAAGAAATTTAACAAAAACAACATCATGCCAACGAAATAAGCCATACATCCTTGAGCTATCATACATGTGTACAAATCTGTAGACAACCACAACTAATTTAAGTAAAATAAAAATCGTACTCACATTATAGTCCATATACCCCTGAAATAGCATGTTGTTGTACAAATATGTGCACAACTACAACAAATCTAACAAAAACAACATTCATACCCACATAACAGTCCATAGACCCATGAAATAGCATTACAGTGTATAAATCTGTACACTACCAACATTCATGCCCACAGACAATCCATACATCCCTGAAACATCACTGTGGTGTACAGAATTTTACACTACCACAAAAAATCTAACAAAAACGACATTCATACACACAAAACATCCCATACATCCCTGAAACAGCACTGCGGTGTACAAATCTTTACACTATCACAAAAAATCAAACAAAAACAACATTCACACACATAACAAGCCATAAATCCCTGAAAAAACATGCTGGTGTACAGATCCGTACACTATCATATCAAATCTAACAAAAATAGCATTCATACACATAACAGGCCATAAATCCCTGAAAAAACATGCTGGTGTACAGATTCGTACACTATCATATCAAATCTAACAAAAATAGCATTCATACACACATAACAGGCCATACATCCCTGAAACAGCACGTCGGTATACAAATCCGTATATTATCACAACAAATCTAACAAAATAGCACTCGTACACACATAACAGTCCAATATATGAAAATAGTAGATGATCTTACCTTTTGTTACTTGAATAGATGTTGAATCTTCTATGGTTGTTGTTTCTTCTTCTTTGAAGGTCTTGATTTCTCTTCAATCGCAGATTTCCTTTTAAATAATGACGGTTTTGGATCTTTTTGCTACCTGATTAGATGCTGAATCTAATGCTTTTTGTCGTTTTGTTCTCTTTGAAGCTCTTGATTTATTTTAATTCATTAATTTCTATTTAGATGATGATTCTGGACTATTTTGTTGTTGCATCTTCTTCACCATGATGTAACTGCTGCTGCGATGTTCATTCATAGCTAGGGTTTTGATTTGAATCTTCACTAATTTCTGTTTCTTTCTCTCTCGGTTAAATGATTGTTTTGATTATTTTTTTCATTTTTTTTTCTTTCCCAATTTTTGTTCAGGTATTGAGAAGAATAACGGTTTTCATTCGTAGCACGTGTGGATTAAGGAAAACGTGTGAAGGATATTAATGTTTTTGCAACTTTTTTGGACTAATCTGTACCTAGTTGACTCGGGCTGGACTAAACAGTACTTTTGGACTGGTTTTTGGACTAAACCGTGTTTTTCCCTAAGCTAATTTGGCGTTTTACCAAAAATGGTCAGTTTGAAGTCAGCTTAAAAAGTAATTTAAGGGATATACATTTACATGCAGAGCCCTAGTATGATAAACCCAACTTATAAGTTTTTAGGGAAGTTACAAATTCTTCCTAAAATGCAACTCTTTATCTGGAAATGTCATGAGGGTATTTCACCCTAAAAAACAACTGTTTTAAAATCCTGTTATTATCGTGATAAACAATGTGACATGTGCAACCTAACTACCTTAGAGTCTGCAGAGCATATTATTCTTCATTGTCTTTTTGCCCAAGCAGTCTGGACACTCACCGCTTATAGAGATCAAATTCTTTAGGATTCATCATTGAATATTAGAGTTGCTAAATGATGTCAGAGTGGGTATCTAAGTTGCTAAATGATGTTTCTCTAAAATAAAAAGTTGTTTGTTTCTTCACAATAGCATTTTCCTAATTTGAATTAGAGATCCATTCATAAGTATAAAGATAGTCGAAGTTGAGATGTATTGGTGCACTAAGTTGCACCACTTTTCAATAAATCTCATTTGTTTAACAACTTTGATAACGAAGCACCGTTCCATTTTGACGAACGCTTTTGCCGTATCCAGCTTAATAGCAACCCTGCCACTTTAAGCCTTTCTAACTCTTTATATAATGAATCAGTTCATGCGCAATTTTAGTATTATCAAGGATGTTTCTCCTGAGACATCATATGCCGCTTGCCATTGAGAAACAATCTTGCACAACAACTTTTCGTATTATCAAGGATATTTCTCCTGAGACATAATATGCCGCTTGCCATGGAGAAACAATCTTGCACAACAACTTTTCGTCATAGCAGTCATTAACTTGGATATAATTTTATACGAAATATTGCATAAGATGATTGTTCCGAAATCAGCCGGAGTTTCAACACAATTAGCAAGTGGAGAATTATTCATACTTCAAATGACATGTTCTTACTGGTATACAAAAAGATACTAAATAGGAAAAACTAGAAAAGTGAAAGACCCGCTTTATATAGAACGAAGGTGTATCTCCAAAAGTGGTAAGCATAAATTTACGGATGCCATAAAGAATGGTAACCAGAGTATCTGCCAACTTGCCTCATGAACGGAAAGCAGAGCAACAAGAACAGTTGCATCATGAACAGAAAGCAGAACAAGAACAAAGCCCGCAAGAATACAAAGAGAGCAATGATGCTGAGTCTGAGACTGCTCAATTGAAGATCAAAAAAACATAGCATTGCAATTTTATAACTTGTGCAGTGTTTTAAGGTTTACTCTTCATCAAGTTGTTTGATTCTGGAATAATGATCAGGGAAAATTAAGAGAGTTGCGCGATATATAACAAATAACTGTACTACTAAAACAGAAAAATAACGCATCAAGCAGAAAAAAATAATTCCACTCTCAACATTGATGCTTTACATTTTAACAACTAACTTCTTTAACAGAGAAGCACTGAAGCTTAAGACAGCATAAGCAGTAACTGAAACTCACTTTTCCAGACACAATTTAGAATTAGAATGTATAATCTATATACACTGGCTTGAGGGGCAGATCCTTTCTCATTCTAACCACCCCTGCTAGCTAGACTGGCAATTAAACATGGATCAGTGTGGACCGACAAATGTATACTGAGAAGGGATAAATTTAGAGGTTACTGAGGTTATTGTGCTACTGCTGGTTCTGTTGCTGGAAGTTTTGATTCTGTGGCAGCATACCAGATTGTAGATTTTGTGTATTGCCAGATAGATTACCAAACCCACCTTGTGCACCAAGTTGCTGCTGCTGCTGTTGTTGTTGCTGCTGTTGTTGTTGTTGTTGTTGTTGCTGTTGCTGTTGTTGCTGTTGCTGTTGTTGTTTCTGCTGCATTGTCATCATATTACCAGGATTTACTGCTCCCATGTTGAACACTGCAATGAAAAATTGCAAGTCATTTAGCCTTCTGGTGATACTCTAATATAAAAAGTATGCTAAGTTTCAACCGCAACCGTGTTTCCACAGGTCCAAGACAACTGTTTGACAGCAATTGATATTAACATGACTTATCATCCAACAGTGGTCAGTAAGTTTCCCATCAACTTAGAACTTATAGTACCGCAGAGGTTTAGATAAATGATGGTGGGTGGGTTGGGCTTCCAAATTGACTTCTCTATGTGTTTGACATGTTATAAACAGATGGAAAGAACAAAAAAGGAACCAGATACATACTTTGATCATTTAAGAGTGATGAAGGATTCCTTTGTTGATGTGCACCGGATAGTCCATACTGTTTTCAGGAAACACATAAATAAGATATAGAGTTAATGACAACATAAAAATTACTGAGTGTATAACATCACATCCTTAATAACGCTCTGTTATTCATGAACAAAAATTCAACGACAACAATCACTTAAATCATTGTCACTATTCGCTTTTCAGCAAACTATCATCCAAAATTCAATAATTCTGTTACTGCTAAGGTAAATAACTATATATCAATACCTTATTATCACCTTCATCGACAAACATATTTAAAGGATTTTTTTCTTGAAGGGATTTTGCTCGTTTCGAAGTTAGATTAATACATCATGTATCACTTAAAATAATATAGTGGGTAAAAAGTGACAAACCTGGGTCCTAGGCAACAGTGATTGTGATGCAATCGTAGATGACATGTTTGGAATCTGAAAGTAGAACACAAATGAGAAAGACATTTCACTGTTAGCACACTTCTTAAACTATAAAGGAGGAAAAGAACATCGCTCTACCATGACTTATTTCTTTCTAAGCTTGCTAATGCAGTAACAGATGCTGCAACATAAGAACTAGACAAACAAGCGAGAAAGGGGGAAAACATGCTGAAGTAATGATTAAAAAAAAACGAGATCGACTCAAATGCCAATTAAGAGGAGGTATTTCCTTTTTAGAAAGTATCCAAGACTTATTGGAATTAAAACAATGCTCTAGAACTCGTACTCTAATCAGCAATACAAGGAACATTACCTTTATACCATCCCTAGAATGTGCTCTTAAAGAGCTGTATTTTATTGTGGAATCATATTGCGGAAGCAATGAAATCGGGAAAAAACAACACAAAAATGAAAAATGAAGTCGAACCATTTGAGAGTTCGGCGACGATTGAGCAGCGTTGAACAATATATTATTAGCAGTTCCAGCAAGCTGGCTTAAATGATTCCTTAGATTTCCTTGGTTGAGTTGGTTTTGCCCAATGGCGTGCTGCATTTGCCCAGATTGCAATTGCCTACCTTGGAATTGCTGGTTTCCTAATGATTGAGAATATTGCATCTGGTGTTGCCCATGTACCAAAATTTGTTTCTCAGTAGAGAGAATCAACACAATATATTAAGATAAACCAAAAATATATTTGTAGACTTACCGTTTGGAATTTCTGAGACGTTCCTGACAAATCGTGCATCTGTTGTGACAGCTGGGTCTGCCAACAAAAAGCAAAAGCAGGTAATGGTAGATGAGATAGAAGGATTTCGCTTATATTATGAAGAAATGAGACTAAAGCATAATGCAAGACTATTGAAACCCATGGTTTACGCTTATACAGAAATGAACTGGATTAATTGTGCAAAGTCTAGAATGCTTGATTAGCAAATTAATTAATGAAGTTGGCGTGAATATAAAATTCTAACTGTTACTAGATTACTGTTAGAATAAAAAAGACTAGTCAAAATCAGAGTTGGGAATTTTATGGTTTGCGCAATAAATCTAAATTAGTCCAAGCTAATCTTCGATTAGATTAACTTAAGTCGGATAAGTAATCTGTATTAAGGTGTTTATGGCTTAAATTTAATCATGCACTATGACTAGCTTAAGGTTAACGATAGATTAAGTTAAAGCTAACTAGTGCGCTGTACCATGCCGCCATGTGGTGCGTCTCTCAACTTATGATGGAAGGTTAGAGAGACATGTGACAAGCATGACAAAGACTCTCGTCTAGCCTCTCGCAATAACAAAATCAGTTTTATACATCATTCAAGCATGAAGAAATAGAAGTAGAAGTCCAAGTCAAAAGACATAATAAGTTGGCTTCTTTTTCTTCTTCATGGTGTGTGTGGTTCATGAAGCTATGTGTGCTGTTTTTGATACTGTTCAATTTAGTTGAAGTAGGAACTGAGTACATGGTATTCCCAAGTCTTCAGAGAATGAATACGTAAAAAGTTATGACTATTAATGAATTCTAAATGAAGGGAATAATTTGTTTTGACATGCATGGTGTCTGTACTATGCATGATACTGATTTTTTGAGCCGAAGAACATGTTAATACCAGGGTTAGATCTGTTATCTGCATATGGTTAAGTTGATCTCATGTTTAGGTCTAAATAATGATAAATAAAGAGCTGAAAATGTAACAGGGAAAACTGAACCCATTGGAAAGTATGACACCATACCGATCAAAAACAAAGAAAGAAAGTGTAATACAATTATGCAAGCTTTACTCCAACCTAGATTTGCAATCATTATTTAGACAGGTGTGATGGTTTTGATGAGATGGGTTAATTTCTTTTTTCTCCCTCGTACTATTACAACTCTTGTTTGGCTTTACTTGAGTCATTGGTTATAATATGCGTACCTGTCCCACTCCTCCTTGCCCCACATTCTGCCTAAGCGCCTGTTGGGCAAAAAGTTGCTGCTGGTGGGGAGGTAACTGCTGCATCATTTTCTGCCTTTGAAGTTGTTGCTGCTGCTGAAGTTGTTGTTGTTGTTGTTGTTGCTGCTGCTGAAGTTGTTGTTGATGCAGCTGTTGTTGTTGTGTTTGTTGCTGAGGAGAAGGTGCATTCATTATGTTTGTGCCAGACCTAGGTGAGTTCGCATATGGCAGAGGCGAAGTGGTTGTGTTATCAAATGAAGCAGCTCCAGTCATACCAGGTGATGGAATTGATCTCCCTATGATTTGTGCTGCCGTAGACTGCAAAAGTATGCTTGATTAAGAACACTTGAGTATGTATATTAAAACAACTCTACTTATTATAATAAATTTTAAGAAGCAGATAACACTTGAAAATAACTGTTCAAGAGTCGAGAAAAGATTGATGTGCTTGATGTGTACTTTTCATTAACGGCGGAAATAACTATGTTAAAAAGCCAAGAAGGATTGATCTCGTCCATTTGTACCATTCATTAACGGCTTAAAGAAAAAAGTAACGCAACGTAAGTTTGATATAAAATCAGTAATAGCATGTGTAGAAACTAAGAACCATGTAAAGTATGAAAATGCTGTCTTTAGCTTAATTAATACAAAATAGTCAGCAAATGCATAGCTGAAACAGACAACATAGAAGCACTAGAAATGTCACATAGAAGTTATTTAACCTGTAGAAGAGCTCCTTGGCTGTTAACATTATTAGATGTTGGAGTGTTCTTTGAATACATGCCTGAAAAGTTAAGAATTTGAGTGTCACCACAAAGTCATCGACTGTATGAATTTTACTATAAGTCAGGCAAATTCTGACACTTCAGATTAACAATAAGGAGCAACAGAGCGTTTACCAGAAGCATCAGGAAAATTCTGTGGACCTTCTCCAACAGTAAGCACATCTACGAGATGCACTGGAAGGGAAGCTGGAAGTTGCCTTTGATCTACTTGCATTCGCGATCCTGAAAAGTATGGCAGTTGGCGAGCTTACAAAAAGAAGTAAAAAACACACGGCCATACCTCCATGATGAAATTTTAGTTGATCAACGCCTTAAAAAACAGTGTATGTGCCTCATATCATCTCGAAGCTTCTTAAAAATAGTTGAGAAAATATTGATTTAGATAACAAATCAATATGTGAGGTTAGTCTTTTTCTTGCTCCTTTACAATTGGTGCAGGAATATCCGAATATGAAGACTAAGTCTTGCCTTTCAGATAAGAAAACATTTTCAGGTTGGTGTCTTGGAACTTACAGGAACCAACCCAGAAAGTATGCCAATTGAATGAACCAAATCTAAAATACACAAACTTAACGACATTTACTATTCTATACTACAATTGTATATAACACTAAAGTAAACTTTCTTTTTCTTCTGACGAGTCATGAAGATAACAAGCAACAGAGCATACAGAACACATCTTTGAACAAAAAAAGAAGATAAGGAGTTGTTAAAGGGTTTCACCAGAATTTACGGCCGCTCGCAGTAAATTCTCCTGCTCTTGGATTTTGGCAGCTTGAACTTTATCAATAGTTGGAACAACTGATTGTACCTGACGAGCTCCCAAACCATACGCCTTCCGGGTATCAGCTATGACCTTTTCAGCACTTTCGCATGCAGCTCCAATCATCTCAATTCTGGTCTGCACTATTGACGATAGCTTATTTCATGATGCAAGAAACCCCAAAAGGACACAGACAAAAGAATTTCACAAAATAAAACTCCATTCCACCTTTATCTTTTCAATTTGTTTGAGTATAGGGAGATTATGCATTCCAATCAATAACTGTTCTCTCTTAGAATTGTCCTCTACTTCCATCTCAGGCAACAGCTTTGATGATAACATCACCGGTAGTACTGCCACCAATTTTTTTGTTAGAAACACAAAAGCAATTCATTATAAAAGTTAATATATGTGTAGAGGTTACTCCAAGCAATTAAACCTCATTGTAAAAATGGTACTCCCTCCTCCACCCCACCCCACCACCAAACTAAAATCTAAATGCTGCCAGCCATGTAGACTATAAATAAAATCAGGCATTGGTTCATTGGGCTTAATCAGTAAAGGACTTTTGGGGCCATGTAGACTCTATGAAGATAGTCTAAAGAAGAAGATAACAGTGGAAATCACTCAACCATTCTTTAGATCATCAAGGTAGATGAAGGGGATAAAATAAAGCTTGATGCAAACCAGGAAATTAGTGGGTATACAACCCCCACAGTGTACGATTCCACCATTGTATAAAACCCCTTGTCTCCCACCTTCTCTTCCCAGCTAATCATAGTAAAAAGGCTCAACATTGGGGTATACACACCCCATGAACCATTCTGTCATTGTATAAAACCCCTTGACACCTCACTTTCTCTTCTCAGCTAATCATAGTAAAAAAGACTACTCAACATTGAGAAACCAATACTATTCCCAACATTATGCATAAAAAGAGTCCTAACCGTGTATTTATGTATATCAAGCATGTCTAATTCACAGCAAGTTTTTGCGGCAAACAATAATCAAGGCGTACAAAGTCAAGAAACTAGCCATTTCCTAAGTGTGGACCCTAGATACATAAACAAGTTGGAGATACGAAATTACTTACTTGTTGCATTCTCTGCATTAACATTCTTTGGATAAACAACAAATGCTTTAGAAACTTTCTTGATATCTTCCACAATATTGTATAGCTCCAAATTGACCATAGAAAATTGCCCCAACATATCTTGCCTATCATCACCTCAGTTAGTCAATTCATCAAACACATATAAGACAACGAGTAAGAAAAACAAAAAAAACCTAATTCCGAAATTGCAAGAAGATAATCGAGGTAAGAATGAAAAGTACCATTTAGGAACAGAATTAGTACGAGCGATGACATCGAAATCTTCAAGGATACGAGAAATGGCTTTGAACAGACCAATTGCTCTTGTTTTAACTGATTCTAGATTTAGTTGTTGTTGTACTCCTTGACTTAATCTCTCCACTACCACTTTCTGTTGTTGTTGTTGAGTTTGATCTTGACCTGGTTGTGGTGGCGGTGGTTGTTGGGGTTGGGACATTATCCCTCTTCCTGCTCCTCCTTCCATGGTGGCTTCTGGTTACAGGGGAGGTTCTGGTATCTAAGACTGGGAATGGATAGTTATAAATAAAAGAAAAGAAAAAAACAGTATAAAGGGTTCTACTACGGCTGACTCGGATTTGAACAAAAATTACGAGTCAGCTGCCAGACCGTTTTTCTATTGAATCCGATTCGAAAATTTTACACCAACCACGAGCCCAAGACGGAAATGTTTGGCTCACACGCTAGGGGAGCATTTCTGATCTAACATCATCCCAATCAACTATCGTGAAATATGATGACTTTTACAAGTTTTTCATTATGCAAATATTATTACAACCAATAATATATAAGATGATTGGTTGTGATAATGTTATATCAAACTGCTCGAGCAAATTTTTCCTAAGACGGCAATAATAATTTGAGTCATTTTTAATCCGCCTCTGGTCGAGTTAAAGTTTCCTCGTAATCAATCAATAATGCGCCAATAAGGAAATAATCGTTTGATAGAGCATTCTTGAAAAACAGTTTAGTCATCATCCATCGAGAAAGATTAAGAGAAGAAATTCCTTAGAGATTTTGGTCATGGAAGGAAAACGATTCACGAGTTTCTTTCTTCTTATGGGTACGATCTTTTCAGTATTTTTTGTTTCTGTGGATTCTTCTGGGTGAACTGTAATCCTTTAGGGAACTTAGTTAACCTCAAGCTAAGTTGAGGGAAGAATCCTATTCTAGGCAGGAATCCTTGTTTAGGCAGAATTCCTAGTTAGGGAAGAGTTTTGATTTTACTCTTAGTTTAGGAAATAGATTCCTAATAGAAGTCCTTGGTCGGCTGAGTACGATGAAGGATATAAAAAGAGGCTTTGGCTAATAGCTAAGGATATACTAGATACACAGAAAACCTAGAGAAAGCTTGGAAGAATACTTGTGCAATCTTAGCAAACAGTTTAAGGTTGATCCACTGTTTACAAGATTGTGAGCGTAACAAAGAGAGAATTGTAATCGTTTTCTTGTTCATAATCTAAAGAAGATATTTTTCTTCGAATCACTACTTTGTGTTCTGTTTTCTAAGTTTTTCGTCTATTATTATTCTGAATTCCGCCTTTATAGTAATATCTACCAAGGTATAGAGATCATATGTTCCAAGTTGGTATCACGAGCAAGGTTAGTTTCTGGGGTAAATCCCTGTGGTTTATGGTTTTCACTAGATCTCTCTACATAAAACTTGGTGAGGTACTCGAGAAGCTAGAAGACGTTAAGAGAACAAGGGGATCAAGGATGACAAAGTCAGATGATGAACCTAAGCAAAGCGAACCACAAACTATGGAAGAAAAGGTGGCTACACTACAAACAGACATGAAGTCGATTAAAACCACCCTTGAAGAATTGACTGAATGTATTCGTTCTCATACACCCAAGTCGAAGACGAAGAAAAAGGTTTCGCCTTCACCTGAAACTTCGGAAGAAGATGAAGATGAAGAAGATGAGGACGAAGAAAAGAAGAAAATCGAGTTTCTTAAAAGTCCTACATCAACTAAACTTCATGGTAAGAATCTGAAAATTGATTTTTGTGTTGATATTCTACTTTACGATGGGAGTGTCGAGGTAGAAAAGTTGGATGATTGGATTGAGCGTCTAGAGACGTATTTCTCTTTCTTTGAATATGGTTCAAAGGAAAAGATTGCTTTCGCGGCATTGAAGCTACAAAAGCATGCTCTAACCTGGTGGAAAGCTTATCAGCTACGAAAAATGCAACTCCAGCTACGAAAAATGCAACAACTCAACAAACTAAAGAACCTGCTCCGACTCAAACTGCTGAAGAAAAATAAAAAGCCTATGACAAATGGGTTGGTGATGATTTTGATTGCAAAAACTATATTCTCAATGCTTTATCTGATGATTTGTATAAATATTACTCCACGTTTGATACTGCTAAAGATGTGTGGGATTCTTTACTGAAAAAGCATGATATTGAAAAAGCCGGATTGAAGAAATATGATGTGAGCCGTTATATGAAGTACCAAATGGTGGATGATAAATCAGTTGTTGCACAAGCTCATGAACTTCAGAAAATTTCCCATCAAATTCTGACCGAAGGTATGAAGATAGATGATCAATTTCAAGTAGCTATTATGATTGACAAGCTACCACCTAACCGGAAAGATTTTCATAATGCTTTGCATCATAAGTCTAAGGGATTCTCTCTTGAAAGTTTGATTGTTAAGCTCAGGGTTGAATAAGAAGCTCGAAAACAAGATAGAAAAGAAGATATTCTTATTGTTTCCAACAATAAGAATCAGACTCCAGCGAGCTTGAAACCTAAGAAAAAAACTATGAAACCTGACCAGAACCAAATGAAAGGAAAACCTAATAAAAACAAGAACCCACACCCATCAAGGAATGTTCAGAATTCCAATTCATAATTCCTTTGTTATGCCTATGGTAAACCAAACCATATATCTCGATATTGCAGAAATAACAAAGGAAAGAATAACGCTCAAGCTAATGTTGCTGAAGGCGTTATAATTGCCATGGTTTCTGATCCATAGATTTACATGGTTGGTAGATCTAATGGGTGGTGGATAGACAGTGGTGCTTTGCGCCATTGTTGTTTTGATAGGTACCTATTTAAGAGTTATGAATAAATCAAGGATAAGAAAGTGTTGTTGGGAGATTCCCACACCACTATTGTGAAAGGTTCTGGTACGCTAGAACTGAAGTTTACTTCTGGGAAGACACTTATGCTGAAAGATGTCATTCACACTCTAAAAGTGAGAAAGAACCTTGTTTCCGGCTATCTTCTCAATAAGGCTGGGTTGTATCAAACTATTGGATCCGATCTTTACACAATTACTAAAAACAGTATGTTTGTAGGAAAAGGTTATGCTACTGATGGAATGTTTAAGCTTAATGTTGAAATGAATAAAATTGCATCTTCTTTTTATATGGTGTGTACTTTTAATGTTTGGCATGCTAGATTTTGTCATATGAACAGTAGATCAGTAGATACCATAAGCAAGTTAGATTTTATTCCTAAACTATCCATGCATGATTTAGAAAAATGTGAATTTTGTAGTCAAGCAAAAATAACCAAGAGTTCCCATAAATCTGTTATTAGAGAATCTGAGCCTTTAGAGTTAGTGCATTCTGATCTATGTGAATTTGAAGGTATATTAACTAGAAATGGAAAAAGATATGTCATGACTTTTATTGACGATTTTTCAAATTATACTTATGTTTACTTGCTAAGTCATAAGAATGAAGCTATTGAAAAATTGAAGCTTTTTATTGTTGATGTTGAAAATCAATTTGTAGTGATAGAGGCACTGAATATGATTCTAAACCATTCACTGAAATTTATGAATCTTCTGGAATTATACATGAAAAGACTGCTCCTTATAACCCTGAAATGAATGGAAAAGCTGAAAGAAAGAATCGTACTTTTACTACTCTTGTGACTGCATGTTTACTTAGTTTTGGTGCTTCCTCTCATTGGTGGGGAGAAATTTTGTTGATTGTTTGTTATGTTTTGAATAGTGTTACAAATTCGAAAAAAAAAATTCCATCTTATGAACTTTGGAAAAACAAAAAACCTAATGTCACTTATTTTAAAGTATGGGGTTGTTTGGCTTATGTTCGTATCCCTGATCCTAAAAGATCAAAGCTAGCTAGTAAAGCTTATGAATGTGTTTTTGTTGGGTATGCTCAAAATAGTAAAGCTTATATATTTTTTGATCTTAATAATAAAGTTATTATTTAATCTATTGATGCTTATTTCTTTGAAGATAGATTTCTTTTTAAATCTAGAAATAGTGGGGGTTCTCTGCCTAGTGTTGTACCTAGTAAAAGTTCTGAAGTTAGAATAGAAGAACCTAGAAATGAAGAAACTAGAGACGCTGAAATTGAACCTAGGCGTAGCAAAAGGGCTAGGACTGCGAAGAACTACGATTCTGACTTTAAAATTTATACACTAGAGGAAGACCCTTCTAGTCTTCAAAAGGCACTTAATTCTCCTAAATCTGGTTTTTGGCAAGAAGCCATGGATAATGAAATGGACTCCCATAATCTTAATGGAACTTGGCACCTAGCAGATTTACCCATTGGTTGTAAAGCAATATGTTGTAAATGGGTACTTAAAAGGAATTTGAACCATGATGGTTCAGTAGACAAATACAAAGCTGGGTTGGTAGCTCAAGGCTTCAGACAAAAAGAAGATGTAGATTTCTTTGATACTTATTCTCTTGTTATAAGATTAACTATTATTCATGTTTTGATTGTTGTTGCTGCTGTGCATAATCTTGTTGTTCATCAAATGGACGTTAAAACAACCTTTTTAAATGGTGAGCTAGAAGAAGAAATTTACATGGACCAACCTGAAGGTTTTGTTGTTCCTGGTCAAGAACTAAAAGTGTGTAAGCTAGATAAGACACTTTATGGTCTGAAACAATCTCCCAAGCAATGGCATGAAAAATTTGATAATTTGATGATTTCACATGGTTTCAGAATTAATGAAAGTGACAAATGCATATAATATAAGTTTGAAAACAAGCATGCAACATGATTTGTTCGTATGTGGATGATTTGCTGATTTTTGGTTCAAACTTGTCTGTGGTTGAAGAAACTAAGAATATGCTTAAGTCTAACTTTGAAATGAAAGATTTGGGTGAAGCTAGTGTAATTCTGGGAATCAAGATTACTAAAACTAATGATGGTATTTCTTTGGATCAATCTCATTATATTGAAAAGATTTTAAAGAAGTACAACTATTTTGATTGTAAACCCGTGAGTACTCCTTTTGATGTTATTGTTAAACTGTTTAAGAATACTGGTGATAGGATTAGACAATCTGAATATGCTAGTATAATTGGTAGTCTTTGTTATGCAACTGATTATACCAGACCAGACATTGCATATGCAGTGGGTTTTTTATGCAGGATTACCAGTTTACCTGGTTTGAAACACTGGAATGCAGTTGAGAGGGTTATGCGGTATCTTAAAAAGGCCGTTAACCTAGGATTACATTATAAGAGGTTTCCCGCAGTCCTTGAAGGAAACTGTGATGCTGATTGGAACTCTCTTTCAGATGACTCCAAGGGCACTGGTGGATATTTGTTTAGTATTGCTGGTGGCGCTGTGTCTTGGAAGTCAAAGAAACAGACAAATCTAGCTCAATCTATGATGGAGTCTGAATTGATAGCACTAGCAGCAGCTAGTGAAGAAGCACGATGGTTGAGAAACTTGCTTTTTCAAATTCCTGTATTGGATAGACCGATCCCAACTATTATGATCCATTGCGATAGTACCGCGACTATTGCAAAAGTACATAATTGTTTCTATAATGGTAAGAACCGACGAATATGTCGAAAGCACAATACAATTAGAGAGTTTCTCACAACTAGTGTTGTACGTATGTATCATGTTAGGTCAGAAGAAAACTTAGTTGATCCTTTGACGAAAGGATTAGCTAGAGGAAAGGTATTACATACCTCCAAAGGAATGGGACTTCTGCCCACTAGAAATTGAGCCATTTTGTGATGGATACCCACCTAGAAATAGGTTCAAAGGGAATAACGATTTACAAATGATATGGAGATAGAATCATGCATCTTTTCCATGGCATGACATCCTTAAGCGGGTTAAGGTTGAGTTCTTTAACTCTTAATGATGTTTATAGCTCTATATAGAGTGGGGTACCAAGATACATGAGTACCTTTGATAGACTCGCATATGTGAATGAGAAATTGTGGCCGCTTTCTATGAGAATGTGGGTAGTTCTTTATAACATTCATTAAAACTTGGATAAGCACAAAGCTGTAATGTGCTGGCTTTTAAGACTTTACTCTTAGTATAGTTGTATGTGTGTTAAGTAATTTATTCTCTCCACGGAGTTCAAAGACATATGTTCACTCTATGTCAGAGCTCAGAGAATTTAATACTATGTAAAGGTTCAAAATCGAAAGATACCTTTGCTTATGCACATAACTAAACGGATCTTGCTCAATGATTTTAAAAAATACAAGTGGGGGATTGTTGGGATATATGTTTTTAAAAGATTTCTTTTGTACATTTATATGATCAACAATTCAATCTTGGCCTAGTGGTTAAGCATTTTGGGCCTTGAGGGTGAGGTCTAAGGATCAAATCCTCCCCCTACTGATTGTGCATATATATATATATATATATAATATTACATTAGTTCCGGCCTAGCCTAGATGGCCATGAATACCTTGATCTCGGCCTAGCCTAGTCACGGCCTCCTTGCTAGCCGTTCTAGCCTACCATCTAACTAGCCACGGCCTCCTTATCTTTCGGACTAGATTATCTCTCGTCTTACTATACCCGTGGCCACAACCACGAACCAACGTATCCAAACTTCATAAGCACCATGTACATGCCGACTCGACTAGCTATCGACTAGGTCGCATGTCACGACTTAAGACTAGTCGTTAGCCTGGTATCCGCATCTTGTTGTATTATTATGGTTAGATGCCATCTTATGGTAAACTCTTTAGTCACACATACTCTTGGATTGAGTTGTCTCTTCAAGCTACGCCGACAAAATATGGCTAGCTTAGGCTATTGCTCAGTCAAGTATCGTGACGATCTAGACAAGACTAGAAACAAGTCCATGACTCTACTAATTCCTACAAGAAATCAAAACACGTTACATGGGGGAATTATTTATGGGTATTGGTCTGCTGGTTTATACCACCATGCGGCATGGCAACATCCCATGATAAGGAAGTTACAAGTAGTGGTAAGCAGTTAAAGGAAGTGGCTAAGTAATGGAGTGATGGTTTACGGGTTCCCAGAAACTTCTGGCGTAACCATACCATTATCTCCGCTATTCGCATTTCTCCATCTCTCCACTACTTACGAGGAAATAGTGAGTGTTCCCTACAGCAATAAATATATAACTTTGTATATTCAGAAGACAGAAAAAGCTTATCATTCCCAAGCTCTTCTTCTTCCATAGTTCAATAACCTCACACCTATTTCAATCACCACTGATTTCCTCAATTTTCTTTGCTTTCCCTCCCCTAATATCAACCCATTTTCTCTCTTTGTAACCGAAGCAAAACGTGAACAGCCAACTTCTTGGTTTAGGCTCTTTTTGTACGATTTTGATTTTCGAACCTAAAGAAAGTACTTTGATAGTACATTGTTTTACCTAAGAGCGATTTTTGGGTATTAACAATTGGCGACCATAGCCGGAGATCAACCTCTCGGCTACAAATTTAATTCTTCAATCGTCTGAAAGAAAAACAAAATGGTGGATCTTAGGTCTGGTTCGGTAACCAATCCCAATGAAAGCTCAATAGCCACCCCTAATCCAAACAACACCGGTAGTGGATCAAGCTCAGAAGGTACTCTTAATCCCAACAACACCGGTGGCAGGACTCCAGAGATCACTCCTCCAAACATGTCTAATGAAAACAACAACAACATTCCTCCCCCTGCCGTCGAGGATGCCATGAACGAGGAGCAGGCACCACCAACCATAGCTGATTTAATAAAAAGGCAAGACACCTTGGTTGAAACTCAAGTAGCCATGGCCACCACTCAGAAGGAAGTTTTCACCTATCTGAAGACTTTAACGGAGAAGCTTACACCCAAGCAGCGTCATCACCAAATGGAACAAGTTAGGGGCGGCGGCGCAGGCACCTCCAGAGTCAACACTTAAGGAGATCACGAAGTGCGGGTTATTACTAACCACACGACAGAAAGGAGTCAGCCTCATCAAAATTTTATCACGCGAGAAGATCTCCAAAGGCTCCTACAGAACCGTGGAAAGGAAGGATCAGCCTCATTTCATCAGCACCATCCTCCCTACCCAATGGAGATCCAGAGGATTCCGCTAAGAAGAGGGTATTTGTAACACCCCGTGTTTTTAGCATGGCGCATGCTAAAAGGTGCGCCATGGCCCGAGATGAAGCTTCATCCAAATCTTCCATTGCATAGGAAAATGAACATTGGCCCTTGGCCCATACGTTGACAATGTTCAGCCAACATGGATGAACATCGGGTTGGCAGTGGCAGTGAAAAGCCATCTTGTCCGGTTGTTCAGAAATATATGGCAATGGCCATGAATAGTAAAAGTGGGAGATGATGAATGATTTTTGGTCCTCCAATTTAAGTTGTAATTAAAAATGTCAAGTTAACATATATAGGGAGGGGTAGTTGGTTGAAGGTGCATATGCGGACTATGCACCAAGTAAGCTTCATAGCTTAGCCGGAAGAGTA
Source organism: Papaver atlanticum (assembly GCA_023531105.1). Taxonomy (NCBI): domain Eukaryota; kingdom Viridiplantae; phylum Streptophyta; class Magnoliopsida; order Ranunculales; family Papaveraceae; genus Papaver; species Papaver atlanticum. The sequence continues at coordinate 1,750,518 of JAJJMB010000025.1, forward strand.
TAAATGATGCCTAAGCCTCATTTATAGTTGTGTAGCTTTGCCAATGGAGCGTATTAAGCATGGGCATCACTATGCCATGCCGCAGACCAAGTATTCATCACTTGGATGCATTTTGACGGAACGGCTTATACAGACTAGGCCATTACCATTATTGCTTGGCCACGGCCTCGCAAAAGAGTTGGATTAAGTTTCTTGTCCCTTCGAGGATGAACTACGGTCTGTGCTTGATACCTTTAGAGTAGGGAAGGGTATATAGGCAGCCGCAATGAGTTGCAGCATTGCCGGTCCAGCACGTTGGCCCCTCATATCATCTAAGCTCGGTAGCTCGATGCAAGAGATGATTGCGGCCAAGCTTGATGAGGCTTAGTTGCATGCCAACAAAGGGATGCTCATACTTCCTATCAAGCTACACAGAGTTGGTAAGAGAAGCCAGTGATGCATGCAAGATGCATTGGCCTCGGCCTTATACCCTTTGCGGACAAGGGTAAGTTTGGAACGGTATAGAAGCTAAGTTAGCTGCGTCATGCTCCACGAGCATGCTTGCAAGGGAAATTGAACGTGCATTTTCCTAGCGTTAAGGCTCGGATCGTAGCATCATCATGGCGCATTATGGCTTGCACGCCCAGGTGCTCCAGGCGTAATTTTCTGGTCCGTCACAGTATTCATCTCCTCCCTTCTCGTTATATGATGGTACCGGAAACGCCAGGGAACATATCTCCCGATTCCTAGAATCGTTAGGAGAACATGAATATAGTAAGGTGTTGCGACTCAAAGAATTCTCAAAGTCTCTTACGGGAAGAGCTTATACGTGGTACAATAATATTGCCCTCAATAACATCTCCAGTTGGTCTCAGATGGTTAACATTTTCTAAAGAAAATATTTCTTTGTCTCAGAGCAGATCACACTTTCAGACTTGGGCAGAATGTTCCATAGAAATAACGAGCATCCAAGAGACTATGTGAAAAGGTTCCGGACTCAAGCTCTTGACTGCCACGATCAGAATGTGACTAAACTAAAATTAGTGGAGCTCTGTATCAATGGTATGATCCCTGTCTATCGTGCCTTGTTAGAAAATTTACGATCCAAACCTTCTCTGAGTTACATGAAGCTGTTAAGCGGTCGGCAACGACGGCTCCAGCCTTGTTGGAGAGAACGAGGCCCGCCAGAGAGGAAAGTTGAGGAGACACTCGCGAAGATAGGCACTTAGTAAACAAGCAATACTATGATCACCCATCCATAGGTGTTGTCACCGATGAAGGGACTAAGAGGAAGGTTACACCTTAGCCAACATCGCATACTAAGCATTCTATATTAAACTCAACCAAAGCTATGCGCCAGTAAAAAAAAAAAAACCCAAAAGCATATCCAGTATCTCCAGGTTTTCTCTTTCCCATGGAATAAGTCCTCGAACTGTTAGAAGTATGGATACAAGACGGAGCTATCAAGTTACCACATGTGCGACGTCCACCAACTGCCGAAGAAAAGTCAGACCCGAAATATTAAATCTTTCACAGATTTGTCAATCACCCCACTAGTGAATGCAACATCTTGAAGCATATCTTTAAGGAAAAAGTAGATTCAGGAGAACTGCAACTAGGGACTAAAGGCGTTCACAAAGACCCCCTCCATATAAGGAATTTTACTCTTTCCAGAGACTCGGTCAACAAAACTGTCCAATCTATGATGGAACGTATGTGCGAGATTCTCCACCTCTCAAGAGCACAACGCGAAGACATTATCTCCGTACTTAATCTTGTTGTGTTTGGTAAGCGTTTACTCTTTGCTGAAAAATATACTTTGGAAGATGTAGCTGTCAAACACAATGGGAAGCGCCTGGCTGGGGACTTCTCACTACTGCTTGCCTCAAGGATGTTGAATTTGAGCGAGTATTAATCGATGCGGGGACCGACGTCAGCATCATCACTATCAAGACTTTGAGGAAGGTAGGAATCCCAAGACATGAAGCTACCTATTCACCATCCATAATCAAAGGTTCTGAAGGAAGTTCAAAAAGTGCATACAGTCACATCACTCTTGAGGTAAACATGGATGATATTCAGACGTATGTTAAGTTTCATATTATCAAAGAAGATCCGAATTATGACATGGTCCTGGGAATCCCGTGGATTCGCAATAACAAGATGAAAACAAGTCAACCTTCTTTGTTGGCAACAACACCTCCAAGACTTTCCAACAAGCCGGCGAATCCCGAGGACGACCTGTTATACGAATTTCACCGCATAGTGCATTTGGATGTGAAGCATTTTCCAGGAGAGGACGTGGGGTCATATGTCCATAAATTCCGTGCACAAGTAAGTCACGCTTATCCAATTTCCTCACAACTAGTTGCCCCACGCCCGATCAAGACTTGGGGACTTGACCTGGATATCAACCCCAAGATGACTCGGCGATATGAATGGGAAGCTGATCCTTTTCAATATTTTATTAAGTGGTTAGGAATCATCTCTGCAAAAAATAAGAAAACTAGTAACCCAACTATCTTTGGGATATGCGATAAGCCTGAGGTACCAAAGCCCAACTCCTTCCAAGTCGGAGACACTGTCAAGAAGGTTACCGCTTCACCTGGAGAAGAGCCATATCTGGTCATTGAAGCCATATTAGGTGGTTATTACAAGCTCATCAACAAAGATAAACCAGAAGGGGTGGTCATACATGGTAAGTGGCTCAAAGAATTTGGCGCTTAAACATTCTACCATCGCTTTACAATATTTCCTTGTTTTCTGCAACCTTTGTAATTCCTCCAAAATGTGTGCAATATTTTGCATTCATACTTAGGATTCCCATTTATTTTCCAAGCAAAGTATTATTCCCTTTTAAAAATACATTTGCAAATCATTCAAAAATATTTTTACCTACCAAAAAATCCCACAGAAAACAAACCATATGTTTCAGAAGCATAAGCAACTTTTAATTCCTGCCAAAGCTCGTGGCCGTGGCCACCTTTACTCGCGTACACGGCCAGCCAACGTCTTCGCTCAAACAAACGGTCGTACCTTCTCCAACTTGGTCGTATCTATTATCAAAGAGACTTTCCTAACCATTCTATGCAGACATATCCTTTATGACATCGAAAGAAAAGATAAGTATTCACTCTCTGTCTTATAAATTTCCAATTTCTTTAAGATCTTCTGTACTGTGAATGTCACCATCTAGTGCATATCGCGAAACATTACTGTTTCGCGCTAAGCAGGGGACTTAATGTAGATGGTGGTTTTTTGACAAGGGAAAAACTTGTAAAATTCGCCTCTGAACCTACACAGAGATGTATCTATAATCATATATTTACTTGAGCTTCACCCATCCGAACTCTCGGTATTCTATATATGTATATAAATATGTCTAAATTCCTGACCCAGCATCAGAATTATAGATTCGTACTTCTACATCATATTCCGTAAGAGAATTGAGAATGCGTATCCTGTTAATGGCCATACCGGCCTTCAATATTCCTATACGGTTTTAGAGCTTCACCCAGCTGAACTCTCATTATTTTATGTATGGCCATATGAATTGTCATACATTGATCAGTCTACACTGATGCTGCAATTATAAATATTCAGAATAAGATACTACGTTATTATGAATTACCAGAAGCATAATATTTGGAATATTACTTTGAGTCGCAGAACTTCCACGACTGAATTCCTCGAATATGTTCTGTATGCTACAAACTAAGTGCTAGCGCCAACATAGTCGTGCTCCATAACCAGGCCGTGGTCATTAACTCCCTAGCTAGCCAACTAGCTAGCTAGGCCACGACTTCCTTATCTTTTAGCCTGGCCATGTCTTTGGCCACGACATTCCTATCCCTAGATAGCTAACTAGCTAAGGTCGTAGCCACCATTTCCCTAACTAGCCACGACCTCCTATTCTATCCCAACAGGCCACAGCCTCCTTGTCTTCCTAGCTAGCTAATCAGGCCACGGCCTCCTTGTCTTTCTATCTAGCCAACTAGCTAATCAGGCCACAGCCTCCTTGTCTTCCTATCTAGCCAACTAGATAATAAGGATACAGCCTCCTTGCCTCCCGACTATGGCCTCCATGTTTATCAATTTGGCCTAGCCCACGGATACCTTTCTCTAAGCCTAGCCTAACTGGCCACCTCGCCTCTCAGTAACGGTCTCCCTGTCTATCGGCCTGGCTAACCATGGCCACGGCCTCCCTGTTCCCCGGCCTAGCCATATGGCCACGACCATCTTGTCTATTGTCCTAGCCTAGATGGCCATGAATACCTTGATCTCGGCCTAGCATAGTTACGGCCTCCTTGCTAGCCGTCCTAGCCTACCATCTAACTAGCCACGGCCTCCTTATATTTCGGCCTAGATTATCTCTCGTCCTACTATACCCGTGGACACAACTACGAACCAACGTATCTAAACTTCATAAGCACCATGTACATGCCGACTCGGCTAGCTATCGACTAGGTCGCGTGTCACGACTTAAGACTAGTCGTTAGCCTGGTATCCGTATCTAGGTGTATTATTATGGTTAGATACCATCTTATGGTAAACTCTTTAGTCACACATACTCTTGGATCGAGTTGTCTCTTCAAGCTACGCCGACAAAATATGGCTAGCTTAGGCTATTGCTCAGTCAAGTATCGTGACGATCTAGACAAGACTAGAAACAAGTCCATGACTCTACTAATTCCTACAAGAAATCAAAACACGTCACATGGGGGAATTATTTATGGGTATTGGTCTGGTGGTTTATATCAACGTGTGGCATGGCAACATCCCATGATAAGGAAGTTACAAGTAGTGGTAAGCAGTTAAAGGAAGTCGCTAAGTAATGGAGTGATGGTTTACGGGTTCCCATAAACTTCTGGTGTAACCATACCATTATCTCCACTATTCCCATTTCTCTATATCTCCAAAATCTCCACTACTTAAGAGGAAATAGTGAGTGTTCCCTACAGCTATAAATAGACAACTTTATCTATTTAGAAGATGGAAAAAGCTTATCATTCCCAAGCTCTTCTTATTCCATAGTTCAATAACCTCACACCCAATTCAATCACAACTGATTTCCTCAACTTTCTTTTCTTTCCCTCCTGTAAGATCAACCCATTTTCTCTCTTTGTAACCGAAGCAAAACGTGAATGGCCAACTTCTTGGTTTAGGCTCGTTTTGTACGATTTTGATTTTCGAACCTAAAGAAAGTACTTTGACAGTACATTGTTTTACCTAGGAGCGATTTTTGGGTATTAACAGATATATATCTTTAACATTCGGTGAACAATTGCAGTTATCTCGCAGTTAAATGACGTCATATCTCATTGGATTTGATGCTCACCATTCTACTAGTTTAATTATTGAAAATGCGGGGGTACAACAACCACACCCAACAATTCGTTTGGCAATCCGAGAGGACTTACTCCAATATACTTTCTAGAGAATCAACTAGACAGTCAGACTCAATCTAGAGAAAAGTATATACAAGAGTTTATATCTCTAACTCTTAATTCAATCTGAAATCAGTAAATAGAAATTTGAAAGCACGATTGAATATAAGAGAAGTAACTTGAACGGTACCAAAGACCAATTTTCAAGGATCAATCAATTTCAATCAACAACCAAAGGTTGGATTTCCTAATTGATCGATACAATGCACAACCTGTGATATTTCAATTATATAACAAAATATAATGCGGAAAAGAAATAACACAGACACCAGAATTTTGTTAACGAGGAAAACCGCAAATGCAGAAAAACCCCGGGACCTACTCCAGCTTTGAACACCATACTGTATTAAGCCGCTACAGACACTATCCGACTACCAATGAACTTCGGATTGGACTGTAGTTGAACCCTAATCAATCTCACACTGATTCAAGGCAAAGTTGTGTTCCTTACGTCTCTGATCCCAGCAGGATACTACGCACTTGATTCCCTTAGCTGATCTCTCCCATAACCAAGAGTTGCTACGACCCAAAGTCGAAGACTATATAAACAAATCTGTCTCACACAGAAAAGTCTATTAGAATAGATAAATCTGTCTCCCACAGAAATACCTATGAGTTTTTGTTTCGTCTTTTGATAAATCAAGGTGAACAAGAACCAATTGATAAACCGGTCTTATATTCCCGAAGAATAGCCTAGTATTATCAATCACCTCACAATAATCTTAATCGACTAGCGAAACAAGATATTGTGGAATCACAAACGATGAGACGAAGGTGTTTGTGATTAGTTTTCTATCTTCCCTATCGGAGATATAAATATCGAGCCAATTATCACAATCGTACTCAACATGATAGAAACCGCAAGATCAGATCACACAACTACATAGAAAATAGTTGGGTCTGGCTTCACAATCCCAATGAAGTCTTCAATTCGTTAACCTACATGGTCTCGAGAGAAACCTAAGGTTAAAGGAGAATCGACTCTAGTTATGCAACTAGTAACACACATAAGTGTGGGTATTAGGTTTCCCAGTTGCTAGAGTTCTCCTTTATATAGTTTTCAAATCAGGGTTTGCAATCTAAGTTATCTTGGTAACAAAGCATTCAATAATGACCGCTAGATGAAAAACTTGATTCAACCAAGCTAATATCTTTCAACCGTTAGATCGAACTTAGCTTCTTACACACAAATGAAATGTACCCTCATTTAGGTTTATGTAACCGTACCTAAACGTGTACACCATGTTGGCTCAACAATAGTTAACCGAAGTTAGCCATATGATAACTCTCATATCAACCTTGTTCATTATAACCATAACTAGTTCAAATGACTCAAATGAAACTAGTTAAAGAGTTGTTCAATTGCTATATTATCATAGAAGTATACAGGAACACAATTGAAGCGAAATCGGTTTGATTCACTCGAATTAATTCATGAACATTATAGCTACGTTTTGCAAAGATTGCATTCCTTATTAATAAATGTTAAGTTCATGTACATAACCGATTTTAGAACTTTAACCTTCAAGTATGCAAACGGGTACGCATACTTGAAATACCCGAATTTCTTAAGCCAACAAGTACGCGTACGGGTACGCATACTATGGTTCCCGGACATGGATTACATATGTGCAAGAGTACACAACATGACATATCCAATAATGGTTAAGTGTTCTAAACTCTTATTTCAATCATTGAAACTTTCTTAGAGGATGACAATAGCCGTTTTCACACACTATTAGCATCGAAGCAATTTTCAAGTTATTGAAATAATCATAACGAAACATTCTAAGTCAACACCAAATGATTGTATCACACAAACCATGCAAGATGTTACTCGGCAATTTTCACATGATCATCTTTTGACTTGCGTCAAAAATATAAGATGAACTTGGTCGAAGTGAATGCTTTGCCAACACATATTCCAAAAAATATGTAAGCGAGATAAACTCAGCTCGAAATCTCAAATGTGTATAATAGAAAACTATATCGTAATACGACTTATGTCTCAATATAGGAGATAGAGTAGAAATAGACTTTCCAAGTGATAGATGAGTTTCAGTCTCCACATACCTTTTGTTGATGAAGTTCCACAAGCTATCCTTAGTAGTTCTTCGTCTTCAAATGATGAACGCCGTGAAGTCTAAGGCTAAACTACACAATCTATGTCATAGTCCAAGACATCTATAAGTAGACTAGAAATCAAGACTTATAATTTTGATCACTAATATTGACAAACATTCTTGAGATAGCAATGCATGCGAGTTCGACCGAGCAGTGCTCTAACAATCTCCCCTTTTGTCAATTTTAGTGATAAAACTAACAATACATATGGATTACAAAATAAATAAAACTTTGTAGCTTCTCTTCCAAATGCTTGATCTCCTTGGCATCTTCAACACGACTCGAAATCTTTGTCACTCCCAAGTACTCCATGATTCTAAACGTGTCCAACTCAGCATCATAGTTGTTGAAGATCCGTAACGATAACAATGAGAAAACAAATGCTTTCAATCATTGTTATACAGTGCCATAGTATCATTACACATCATCAAAGTTCAATGGTATCATAACTTTTACAACAATACTATAGTGATATGTATCACCCCCCCCTTAGTCAATACTTAATCTCGACATGAAAACCACTCCCCCTTACATAATGATCTGTAAACCATATGTATTTGTAGTATGAAACTACACATTAATTCTCCCCCTTTTTGTCAATATAAATTGGCAAAGGTACGAAAACTAGTGGGATCCTCATGAAATTTTCATAGAGATACTTCATGACCAAAAGAGAATAACATACCAACTTATTTAGATGCAATCATATAGCCGAAGCTAAATGCATTCATCAAGGAGTGTATAAAGATACAAGATAACCCCTATAATATTCCACAGCCGCACTCCCCACAAAGATTTGGCAATTAAGCACAAGTTCAAAAAGAACTCTCCCCATAATATGTCATTCCCGAAAGAACAACAAAAGCGACCTTACTTTTACGAGAAAAGAATGATTTCTTTGGACATAATCAAATCACATGAGAACATGAATTTGTATCCAAAAATCACAATTGAAATAGCCACAAAAATGATCAATTCAATTGGCCATGCTCGACATAAGAGAACTTACGGAGCAACACAGTATATGCACAAAGATGTGGATCAGAGAAAGACCAATACTGCGGAATAAACAAAGATTCATTCTATTTTTCATCACTATTTGCACAATGACATATAATAGACTTAATCTTTGTAGACAAAAGTTCATCCTTTCTTCCATCAATATTTGCATAATGACATAAAAGGCTTAACTTTTGTATTCCAAAGTTCATTCTATCTTTTATCAATACTTTCATACCAACATAATAGAGATAACTTTTGAACAAGTATGGGACAGTCAAGGTTCACGGACGTAAACAACATATCCCATAACAATTTGCAATATATGAAACCATAAAGATTACTACTGCAAAAATCATCTTCCAAATAACTTAGAATTTAAATAAATAAATCTAAAAACATAGAAGATGAAAACGTTGGACATAGCTATGTGTACTCACAATAATGGCTATTCCAAACCCTAGTTATCCTTCTTAAAAAACACAAGAATAAAATTTTCATAAGAAGTTTCCTAGACATCAAGACAAACTCGTAATGCACATATAAGATGATTTGTCCTTAGAGAGTAGAATCAATATTTTTCGCATGGATTTACACCAAGAATAGCTACCAAAGGCGTATAAAAATATTTTCTTAACAAAGAAGAACATACAAAGTCATTAATGACCATGCACCATAGTTTGTTATGGGATTCTTGAATGTTCACAATCATCTTATGTGATTCACAAACAACATTCTTGTAAAAGCTACAAATGAGCTTAGAAGAGTAGTATTCCAAGAATCCAAGTTCCCAAGTCCAAGAGAAGTGGAACAAGTGCGACGAAACGGAGCAAAACACTCAAAAACAAGAGAGGGGAAAAAGACCAATCTTAACTCATCCAAATTCTCATCTCCATTTTGAAGAGAATTCAAAGAGGAAGATAATGCAAAAAAAATGAGGTCATTCCGAGTTCGGACGAAGAAGTTACGGCCAAAACAAGTTACCGAATATCGACGTCTACGGGCAAGTATGCATACGGGTGTGCAAACGAATTTTCATGACCTGGAGCAGTATGCAAAAGGGTATGCGTACTAAAATCCCTGGATTTTGATTTTAAATAATGGTATGCATACCTGGTATGTGTACCATGAAGTCCAAACATCCCGAACTACTATTTTCAAACCTAAACATTTAAGAACCTTAAACACATATCAAGTTAGGTAGAAATGAACGATAAGAAAGGTACGTGGATCATTATAAGTACTCTAAGCAAATCAATAAAAGCACAAATATTGCTCAAGTTTATACACATACCTTTTTATATAAATCCAATCGAATTCTACAGCCTTACCAAACATAATATGTGCGCCCCAATTCTCGTGCTTCCCTCACCGTATACATAGCATGGATTTCCTTGGTGAGGATGCACTTACAACACAATCAAGTTGTGTTGAGATGAACAAGGTCTTGGTCACCACAAGTAACTGAAACAGACTTTTCCGCAACTATGGATTTTCACCATCTATAGTTTTTGGCTTATTCCATTTCACTTTTGGATTATCATGAAAGAGATCGATTTTAGAACCTTTCAGATCCAAATCTATGTTTCCAAAGAACTTTTTAAGTTCCAACATCATGGATAATGCTTTCTCCATAGTCATGGAATTTTCTGGGAGATCATTCCTTTTCACACTCAAAACATCATTGACTTTCTTTGGTATCCACTTCTAAGTGCGTTTAGGAACAACTGGAACCTTCTTCCCATTACTCTCTTCTAGAATTCTCGGAAGAGAATTGGATTGACTATTCTTTTGCAAGTTAGTCTTTCTCCAATTGGGAGTATCGGATCTTGTCTTCGTCTTTACGAAGTTATCCTTTTGATAACCATTACGATTGTGAAAAGGCTTCGTATGATGTTTATAGGCAAATCTAGGTTTATCACAACAATGATTCCTTTGCCTAAAGGTTGGACAGTTACAACCTGTAATGTTAAGGGGATTAGCCTTAGCATATGATCTTGGTTTCACAACTTCTTGTGATGCCCAAACAAGAACATCATGAAGCTTTTCATTCCTTATACGAAAACGACATCTCCTTTCCAGGTGACCTTTATTTCCGCAATAGTGACAAACATAAGGAATGTTCTTACCTCGATCTATATGTGCTGACTTTGGAGGTTGATATACATTGCTCTTTCGAACTTTAACTGCCGGTGAAGGTATTTCACTTTTGCCATCAGTGGAAACCTTTTGTTGAGAAGAATCACTATCCTTGACAAATTTTACCTCTTTGCTAATACTTGGAGCATCTATTCCCTTATAGCCCAATCCTCGTGTATCACGATGATTTTTACTTGCTCCTAGCATAGTGGTTAATTTGCTTGACCTAGTATTGAACTTTTTCAAGTCATCTTCCAACATCTTGATTTTATCAAGAGCAGCAGCTAAATCACCCTCAAGGCGTTTTTGTCGAACGAGACAAGCACTTTCTCTGTCATCAAAACTTGTTTGCTGGGAGTTAATCCTTGCTTCAGATTCTGCAAGTTTCTCTTCCAACAAAAAATACCTTTGATAAAGATTATCACATTCAAGTGACTTTATACATAGGTATTCCTCAGAATCCTTGAGGATCGATTCGTCAGAACGATTCGAAACATAAACACATGCGTAACATCTTCTCAATTTCTTGTTTTCTCGACAGAGAGGAGTCAGAAGACGTGTGAAATAAGCAGTTGTCATCTTCTTGTTTTTCAACGAATCCAATAGCTTAACATACTCCGAGACTTCCTCATCAACATCTCTATCAATATCTGAGTCACCTTCATCAGAAAGTTCGTCCAACTGTTCTTCTAGGCATGTTTCCCAGATATCAACAATTTCTACATCACGAGGATGTTTAGATATTGACCTAGATGTGACAGTTCTCTCAGGTAAATTTAATCTCTCAGAATCATCTAGTAATTTCTGAACTGGTACGTTATTAGAGATAGCACTTCTGTCCATATCAAATCGCTACAAACACAGACTTATAAGGTATTTAATGTGTTTGCCTGCTTTGATATATACCAATTAAAAATGCGGGGGTACAACAACCACACCCAACAATTCATTTGGAAATCTAAGAGGACTTACTCCAATATACTTTCTAGAGAATCAACAAGACAGTCAGACTCAATTTAGAGAAAAGTATATACAAGAGTTTATATCTCTAACTCTTAATTCAATCTGCAATCAACAAATAGAAATTTGCGAGCATGATTGAATATAAGAGAAGTAACTTGAACGGTACCACAGACCAATGTTCAAGGATCAATAAATTTCAATCAACAACCAAAGGTTGGATTTCCTAATTGATCGATACAACACACAACCTGTGATATTTCAATTATATAACAAAATATAATGCGGAAAAGAAATAACACAGACACCAGAATTTTGTTAACGAGGAAAACCGCAAATGCAGAAAACCCCCGGGACCTAGTCCAGCTTTGAACACCACACTGTATTAAGCCGCTACAGACACTAGCCTACTACCAATGAACTTTGGACTGGACTGTAGTTGAACCCTAATCAATCTCACACTGATTCAAGGTACAGTTGCGTTCCTTACGTCTATGATCCCAGCAGGATACTACACATTTGATTCCTTTAGCTGATCTCACCCACAACCAAGAGTTGCCACGACCCAAAGTCGAAGACTTGATAAACAAATCTGTCTCACACAGAAAAGTCTATTGGAATAGATAAATCTGTCTCCCACAGAACTACCTATGAGATTTTGTTCTGTCTTTTTATAAATCAAGGTAAACAGGAACCAATTGATAAACCGGTCTTATATTCCCGAAGAACAGCCTAGAATTATCAATCACCTCATAATAATCTTAATCGACTAGTGAAACAAGATATTGTGGACTCACAAACGATGAGACGAAGGTGTTTGTGATTACTTTTCTATCTTGCCTATCGGAGATATAAATATCGAGCCAATTATTACAATCGTACTCAACACGATAGAAATAGCAAGATCAGATCACGCAATTACAGAGAAAATAGTTGGGGCTGGCTTCACAATCCCAATGAAGTCTTTAAGTAGTTAACCTACATGGTCTCGAGAGAAACCTAAGGTTAAAGGAGAATCGACCCTAGTTATGCAACTAGTAACACACATAAGTGTGGGGATTAGGTTTCCCAGTTGCTAGAGTTCTCCTTCATATAGTTTTCAAATCAGGGTTTGCAATCTAAGTTATATTGGTAACAAAGCATTCAATATTCACCGTTAGATGAAAAATCTGATTCAACCAAGCTAATATCTTTCAACCGTTAGATCTAACTTAGCTTCTTACACACAAATGAAATGTACCCTCATTTAGGTTTATGTAACCATACCTAAACGTGTACACCATGTTGGCTTAACAATAGTTAACCGAAGTTAGCCATATGATAACTCTCATATCAACCTTGTTCATCTTAACCATAACTAGTTCAAATGACTCAAATGAAACTAGTTAAAGAGTTGTTCAGTTGCTATATCCTCATAGAAGTATATAAGAACACAATTGAAGCAAAATCGGTTTGATTCACTTGAATCAATTCATGAACATTATAGCCATGGTTTGCAAAGATTGCATTCCTTATTAATAAATGTTTAAGTTCATGTACATAACCGATTTTAGAACTTTAACCTTCAAGTATGCAAACGGGTACACATACTTGGAATACCCGGACCAAGATTGGGTTTCGCCAGTACGCAAACGGGTATGCGTACATCCAATCCCAGCAGAAATATTCGGACATGAACCTTACGCCAGTACGCAAATGGGTGCGCATACTTAGGTTCCCGGATTTCTCAAGCCAACAGGTACGCGTATGGGTACGCATACTATGGTTCCCGGACATGGATTACATATGTGCAAGAGTACACAACATGACATATCCAATAATGGTTAAGTGTTCTAAACTCTTATTTCAATCATTGAAACTTTCTTAGAGGATGACAATAGCCGTTTTTACACACTATTAGCATCAAAGCAATTTTCAAGTTATTGAAATAATCATAACGAAACATTCCAAGTCTACACCAAATGATTGTATCACACAAACCATGTAATATTTTACTCGGCAATTTTCACATGATCCTCTTTTGACTTGCGTCAAAAATATAAGATGAACTTGGTCGAAGCGAAAGATTTGCCAACACATATTCCAAAAAATATGTAAGCGAGATAAACTCAGCTCGAAATCTCAAATGTGTATAATAGAAAACTATATCGTAATACGATTTATGTCTCAATATAGGAGATAGAGTAGAAATAGACTTTCCAAGTGATAGGTGAGTTTCAGTCTCCACATACCTTTTGTTGATGAAGTTCCACAAGCTCTCCTTAGTAGTTCTTCGTCTTCAAATGATGAACGCCGTGAAGTCTAAGGCTAAACTACACAATCTATGTCCTAGTCCGAGACATCTATAAGTAGACTAGAAATCAAGACTTATAGTTTTGATCACTAATATTGACAAACATGCTTGAGATAGCAACGCATGCGAGTTCGACCGAGCAGTGCTCTAACAATTATGTTCTCGTGATGTTGGAGCAAAATTTTCGTCAAATTGATATTTTTTTTCCTTTACATGTAGCGGTGTTAATGGATGTACAAAAACTCCAAAATTCAATATCAGTTCTTATTCGGGAGTAATTTTCAGATATCCATATTTTTTATCCGAATTTGTTAAATCGATTAACTCCGAAATTTTCGGTAAATAACATTTTTGTAATTACACCTGAAAAGAGAAAATGGGTCATTTGACCTGATATACCTCAAAACTGGTGTTTGTACCCAAAAATTACTTTTAGGCATTAAACACGATTGATTTGATGATGATGATGATGATGCGAAATTAGGGTTATGAAATAAATTGAAGAAAAATAAAAGAGACAAAGAATTTAACGTGGTTCAGCAAGTTGTGCCTACATCCACAGAGGAATCTCATAGGGGAGTTATTGTATTGATATGTGATTATAATAATTTGGTTAGCTAACCTAGAATTCCATGTCATTTGAGTTGGATTTTGGCCTCTATTTATAGGCAAAAACCAAATCTAGTTGTAGTTAACCATAGATTTGTAGTTATCCAAAATAACCACCTAGATTTGTACTTATCCTTGAAGATCCATGTTTATCTTCCACAAATTTATGTTTATCTTGAAAGAACCTTGTATATCTTCACAATATTTGAGTATATCCTAGAAGATCCTTGTCTATCTTCATAGGATTTGAGTATATCTTGGAAGATCCTTGTCTATCTTCATAAGATTTGAGTATATCCTAAAAGATCTTTGTCTATCTTCCACAGATTTATGTTTATCTTGAAAGAACCTTGTATATCTTCACAATATTTGAGTATATCCTAGAAGATCCTTGTCTATCTTCATAGGATTTGAGTATATCTTGGAAGATCCTTGTTTATCTTCATAAGATTTGAGTATATCCTAAAAGATCTTTGTCTATCTTCATTGGATTTGTGTCTATCTTGTAATATCCATATCTATCTCTTTTAGGATCTGAAACTGGTTTCCATAATAAACCATTGGGCCCCAAAAATAAGCCTAATTGGGCTTCCATAATAAGTCAAAGCTGGTTTATTTGATAAACCACCGGGCTTCCTTAATAAGTCCGGTTTAGGCTTCCTCAATAAGCCAAATCTGGTTTCTTTAATAAACCACCGGGCTTCCTTAATAAGTACGGTTTGGGCTTCTTCAATAAGCCAGAGTTGGTTTCTTTAATAAACCACCGGGCTTCCTTAATAAGTCCGGTTTGGGCTTCCTCAATAAGCCAGAGTTGGTTTCTTTAATAAACCACCGGGCATCCTTAATAAGTCCGATTTGGCTTCCTCAATAAGCCAGAGGTTGTTTCTTTAATAAACCACCGGGCTTCCTTAATAAGTCCGGTTTGGGATTCCTCAATAAGCCAGAGTTGGTTTCTTTAATAAACCACCAGGCTTCCTTAATAAGTCCGGTTTGGGCTTCCTCAATAAGCCAAACAGGTTTCTCCAATAAACCGTGTTTCACCGCTATGCAATAGCTTGTGCAATACGCACGTGCACCATTTTAATGGGGTACAAACAACTGGCTATAATGGACGACTAAAATATTGAGTTGGGTGATATGGACGGGTGCCACTTCTTTAATAAGCAGACAAGTATATCCTCACTAGCTTTTATTTTCTCTTTCTCTAACTAACAGTTTCTCCACATCGACAACAGCTCAGTCTCCATCATCATCAACGGACGGAAAACAATTTCTCCTTCTAAACATAGAAAGTTTCTCCACCTCCGTCATCGATCTGTTCTTTCTTGAAAATTTTAAGTTTCTCCACCATCAAAATCACGACCACCATTTTCACCACCACCAAACACCACCTCCACCATCAATGACGTCATCTTTATACAACACCATCATTGACACCAACAACACTATCATCGATGCTCAATTGTTTTTCTAATGTCATTAAATTTCTCAAAATCATAAACTGCAAGAACTAGGGTTTTCGTTCAATCAATTTCACGAGATAGGAAATGAAGATAATGCATTGACTCTTGATAATCCTGAAAATTGTAAGTTTTTAACCCTAATTCTCTTTTTGATTTTATTTTCTAAACTCATTAATTTCACATGCATTGATCTATCTGAAATTTATTAGATGAATGATTTCATATGAATTATGAATTTTTTTTCTTCCATAAACATGGATGAAAATGGTAACATCCAGTATTATACCCGATATTCATTAGATGAATTGCTGATTTTATGAGATGAATGATTTTTTATTTTTATTTTTTTCGCTTAACCATGGATGAAACCGATATCATCTTGTGTGTTAGACCCTAAAATTTATGAGATGGGTGAAATTTTAGACTATTTTTCTTTCTTGCGTAAACATGAATGAAACTGGTATCATCCTATTTTGAATTTGGTTGAATTGATTTTCATCCTTGTTTAAAGAAGTGTGAAACTTGTATCATCTTGTTTTAGATGAAATCGGTATCATCCTGTCTTAGATGAGATGAATGAAATTTTAGACCTTTTTTTCTTCGTGCGTAAACATGGATGAAACCGGTATCATCCTGTTTTGGATTTAGTTGAATTGGTTTTCATCCATGTTTTAACTAGTATGAAACTTGTATCATCTTGTTTAGATGAAATTGGTATCATCCTGTTTTGAATTTGCCTAAATTTATTTTCATCCATGTTTATTTTAAGAAGGATAAATAGGGTTTGGAATAGCCATTATTGTGAGTACACATAGCTATGTCCAACGTTTTCATCTTGCAATGTTTTTAGATTTATTTATTTAAATTCTAAAGTTTGTTTGGAAGATGATTTTTGCAGTATTAATCCTTATGGTTTCATATATTGAAAACTTGTTATGGGATATGTGTGTTTGCGTCCGTGAACTATGATTGTCCTATACGTGGTCAAAAGTTAAAGTCTTTCATATGTCATTATGCAAATATTGATAAAAGATTGAATGAACTTTTGACAAACAAAAGTTAAGCCTATTATGTCATTATGCAAATATTGATGGAAGATATGATGAACTTTTGTTTACAAAGATTATGGCCATTATACGTCATTATGAAAATAGTGATGAAAAATAGAATGAATCTTTGTTTATTCCGCAGTATTGATCTTCCCTGATCCATATTTTTTATGTATATACTGTGCGGCTCCGTAAGTTCTCTTATGTTGAGCATTTTCAATTATATTAATCATGGGTTCTCTTGTGGTTAATTTAGTTGAGTATTCCGATTGAATTAATCATGGGTTCTTTTGTGGTTAATTTGATTGAGATTTTTGGATACAAATTCATATTCTTATGTAATTTGTTAATGTCCAAAAAAATCCTTATTTTCTTGTAAAAGTAAGGTCGCTCTTGTTGTTCTTTCGGGAATGACATTTTATGGGGGAGAGTTATTAATTGAACTTGTGCTTAATTGCCAAATCTTTGTAGGGAGTGCAGCTGTGGAATATTATAGGGGTTATCTTGTATCTTTATAAACTCCTCGATGAATGCATTTAGTTTCGGCTATATGATTGCATCTAAAATGTTGATATGTGCTTTCTTTTGGTCATGAAATGTCTCTATGGAGATTTCATTAGGATCCCACTAGTTTTCATACCTTTGCCAATTTTATTGACAAAAAGGGGGAGAATTAATGTGTAGTTCACACTACAAATACATATGGTTTTCGGATCATGATGTAAGGGGGAGTGGTTTTCATGTGAGATGAAGTATTGACTAAGGGGGAGTAATACATATCACCATAGTATTATTGTCGAAGTTGTGATACAATTGAACTTTGATGCTGTGTAATAATACTATGACACTGTGTAACAATAATTGAGAGCTATTGTTTTCTCATTGTCATGGATACGGATCTTCAACAACGGTGATGCTGATTTGAATATCTTTGGAATCATTGGAGTACTTGGAAGTGACGAAGATTTCGACTAATGTTGAAGAACCAAGGAGATCATGCATGTGGAAGAGAAGCTGCAAAGTTTATTTATTTTGTATTCCATATGTATTGATAGTTTTGTCATTGACAAAGGGGGAGATTGTGATAGCACTGTGATGTAATTTTAGATAGTGGTAAGAATGGGTTCGTTCAGATTTGTGAAGATTCGAGTTTTTTAAAATCAATAAAAATTATATACAAAAATAGTACAATTGGTGCAAGAGGTACTGGGACTAAGGATTTAATTTTTAGAGTGAAAATAACCAAGACACTAGATTCCACTATTACACATGAATAAATGATGATAAAGATTCCAAAACTCTAATTATTTTTAAAATCTCTTTTTCTTAATTCACAAATTATCAAGCATATTCTCAAACATTAATTGTATCCCTTAAGCATAGATTATCTAATCAAAGCATAACCTATCTAATTGAATCACAACTAATTAGGAAAAATTATGCAAACAATTAAAATTCTACAAAGTAGTGATTGAGTGAATTATAAAATACAAATTAGAGAAAAATAGAATAGTTACCAATTATTCATGCATAAATAGCTTCCTCCGTGCCTTGATTACGTGAGAATTAGCTCATCATTATCATGGAAATATGCTCAAAATTCATCTTTATTAATGCTCAAAAATGGTTCTCAAATGATGAAATAGGAGAAAAATTGATAAAAACCGGGTTTGTAACACTTTTGTTCGTTACAAACCGAGCTGTTACAGAGAACGATAAAAATGAAGTGTTGTTGACACTGTCGCAATACGACCCACAAACAGTTGTCGTTGTCACTGTTGAAGAACGACGGTTACCTTGCGTCCAATGTTCTTCGTGTTCTTCACAGCAGCAGAAAATGGAGTTTTCCTGCAACTTGATTTCTCGACTCTCTGGTTCTTCCTAACTGCTCCCAACTCTCCCCAACCCTTCCTTGTACCTGTAGAAATCTATTTATACTCCTAATCCTCATTTAATCCGGCCATATCTCCCAAATAATCTTCATTTATCAATATTATTCTCCACGGCTAAAATTTCCATTTTTTGATCTTCCACGCGTTCTCAGCTATCAAACTTCGTTATTTATCTTCTTCATGAATCTTTGTAGTGCAACACACTCGAAACTCATGCATTACATGCCTCAAACTCGTGTCAAATTCACTTGAACCCGTGAAAACTTGTGTCCACTGTTTTGGATTGAAACACGTAATTAAGCCAAATTTGATCGGAAACAACACCCATACCAGCTTTCTATAGTCATATCACGTCTACCCATTAAGTTTCAGGGATTTAATCTCACTAAATCACGTCCAAAAATCCAACAGAAAATTCTGCAGAAAAATGAATTTTTTTCCCGCCAAAAATATTTTTCAAACGATGAAGGTGAAGTGCCCTGAATCCAAAACGCGGGTGCCTTTAGCAGCTCGGCTGCCATGGGGGTGCCCTTATCCATTTTTTAGGGTGCCTTTAGTAATTTTTGTGGGTGCCTTTAACACTTTTTTCTGGGGTTTTTCCAACACTTTTTCGGGATTCTTCCGGTGTATTTCTGGGGTGCTTCCGGTGCATTTCTGGGGTGCTTCCGGTGCATTTCTGGGGTGCCTTTAGTACTCTATCCTGGGGTGTAAAGCACCACTTTACGAGCCAATTTCGTCGCAAGAGCTTATTTCTCTAAAAATACCTACAAAGACATAAAACACCATATTAAGTACAAAAATGGGTACTAATAATATATACAATAGAGATGAAAATAGACACATAAATGCGTCTATCACACTGCTCGGTCGAACGCGCAAGCGTTGCTATCTCAAGCTTGTTTGTAAAGTTTAGTTGCCAAAACTATAAGTCTTGATTTCTAGTCTACTTACAGCTAAGTCTCGGACTAGGATAGTAAGTGTAGTTGAGCTCTAGACTCCACGACGTTCATCATGCAAATACGAAGAACTACTCAAGGAACTGGTGGAACTTCATCGACAAAAAGGTATGTGGAGACTTGAACTTATCTATCACTCAAAAGTCTATCTATTCTATCTCCTATCTTGAGACAAAAGTCGTATTGCTATATAGACTTCGATTATACACATTTGCTATTTCGAGCCGAGTTTATCTCGCTTATCTATTTCTCGAAATATGTGTTGGTAAGCTTTTGCTTTGTCCAAGTTCATCTTTACTCGTGACGAAAGTCATGTTGGTTATTTTAATTTCTTGAAAATCGTTTTGATGAAAAATAGTTTGTGAATAACAACTATATAACATCCTCTAAGAATGTTTCAATTATTGAAATGAGAGTTTAGAACATGTAACCATCTTTAGATATAAGCATAGTGTGTTTTCATATTTGTGTAAAAATCCAAAACCGGGAACCCAAAGTATGCGTACCCATACGCGTACTGGTGGTTGTTGGAAATCCGGGACAGTATACATACCCGTACGCGTACTGGCGGAAAGTTCACGTTCGTGAATTTCTGCTGGAGTTTGGAATTGAAAACAAACTCAATCCGGTTACTTAAGTATGCGTACCCATTCGCATACTTAAGTAGGTTACTTTCTAAAATCGGTTTGTCCATGAACAAAAACATTTATATATATATTAAGGAATGCAATCTTTGCAAACCGTGGCTATAATGTTCATGAATCGATTCGAGCGAATCAAAACCGATTTTGTTTCGATTGTGTCTTGTATACTTCTATGAGATCTAAGCAATTGAACAACTCTCTAACTAGTTCATTTGAGTCAGTTGAACTAGTTATGGTGAAGATGAATCAGGTTGATATGAAAGTGCTCATATGGCTAACCACTTGGTTAACTATTGTTGAACCAACTAGGTGTACACGTTTAGGTACGGTTACTCAAACCTAAATGAAGTCACTTTTCAACTATGTATAACAAGCTAAGTTCGATCTATCGGTTGAAAGATATTAGCTTGAATCTAATCAGGTTTTCATCTAACGGTGAATATTGAATACTTTGTTACCAAGGTAACTTAGATTGCAAACCTTGATTTGAAGACTATATAAAGGAGAACTCTAGCAACTGGGAAACCTAATCCCCACACCTCTTGTGTGATACTAGTTGTATAAGCTAGAGTCGATTCTCCTTTAACCTTAGGTTTCTCTCGAGACCCTATAGGTTAACGACTTAAAGACTTCATTGGGATTGTGAAGCCAGACCCAACTATTTTCTCTGTAGTTTCGTGATCTGATCTTGCTGTTTCTATCGTGATTGAGTGCAATCATATGATTGGCTTGAGATTTATATCTCCGATAGGCAAGATAGAAAAGTAGTCACAAACACCTTCGTCTCATCGTTTGTGATTCCACAATATCTTGTTTCGCTAGTCGATTAAGATTATTGTGAGGTGATTGATAATTCTAGGCTGTTATTCGGGAATATAAGTCCGGGTTATCGATTGGTTCCTGTTCACCTTGATTTATCAAAAGACAGAACAAAACTCGTAGGTATTTCTGTGGGAGAAAAATTTATCTATTCCTATAGACTTTTCTGTGTGAGACAGATTTGTTTATTCAAGTCTTCGACTTTGGTTCGTAGCAACTCTTAGTTGTGGGTGAGATCAGCTAAGGGAATCAAGTGCGTAATATCCTGCTGGGATCAGAGACGTAAGGAGCGCAACTGTACCTTGGATCAGTGTGAGATTGATTAGGGTTCAACTACAGTCCAGACCGAAGTTAGTTTGTAGTAGGCTAGTGTTTGTAGAAGCTTAATACAATGTGTGTTCAATCTGGACTAGGTCCCGGGGTTTTTCTACATTTGCGGTTTCCTCGTTAACAAAACTTCTGGTGTCTGTGTTATTTCTTTTCCGCATTATATTTTGTTATATAATTGAAATATCACAGGTTGTGCGTTGAATCGATCAATTGGTAAATCCAACCTCTGGTTGTTGATTGAAATTGATTGATCCTCTAACATTGGTCTTTAGTACCGTTCAAGTTATTTCTCTTGTATTCAATCAGGCTCACAGATTTCTATTTGATTGAGTAAGGATTGAATCGAGGAATTGAGATATAACTCTTTGATATACTTTTTATTAAGATTGAGTCTGACTGTCTAGTTGATTCTATTAAAAGTATATTGGAGATAGTCTATACAGATTGCTAAGCGAAATATTGGGTGAGGTTGTTAGACCCCCGCTTTTTCACATGTCTTAACTAGGATGAATCCGATTTCATCATGTTTTAGACTGAGTTTTTAATCTTAATGAACTACATTGTCAAAACAGTTGCACAGAAAGTTCTTTGTGATTTGCATAATATATAGTGTTTTTCTATAGCATTTTGAATTTCGATTCCCTTATATATATATATAATGTTATTATTGTATCTGCTAAGGAGAGCTTGAATGTGATGCATTAATTTAGATAAGGTATTTGGTGAAAGCTCCGGAAGCAAATCATAGGAATGACGAGGCAGATTGACCAGGCACATCGCTTACGTATTAATTGGGTTGGTTATCGCTGCACTTGGGTACTTACAATAAGGCTTTAGGCGCGCACCATCTCCAACTACAGATTAGTGCGGAAGAAATTTCATTCTTGACGGGTAGCGCTAATCCTGATAATGTTCTATTAAAGAAGTTATTTAACCATGATGTCAAGCTTTTGCTATTGAAGGACCCGAGGACTGCAGATATTCAACCAAGGTAGCATATATAAACAAAATACTTGCAAATATTAAGTATTTATCATGTGGTAAATATATGATAAAGTGCGAGAAACTTTCAAAAATAATCTTATCTTTTATATCTACAACAGGAATTAAAGACAAGGTTGGTGATGTTAAAGTTAACTGTATTAAGAAAACTGGTGTTGGTGATGCATTTGTAAGTGGTTTTGTCAAGAGCTGGTACAAATCCCGCTTTATACAAATCTGTTGGCGGGAGTTAGTTAAATTTGAAGGAGTATGGTTATACTGTGTGAGAAGATGTGTGTTCCTGAAGATGTTTCAGTAACTCATTGGTAAAGTCATAGTGAAAAGTCTTTAGAAGCATTATCTATTTTCATTTTATATATGTAACTGACGAAATTTGAGTGCTTATGGGCATTTTAGTCTATTTTGTAATCATTAGTCTTATCACAAGACAACATTTTGGGTGAAATACACTACCAAAGATATTAAAAAACTATCTAATTTTCTTTGGGTATTTAAATAGTATCAAATGTTACTCGTTTTTTTCACCCATAAAAAATCTTTTTAGGGTCCATTCAACCAATTTTGTGATCCAAAAATTTCGCGAAGTGTATGTTATTTACGGATTTCGATACGGAGTTCGAATGGATGTACAACACGAACACCCCCTATAACAGAAAATGAAGGAAATAAAGGGTTTAACGATTTCTGACTTCAAATCGACTCCTAAAAACCTCTTTTCTCAAAAAAAGAGTAACGAAGAACCCAGCCGCCTGATAACCTTTCTGCTCAGATCGGCTCTCCATGAGCTGGTCTGAGCAGATCAACAATCTTCTCAAGCTTTTTCTTTCATCCCCTTTTAGATTTAGTTTAATTTGTTCAACTTTTGGGTTTTAAAAGGCTTTGTTCTGTGCGTTTTTTGGGTTGATCTGTTTGGATCCTTGGGTGGTAGTGAAGGTATGGGTTGTGATCTGATTAAGAGAAGAGATTAAGTCATATCTCCGTTTTCATCTCTGATTATCAACCTGGTCTCATCAACATCATCTTTTCCGGCTAAAATTTCCAGATCTGCTTCGTCCGGTAGTGGTACTTATTCTGTAAATCCTCTTCTAGGGTTTCTCTTTGACCTAGTTTCTATCAGATCAAGTATTTATTCGGTTATTAAGTTTAGTCTTCCTTTAATTTCAGTATTAATTTATGTTCTACATGTAATTGTTTGTACTTTTAATTTCTGTTTTCTAGGGTTTTTAAGTATGATTTTCAATTTTCTTTGGCTTCTCTGGTGCTTGCTGATGGTTATGGTTCAAGGCAGAGATTTGGGTATTGTTCTTTCCCAAACGATTTGGAAACCGCTACATGTGTATTTACCCATGATTCTGCAAGTAAAGAAGCTCCGAACATTTATTACAACTTTAACGGCCCCTAATGAAGAATTTGGTCAAGCAGAAACCAAGGCATCACCAACCAGATCAAGATTATCACTAAGTTCTTACCCTTCTGCAACTGTTAAAAATCTCCCATGCCGATTCAGACCGATTCATTCCGTTTCAGACCACTAAAAACCGATTCAGATAACCTAGGCTACTTTAGACACTGTTACTATTACTTGAGACACTGTTATTGTTACTTGAGACCCTGTTACCTTAATTGCATTAGGCAATATTACTTTAAAAACCTGAGTTCATGTTTTTTACATGTTCTTGCAAACACTGAGTTGGATCTGATCCAATAACTGCTTTGGGCAGTGACACATACTGATTTTGCTTTAAAATTAGCTTGGCTCTTTTAAGATGTTTGGTCCTGTTTCTTTCTTTTGAAAGAGGGAGATAATAGGTATTCTGAAATAGTTTTTACATCTGTAGGAATCGAATTGTTAGGCCGGTTCCTATGGGTGTAGCAAACTTGAGAGTTTGCCATTTTTGCACCCACTATGGAGCTGGCAAACTGGCAAATTTGCCACTTAGCCAGGATAGGTCAAGTTTCTACCGAGCGGTCGAGACTCGACCGCTCGGTCAAGTCTACACCGCTAGTGGCTCCTATAAGACCGGTCGGTCTAGTTTACACCGCTAAGTAGAATCTGATCCAACGGCCATAAATCTTTCCCCCTATAAATACCACATTCCTTTATCATTTTAACTCACACTTTCTTCCTATTTTCTTAGATTTTCCAATGGCTCAAAACATGTCTATGGCTCAATTCATAGAAGAGCAACATGCGGCCGAAAATCAAAGAGTTGCACTCCGAGCTAGTGTGCAAAATGAATTAAGAAGAGCAAATAGTTGGAGAGTTGCACATCAGCGCAATTTTAGCACGTTAGAAGATGAATGCATCTTCAGGAATTATGTTTTCTTCACTAATCATCCAATCGTTGATGGTGCATTACGGCTTATTCCATTTTGGGGACGCGTTTTAATGAAATTTGAAGAAGAAACAATGAACCTCAACAATCGCAATTCGATGGTGTTGAGTGATCGGTTCTCCATAATTTCCAAGAATGTTAACAAGTATATTGGTATGGTAAGGGAAGAGGCTCCAAATACGATATCACTATCTGCAACAGATTTCCTTTTTCTTTCCTGTTTCTTTTCCTTTGTCTATCTGTTTTGGAACTACTCATTTTTTAAAAATCGCTCTGGTCTGCTCTCTAGAGAAGGGAAGAAAGAAAATTTTGTTTGTAAATGAAAACTGAAGGGAACATGGGTATTTATAGGCGGTAGAGCACCGACCGTGGACGGTCGAGATTAAACCGCTAGCGGTGTAAACTAGATCGGACGATCGCTAGGAGACCGCTAGCGGTGTAGTTTCGACCGATAGATGGAGACTCGACCGCTTATCTTTTTTCCCATAATGGCGCGGCCAGTTTGCCAGACCAACTGGCATGGCAAATGGGTGGGTTAGCCACCCCCATAGGAACCGACCTTAGTCAAGAATTGGGGAAGAAACAATATCCTGAACGAATTGATGATGATTTTTAAAAATTTATGTAAGGTTTCCGATTTCCAAAATCGGCTCTATGAATGTATCAGTTGAGGTTCCCCTCTTTTATGAAAAAAAAAAAACGATTGATAAACTAAATGATTCGAATTCTCTGTATAAAATCGATATTTGTGCGGGATACTTTTAATTTATCAAATCCAGAAATAAAGGGTTTAATGTTATAATCAACATTTGGGGTGAGATGCTCAAATTCTGAGCGAGATTTCCGTTCAAATCTCTGATTTATCTCGGCCGAAAAAACGAGATTTTCGTTAAAATCTCGTATCGGCGAAATTATCAAATTCGTTTTTTCTTGAAGCGAAACCGGGAATTTTCCCGGAATCTCGGTCGAGACAGCCGAGATCGACTACATTGGTCTCTATGCCAAAAAAAACAAAAAAGAAAAGAAAGGAATGAAACGCCACGATTTAGAAAGGGAATACCGATATTACTTGGGGGTGATACCAATCCATATAAGACAAATAAACATTAACAGATCCTGACCGTCGGATCGCTGAATTGGTATCACCCCGCTATATAAATCATGTGAAACGCCGGGTTCTCACTAGAAACTAATTTTATCGGTATAATACGTTCAACACTGAACAATCCGTCGTCTAATGCTTGTCCTATCCAAATCCAACGGATATTATCCTCAACCACTTACCTAAAGAATCTATCTAAGTCAACAATCATTTTTCCTTCCCCAATTGGATTTCACCTTTTTCAAATAAAAAATAAAAGTACTATAATGTTTCTCCGCCGGTTCTCGGAAGCTGTCGACTGTTCTTCTCTCTCTTCATTTTTAATCAGAATCGAATAAAACCCTAGAAGTTTTAATTTGCTCCCCCCATTGAATTCTCCCTCAAATCATCGAATTTTTAAATGTTTATGCCTTCAAATTCTAAGGGAATAATTTAGGATCTTCATGAATTATGATGGTGAGAAGGTAATTCTTTATCAAATTCCCTTTTAGTTTCTTTTTTTGTACTTTTGGGTTTGATTTACAATCTAGATTGTTGTTCGTATTTGTTAAATTTGGTTCCTTTGAGGCGTTTTTGTTTATTCTGGGTAGAAAAAAAATCTGTAAAGTTTATAAAATTTTGAATCTTTTTCGTTAAGTTCAGCTAGAATTATGATTGATTCAGGGTTTTTGATGGCAATGGAATGTCTGTTTTTGTTGTAAAATTGTTATGCACCATGAGGTTCTAAGTCAGTTTTTTGAAGTATTGATTTATCCAATATTAATTGGTTCAGAAAATAAATAATTAAAACCTTAGTTTCTCTGTACATGAATTGCTTGATAGATTAGACGTACCCTGTGGAATACGGCACCGAAACACTGAAACTTTGTTTCCTCCCTTCGTTTTAGAATGGTGTTCGTGTGGATGTTTTGATAGGTGTAGCGTACAAACCTTGCTAGGCAACTTAGGAGTTGCTTATGGTCTGATGTGGATGGTGACATGTTGCCCGACCGTAAGCCCTAGATACTCGAGATGATGTACCTGTTGGGGTAAATGGCCATGTTACGAGGTTTTAAAGGGCACCACATCACCATCCCCGAGCAAGTAGGGAGCAGATGGCGTGGTGCATTTGGTATTGAATTTGCTGAACTTAAGCTAGTGAGTTTGTGATGTCACGAGGCTTGTGTGTTTGCTAACTGTTGATATGCTTGTGGAACTGCATCCCTGAATTATAAGCTTTTGATAAAATTGTGTGCTGCATATGGAACCTTACTAGTGGAACCTTTTTTATATTGTGCAGGATTGGTCTGTTAAGGTGAAATGATTGGAAAAACTGATTGCTTTAGTGATGTCAGGTGTAATTTCATACTGAGTGGATATTATTCACTATGCAGTTGGTATTGAACGATAGGCGGGAGGGGGATACTTCAGAAACAGAACCCATTTTGTGTCAGAGCGACATTGATCACAGGTCCCAGGAACCGTCATCTGAAATTGGACCCTTGAGGGGTGAATTCTCCGAGTCACATAATGATCGTCAAATTCTTGATGCTGATGAAGATAGTTGCCTAATTAATGTAGACCTACCACAGTGTCGAATATGTCTTGATATTGAAGGTATTACTAATTTAGATGGCTCCTCTTGGTCTTTGACTGTAAGTGCTTTGCAATAGGTTTGTATTCACTTCACCAAAGTTGTTGTAATATATGTATATTATCTTGCCAGGTGAAGATCTCATAGCCCCTTGTTACTGCCGAGGCACGCAGAAATATGTGCATCGCTCTTGTCTTGATAATTGGAGATCAACTAAGGTAAGCATATAGATGGCCAGTATTTTGTATCCCATGTAACTGACGAACACATCCTTGTACATTTTTACTGCTGGACTCGATTTTCAAATTCACTGAAGTGGGTGAACCTCTCATAAAATTTTGCATTGGCAATAACAAGTAAACATGCAAACCAATATGTTAGTGTGTGCAAGTCAAGTTCATATCTTAAGTCCTTTAAAGGATTCTTACTTTCTTCTTAATTAAATTTTATCAGGAGGGATTTGCTTTTGCTCATTGTACAGAATGTAGGGCACTATTCGTATTACGTGCAAATATGCCACCAGATCGGTGGTGGTTGAGGTTGAAGTTTCAGTTCCTTGTCGTCAGGGACCATGCGCTTATATTTATTATTGTTCAGCTGGTAAAAGAATGACGTTTATTATGTACTGGTTATATATGAATTTGCATATTATGTAAATCAATTTGTTGACCAGTATACAAGTTCTTCATTTTGTAAAGAGAATCGATAACATTTAAATTTCGCAAATCTGAAATGTGTAAAGGAGACTGTTTCATCTTTGCAGGTTGTAGCATTACTGGGTATGCTTGTATATAAATTCTATGGAGAGGAACTGAGGGAAATGTTTGGTTATGAAGAACACCCATATGGATTTTATACCATGGCAGGTGTGCAGCTTATTCTTCTAGCAATTTACTGTTCTGCATGTATATGTGTGTGCTTCTTTATTTTCATGTCTGCCGATTGCATTACTAGATCACGTAAAGTTAGAGCAAATCATGTTAACTGGTTATATTATGTCAGACTTTGACTTCTGTACAACCTATTCCCTCTGTGTCAGTTACACTTTGAAAGGCCGTTAGTTTCAAGTACACCTTAAAATAACTCTCTTACAGGATGGAAACTTTCTGATGTGAACACAGTGGAAAGTGTGATATACAGTTAATATGAAACTTCAGAAAGACCTCTCTGATGAACATAAACTCTTTCTTTCGTAACTCCTAATTGTCTTGTCATGTTTTTTGATAGTACTTATCAAGAATCCTAACGTTGACTTTTTGGTACTTTTTTCAGTTTTAGCTATTCTTTTGGTGGGATTGCTCTATGGGTTCTTTATAGCAATCATCTGTGGACAGAGGATCAGTGAACGCCATTACCATGTTCTTGCCAAGCAAGAGCTAACAAAGGTTCAGCACCTCCAAGGCTCGAAAACCACTAGCAATTTTATCGACTTCAAATAAAACCTGAAAAACATAATATCTTATGCTCTACAGCTCTGGGCAAATATTAGACTTTCTTTTGCACGAAAGTTTCACAAATGCTACTCGAGGCAATGAAACTGACAAGTATGACATATTGATCTACCAAGAAACATACATCAAAAGCAAAAATGTGGAAGGGTCTACCAGTTTTTTTTTTACAAAGGTCTCACTGGCGGAGTAGACTGCCAATTTTTTTAGTTTTTTTTTTTGGTCATGTTTTTAGCTTATTGCCAGGAATAATAATGGAATACTTACACTTCCATTTTGAATTGCGAAATTGGGAGAAAAAATCCAAAAGAAGAAACTTCACTAAACCACAAGTCCTTAGGATAAATTAACTTTCCTTGATATACCTTGATACAGTTTAATGTTTAGATGTAAGCACTTTGAGGTTTCATTCACTGACGGTGTCCAACATTGTTGTTTTGTCAGGAATATGTGGTAGAAAACCGGGAAGGAAACAAGACTCCTCCTGAGCTTGATCCAAGCCATATCGCGGAGCTAAGAATGCTGGGCCTCTTTTGAAGTTGGCTTCTGTGGTAAGCAATAACGTTTGTATCTTTTTATTTCCTTCTCATGGTGAGATCTGTGCATTTTGAAGTCTAACTTCATTTTATCATTGCATTCCTCTGGTGATGATAAGTCGAAGTCATGTTAATTCTTGTGTTGATACATCAATTTGTTGCCCTCCATGTAGATTGTAGATCCTATATCAGTATGCGTGTTGTTTCAGTTGTTGGTATGCTTGGTGGTGTTTATCCTGCACATTGGAACTGGGCCAGGCTCGAAACACATTTAGTATCAAGTGTAGAGTGTATATTCCGATTCGAATAGTGAGTATGAAGTGACCTTATATATCTTGGTTTGTGATTATTTTTGCCATATTTGTAGAATGATGAAAATCAAATAGAGAATATACAAGTTTTTGCATCGTTCTGTATCCTTACAATAAAAATTTCTCTATTCTTATATTTCCTATGCTGTTTCTCTGATTCAGTTGGATTAACTGTAACATGTATTGGTGTTTGGAAGAGCACTGCGAACTTTTTCTACTCCTGAACCAAAAGAAGACCCATACCTAACTTAACTACAATTTGACCACCAGGATTCCTGTCAATCGGATTCAAGAAAAAGAAGATAAATAGCCAGTAGAAACTACCTGCCAGCTACCTCTAGGAAGATTTCCCATTTGTATTGCATGACATGTTGTGACTCTAAATTCTAGGGTGCTATATGCATTGCGAAGTGACAGGTCACAGGAACTGTAATTCCGAACAAAACCATTTTCCAAGTACCATTATTATTTTTGTTGTTGAAACAAAGCGTAAAGGAAGAGATTAAATGACTGTTAGGAATGCGGTCTCTATCTTTTACTATGATATGATGCAAGAAATCTGGGTAGGACATGTTCCATTGGAGATTTGTTGCCTGCAGACTCAAGGTCTCGGTCAGCATGTGAGGCTAGCTTGTCTGCAGGTTAAATTCCCTTCACAGTGACGTTGTTGATTCTAACCTGTTGAAACTGTCGGCAAGTCTGCCAAATTGAGTGAAGCAAAAGTGTCAAACACCAATCACCAAAAATAACGAGCCTGATTCGATCGAAACATGAGTTCTATCTATGTATCTATTCGTTTGTCTTTTTTTTTTTTTGATCGATAAAGAATTTGGTGTTGTCGAGTTTCAGACTCAGGTCACATCATCCACCAACTTTAATTAGCAAACCGCCCATGTCTCAACGACCAAAGCTATAGTTATGCCCAAAGGAGAGAATGCAAATCTAAGAGTGTGTTTGTTTTTTGCCGACTCGGCGTCCGAATCTGACTCGGCCACTGACTTGGCTCGAGTTAGATGTCAGACCACTCGGCTCGAGTCAGATGTTAGACCGTTTGTTTTTGTTTTGAATCAGATCTGTCTCGCGATTTGACATAGACCTACTCGGACCCACTTTGAGTCTGGGAATCAAATGCT
This sequence comes from Papaver atlanticum, assembly GCA_023531105.1. Classification (NCBI taxonomy): domain Eukaryota; kingdom Viridiplantae; phylum Streptophyta; class Magnoliopsida; order Ranunculales; family Papaveraceae; genus Papaver; species Papaver atlanticum. The sequence continues at coordinate 1,781,662 of JAJJMB010000025.1, forward strand.
CCTGACTCATGGGATCAAGCCACTGACTCATATATTTTTGAGTCATATCTGCCAGAAAAATAAACATATTGAATCAGATCCAGATGAGTCAGGTGACATCAGTCAGTCAGATTCAGACGACTCACACGAGTCAGGAAAAAAACAAACAAGGTGTAAGAAAGCACCTGCTAGCCGTACCTGGTTTTCTTTTCGCTGCGCCATCTTTGTTTATCTTTCTCCAAGGAGGGCCAGGAAGCTGTCCTGAACCACTCTCGTACCTAATTGCCAAACACTTGGTTAACATCAAACGGTTTAAAAACCCCTTAAACCAAAACAACGGCTAACAAACCTTACTAAAAATCCACTTAAAATTTTGCTTATAAATGGAGAGCTCCATCCATATTTTTCCTCATCTCCCTCCGACCGACCCACCACATCTTTTCTCTTAAACATTACTCCATTCTTATCCATTTCTCTCTGTGAAAAATATCTCCATGGCAGCAGCAGCAGGAGCAAGAACATTATCACAAATCCTAACCCAGTCTAAAAAGCTATCAATTTTATCATCGGCATCAACATCGTCCAGATTTGTAACCACGAAAAATCTATCCAGTAAATCAGAAGGAGGAGGAAGTTTAATAGAAGTGAATCTGGAAACGGATGGTGAAAATGAAATAATAGGTATGAAGAGACTCGAAGATGCAATTTATGGGATTATTGTGCGAAGATCGGCACCAGATTGGTTACCTTTTTCACCTGGTTCTTCTTATTGGGTACCACCTAAAAAAAGACCTCAGGGTTTTGCTGAATTGATTGGGAAATTGGCTAATCCTTTGTCTGAAGATGAAACCCTTTCCTTGAATACTGCTAGGGGTTGGCCTTCTACTTCTTTTTTCATTGATGGTAAGCTATAGCTCTGTTTTGACCTAAATAGATTTATGATTTTTATTTGCCCTAAATTCATTTCATTGATTTGGGTGGGAAAGGATTTGCAATTGGGTTTTTTGATTAGTATCGATATGTTGTGGATTGAGGTAGAGATTTGATTTTTAGGGGATTGTGGGTTTTCACTTATTTATACACTGGATTGCTGTTAGGTTTGCTTGAATGGTAATAGCTTTGTGTATTGGAAAGATGTGATTTTTACCACTGAATGATCTACTTTTCTGAATTCGATTTGCCCAATTTAGGTGATTTGTTGCATGTCTTTGTTGATTCTTGTAGCATCATTAAAATCTTGTTGAAGCTTCAGCTGGCTACAAATGAATGTGGGTGTATCGTATTAGATGTATCTACACTTGTGTCCTTGAATTCTAATGGGTGATAGCTATCAAAACAGATACCCTAAATGGAAAATGATGAAAATGTTTCTTATTTTTGAAAACGATTACTAAAAAGTTGACGCAAGTAATGTATTTCAATCATTTGTTTTAGATTTTCTATAATTTCTGTAGTTCTCTAGTTTAGCAACACCAATTCCTGCCGATGGCTTTAGGAAGAAGCATATAACATTGAGTACCTTCAATAGATTATTCATGTAATTCTGTAACATAGTTTTGCTTCTAGAAAGCATAGATAAGATAAGGATAATAACAACAGATCTGTGGAGAAGCTTTATGCTTGTCAGAGAGCGATTCTGATTTATGAAGTTCAATTTTTTTGGTGAAATATGCTTTGCTTGTTCCTTATTGTAGGTTGCTTTGCTTGTTCCTTACTGTAGGTTGGTTGTGGTGTTCAACTTTAAGAATTTATGTGCAAAAACTTAAAATTGGCTCATTAATGTATGAAAGGTGAAACCTGTATGTGGCTGCGAATTGATTATATTGCTTTCAGGATGTTCATTTTATTACCTGGGAGTCTGTAAATTTTTGGCAACTCTTTACATGTCTCTTACATAAAACCTGAGTACAGGTTTCATGAAGATATTTTTCGTGCTTAGCTTTACTGTACTGTTAGATTGAAAGTGTAGCTGTGAATATGGAAGCTAAACTATTTTGTGTATAAATTGATATAAGCCAGGGCTCGTTTGGGTTCTGTTTATCTCATTATGTCTTTGAGCTGATCTCAATCTGGAAGGTGTAGTAACATGCGCTTGCATTAGATGTGTTTTCATGTTGAAATACCCTGCCTTCTTGCATTTCTTATAAGCCATTGCTCCCGACTCTTTAAATTACAATGTCATATATCAGTATCGTTTAATGTATAGGTAAAGTTGAGGCCTTAGAGGTTCAGACTACAAGGGAAAATCTTTTGCTAGATAGTTTGCTTGTAACAGTTTACCAGATGATATGCAACAAAGTAACTTTTAACGAGTTGTTACAGAACTTACAGAATGCTGCTCTCTCTCTCTTGGTTGCAGGTTCATCATCTCCTCATTCACTTTCACCTCATATAATAGAGAAGGAGATTGTAGTAGAGGAGCCAATTGCTGTAGAGAAGAAAGAGAAATCGAAGAAAAGCACCAAGGCGGCATCCCAGCCCGAGGATGAAGAAGGTTGAGTCATTGTTTTTGTCAATGGGCCTTCTATCACGGTGAGAGTTTTCACTAGAACTCTTACATTACTTGCTGTCAAAGGTGCCTAGGCGCCAAAGTGGAATTATTTCCACTTGGTGCATCTTGCAATAAATCAAATCATCTACTGATCTACTTCTTTATTATACTTAAGACTTTTAGAGGCCACAGAATATAGGTCAACCATATCAGTAGAGAACTCTACATATGTGAGTATTATAGTTATACGCCGTGGCCCTGCCTCGCCCAAAACAACATAGCTTCTTGTCACCTGTATCAACTTTGTAGGGTATCCATTATTTAGTCATATTTTGTTTGCTTCTTGGCTAATTTGTTCTCTCAGATGTGTTAGTCTTTCATCTTGTAAATCATCTAAAATAGTGGAAGGCTTTGTATACTACCTAGAGCATCAGTAATTGTTAGTTGAACTCACTTCTGCTGATTCTTTATGATCGAATTCAATAAGAGAGACTGTTCTTAGCAAAATGTAATAGGCCCGTGATCATGATCTCTGAATCTAAGATCAGAGTACAAAGGATACTAGGGTGGCATACACATTGTTGTATGGCATATAGCCTCTTAATTTGGTGTTGGGGTAGTAAATATCATAATCTTGCCCTCTTGTGATAAATGAAACTCGGTTTGAAATTCTGTTGTTTCTTTTTGTTGATAAGCAGTGGCCATCTCACCTCAGTAGATAAAGTGAAAAGAAAAGGGAAAAAAACAACCCGGGGCAACAACATATAACAGAAGGTGAACAGTGAGGATGGGAGTTATTGTACATATTTTCAAGAAGGTGGTCGCAAGAATGGTGCAGTTGGGGTTGGGAGAAGTAATCCTCCTCTTTATGATTTGTGTGCTGCATAGTCCACGTTCACCCTCAAAATCCGTTCGGAAGACCCAAGTTCCCATCTTATTTCTTAATCACCAAAGAACAAATTTTAATTTCATGGCTTATTTTTGATTTAATGCTTGATTTATTTTCTTTATAGGTTATGAGTCAATGCCCTTTCTGTCAAATGTAGTGTAACATTAGAATGTATTTATGTTGGTTTTATCTTTAAATAAAAGAAAGAAATGTAGTTCCCTTGCATGAAAGAACAGAAGGAAAGTAGCTCTTAATTAAAAAAATAATAATCAGACAAACAGTCCATAAAGAGGCATATGTTGCAATTCCCTTAGCCCCTTAGCCTGACTAGAAAGATCTTTTAACTTTCCAACAAATGTGCTATGAGAAAGAGTTGAAAGATCATTTGTTTTCATGACTAGAAAGCTCTTTAACTTTCCAACAAGTGTGCTACGAGAAAGAGTTGAAAGATCATTTGTTTTCATGATTGCATGTTTCTTAGATTCGTATCTAGATGGTAACGATTTGTGAATCTTGCACATTATATCTATTCAGAAATAGTCTTTCCAAGAGAGGAAGATGCATTGACAATCTCAGAAAGCTTAACATGAAACTCTTTAAAAGTATCATTATCATCCAAAGGTTTTCCCAATCAGAAGTGAGGGTTTGAAGTCTAGCTTCCTTTACAGGTGTATACTTTCGAATACAGTTCGAAGATTATTCCAAGCTTCATTAGAAGTTTCACACGTGGAGACGTGATGTTGTAGATCTCCGCTTACAGCATGTATGATAGCATTCAAACCATCTGAATTCTGCTTTGCAAGAGCCTTTTCTTCACTTGTATAATCAACTAAGCGTTTAAACTCAGTTTCCGAACCTTATGTTTTCGGATGATTATAACCATCAACGACTAAGAACCAAGTATTAAAATCGCGTGATTGAAGAAAAGATTTCATAGTAGATTTCCACCACAGATAGTTAGTTTCGTTAAATCTTGGAGGTACGTTAACTGAAACCGATTCGTGTGAACTCGAATTCATTTCTTATAGGTTGGATCGCACCAAACACAGATTGTTAGGTCTTTTTGTGTTTGCCTTCTCTGATACCAATTGAAACGACGAGGGTGTACACCACAATCTTTTATACTCAACCTATAAGTTCGATACCAGGTGTGATCGTTTATGGACAAAGTTGAGACAATACAACAACGAGGTATACACTTTATAATAGTTACGACATGAAACCGATATACTATAGGATCACAATCAAATGTCTTGGATTAACGTACTAGTGTATTTACTTTTAATTATAATAAAACAATTATAATTGTGGAATGTAAAAGTAAATCACACAACAAGATTTTGTTAACGAGGAAACCGCAAATGCAGAAAAATTCCGGGACCTAGTTCAGTTTTGAATACTCTCAGAATTAAGCCGTTATATAAAGAACAAAGCCAACTTCGTATAGTTGAGACCAAGTAATCAACCCTTAGTTACTTAGTTCCCTCAGTATCCCTGCACCTACAACCCTCCGGCCAACGCACGTGAATCCTAAGATAGAAATAACTACCTTGAGTTGCTTTAACGATGTAAAGTCTTAAGCACTCAACTCCTTTTGATCGTATTCCAAACAGTGTAGGAACAAATTTGTTGGTAACCACTTTATTAGTCTTTAAGAAAGGATGTTGAGTATTTACAAAGGCTCTCCTGTTTAAACAAGTAAACTCCCTTTTCGGGTAAGATCAATCAAGATATGAAATAATCAGATCTAAATTCACAACTATCGGATTCGGATATTAAAGAATACCACCAAATGATAGTTGTTGATCTATACGACTACTTGATCAAATCTATCAAAGATACATTAGATCTTAGTCGGATCTAACCAAGGTTGTTTAGACGATAAGGAAATTCCATAATCGACAGATTCTCAAGATATGCAATAAAATACCTAATTTTGGTTTTCATATTTCCAACTAATATCCAACATGTAATTTCGAAATCTCTCTTTAGAAAATATCAAAAACATATAATTCGAAAATATTAATTAAAAAATTCTCAATATTTCGGTTTGGGATCACCTTGAGTATCAAGGAATATCTCTGAACAATTGATGATTATAATTTTATACTTGTTTAAATTATGTCGACATCTGGAACTTTCCTATCTAGCAAACCCTAATTCCAAACTCACACAAAACCTTAAAGTGATATGTGAATGTTAAAAATCGGTTTTGCTCTACCGGTTCTACCATGACTCCCAACATAGGTTAGGATCAGTTCTACTAAGTCTCAAATATAGGTAGGGATCAGTTCTACCATAACTCCGAACAAAAGCTAGGATCGGTTCTACCAAGTCTTCTAATATAGGTAGGAATCGTTTCTACCATGATTCCAACAAAAGCTAGGACCGGTTCTACCAAGTGTCCAAAGATAGGTAGGGATCGGTTCTACCTTGACTCTAACATAAGTTAAGATCGGTTCTACCTAAATTCCCACCTTAGGTTCGAATTGGTCGTACAAAAGATCTTCATAGAAAACCAGACCAAAACACATGTTGATTTCTTTTCGATTACAATGCAAGTTCGTATATGTACTTCCTTTAAACTAATGTAATGAAACATAGTTTCCTAGGATGAAATCACACATATATCCAATACAGAATCAAGTAACAAGTTACATAAATTATGTCGTTGTCACGATTACGAAGATCAAAAGTTAAACATTATACTTCGTAATTCAATATATTTCCTTGACATTTTGATCATACTAATATGGCCAAGTCTAATACTAGAGTATCATATATATAACCTTGCATGTTATGTTTTCAATCTTAAACGACTTGAAAGAAACGATAGGAATGGAAACAAGTCAAGTAAGTATCACTAACCTCAAGTGGAAGGATGATGTCTTCGTTGTAGTCGATACGCCTTCACGTTCTTCAGGTCTTCAGAGTAATACTTGTATGTCTCAACATTCCTAGACTTTAATCGAGTTCCGGTTCTAAAATATGACAACCAAACTTGACATACCAACGCTTGGTGGGTTCAACCGAGCAATGCTCTAACATATTTTTTAATGTGTTATATTCCTTGTTGAATACACTTCCAGATCCAAGAAGATTTATCTTTTTTCTTGGACAACAAAGATCCACTTTTTTTTGAAATATTTTCATTTTAAAATCTTAGCCCAAGGGTCATTTGGATTACTAACTAGTCTCCAAGAAGGTTTTCTTTTGCAAGGATCTAGTTACCTAACCACACTATCTATTTTGTGCATGAAGTGGTTGTTAATATCTTTATTGTTGGACTAGGTTATACAAACAATGGTATTACAATTCTACGGTCGAGGGTTATTTTTCTTTGTTGAAGATGATCATGGACATGAATTGATGAAGTACCAGTGACTATTGTTCCTTCTATAAGGACTAGTGTTCCTTCTATAAGGAAAAATTAGTGTAAAATTATTGTTAATTCGTATTACTTTACATTTTTGATCTTTATAATTTTTTACAAATTAAGTTTTTAATATTAATTATATAAGATAACCCACAAGCCCGCAAGCTTTATCCGCTACAAGCTAGGGTTAAAAAAATGACCACCCGTGACATGGAAGCGTTTAATCGGTATGGGAAGTTTGAGCCAGATTTCCTTAAAGTTGCTTCAGGGGAGGAATATTGGAATAATGCAAGTAGTCTTTTGATTTGCTTGAAGGTATTCTATGATATCACCGTTCTCTTTTCAGGTACAAAGTACCTAACTGTTAATCGTTACTTTGATGTTGCTTGCTGTTTATACATAAAAATCCATGAGTGGTGCAATTCTGAGTGTAAATCTGTGTGACCCGTAACAATCTAGCCCCATCTCGCCCGTTTGCCAGCTCTACTGTAGATCATTGCTTGGTTCCTTTTATTAGCTTCTTCCTTGAAACCCAACCCTCCCCTGTCTATATGTCCACACAAAAACTCGTAAGCTTTTATGTATATATACCTTTAGAATTAGAGTGTTTACCCCACCAGAAATCATGTTGTAGATCGTTAATTTTCTTATTTATTTTTTTAGGTAACACAAAGCAACCCATATTAAAAATAAGCGTGCTTGATAGAAGAAATTTTATCATAACCATTCTACTTGGTTGAGATAGAACTTTCCCTGCCCAACTAGTAATTTTTTGTTCCTTTATTTTCAATGATGTTATCAAAGGATTTAAGTTTAGAACTGTCTATGAAAAAAGGAGCACCTAAGTGAGTTTCTTTAATATCTATTTTTATCTTCTTCATAATTCTGGCTATGATGCCTTTGTCTTTATTATTGACTTTTTTACTGAAAAAGCCCAGATTTAGAGAAATTTATTACTTGACCTGAAACCGAGCTAAAAAGGTTTATGGCATTTAACAATTTCTGATAACTATTTAAATCTGCTTTGGTAAACAGTAAGCATTCATCGGCGAAAAATAGGTGTGAGATATTTAGTGGAGCAGTTTTGGTCAGTCTAATACCTAGAACTTTTTTATTTTCTTCTAAGTGAATAAGGAGTTGTGAAAATACTTCCACACAAAGTATGAATAAGTAGGGGGACAAAGGATCCCCCTACCTAATGCCCCTTGAAGGATTAGATTCTTCGCATGGATTTCCATTTAGAAGAGCAGAAATTGAGGATGTGGAGATGTACTGATGAATCAATTGGCACCAATCCTTGCTAAAGCGTAAAGGCTTTTAAAGTTTTTATCAAAAAAGGCCAGCTTACCCTGTATAAAGATTTTGACATGTCGATTTTAACTCCTATATTTCCAAAAAAAATTCTTACTTTTCTTCGTTGAGTACACAATCTCATGTGCAATAATAATGTTGTCCGAGATTTGCCGTGAAGACAAAAAAGCAGATTGCAAAGGTGAAGAACTTTTCCAGCATTTTCTTAAATCTGTTAGCCAAAAGTTTAGCAATAATTTTGTAAGGGATATTACATAAACCGATGGGTCTAACCCGTGGGAGATTTGGGTGTTTTGGTTTTTGGGATTAGGAAGAGAAAAGTTTTGTCAATTCTTTATGTAGAATTGTTGTGATAAAGAAATTTTGAACCACTGCCACCACTTGTGGGCCGACCATTTCCCATGAGTGTTTGGATAAACTCACTGGTAAACCATCAGTCCTTGGAGCCTTATTTGGTTTCATGAATTTTAACACCTCCCATATTTCCTCTGAGGTAGGTATAGCAGTTAGACTCGAATTATCTTCCTCAGAAATACAAGGGAAAATATGAGCAAAGATTTCGTTGTCACTGCATTCAGTTTTTGCAGTGAATAATTCATAGAAATAAGATGTTAAAACATTTTCAGTGTCTGCCGTATTTGTTACCATTGTGTCACTCTTATCTAGGATTCACCCAATATGATTTCTAGTTTCCCTTTTTAAAGTAGTTACATGAAGAAATTTTGTGTCTTTTTCTCCTAAAGCAATGGTGTGTTTCTAGACTGTTGCTTGGCTATCTCCTCCTGAGTATTATATAATGTTTCTAAATCTAGCAGTTTAGAGTTGATTAGGATATCCGTTCCATGATTTGCAGATCAACCCAATAAGAATTATATATATTTTAGAATAATTTTTATTTTTTTAGCTGGTAATCCAATGATAGTTTTCCTCCAATTACTAAGATTGTTATTTAAAGTATCTAAATTTTGTAACAGAGTGACTGTTGGTTCCCCCACATTTGAATTCCATGAACCCTTGATAACCTCCAGAAATGAGGTCTCTTTTAACCAAGTGTCATAAAATTTAAAAAGAGGCAGCAGGTGCAGGCTAGAAGGAGATAATGAAAGACATATCAGACTGTGATCAGACCCCTATTGCTACCGGGTTAGATAGACTAGCATTTTTAAATTCTAAGTTCCACTCGGTATTGGACAAAGATCTGTCAAGTCTTTGCTTGATATTAGCCTTTCCTTTACGTTTAGTAATCCAGGTGAAAATGTTGCCAGTATAACCTAAGTCTTCTAAACATGATCTATGAATTAAGCTTAAAATTGGTTCAACCTCTATTTTATTAAAGGACATCCCTCCCTCTTTTCCCTTACTATTAAAAATTATGTTCAAATCTCCCATTACCATCCATGGCATGGCTAAATAATGCACTCTGTGTGCTATCTCCTCGAGAAATTCCATAACTCCTAGTTTTGGTTCTCTCCTAGGGGATCCGTAAAAGCATGTTAACAACCATTCTTTTGAATGGAAATTATTTTTTTATGATGATGTTAACCGTGTTGAGGTTCCATTGTACAATCTCAAAATGAAAATCGTCAACCCATCCTATTGCTGAACCTCCCGCTGCTCCGACTGGGTCGGCCATATGAGTATTAAGAAAATGACTCAAAAAGCTTTTTATCGGACTTCTTTGAGATTTAGTCTCTGAGAGGAAAAGGATGTCAGGTTTTTCCAAACTTAGTAAGTTATTCAAGTGTTATTGATTATTTTTTTGTGCCACACCCTTGAGTGTTCCAAGCCAATATTTTCATGATGACGATATAATAAGCAAATTTAAAGTGACTAAGATGTAACATGTATGCAAGAGAATATAGGAAAACTGTAAAACAAAAACACCATAAAAACAAAATATTATCTTAAATAAGAGGGTTTGAAATCAAAAGCTTGAGGGTATTACAACACGATTCAGAAGAAACAATTAGGGGTTATTCCTAATCTGTTCACAGATTTTGATTACTGACTTTGGCCATTTATAAAATGCAGTATTGTATATATGTATGCTACAAAGAACAAATTCAATTAAGACTAACCTTTCTTGAAAAGGCAGCAGTTTTCTTTTCCAAGTTGCAAGCTTTCTTTGTATCATCTCCATCATTAGCCACATTGTGGATACCTTGACTATACCAACATGTAACATCACTCCTAGATATTTATCAGGATATTCAATCAATTCCATATGCAGTATATTCTTTAAAAGGACCTTACTTAGTTCAGAAGTACCATCAATAAATAGTTTACTTTTTGCTCTGTTAACAATTTGGCCTGAACTTTTTGATACTCATCCGATATCTTAACCAGATTATCTATACTCTTTTTAGTACCATTGCAAAAGATGAAGACAACATCTGCAAAGAAGAGATTAGTTGGATGAACAGTATTGGAGTAATTGCACCTTCATTAACCAGTTGAGTTGATCTTCTACTTAGAACATCCTCCATTAGCACAAATACGGTTGGAGAAAGTGGGTCTCCCTGCCTTATACCCCTACCAACTGAAAAGAACCCATTTGGATCACCATTAATCATTACAGAGATTTTAGCTGATTTGAAGAGGATATGCAACCATTTACACCATTCATGAGAGAATCTATACTTGTTCAACACCTTAAAAACAAATTCCCAGCTAACTGAATCATAAGCCTGTGATATGTCCAGTTTTAATCCCACATTTCCACATCTTCTCTTTTTCTTCATCTCAGTAACCATTTCTGATACTAACATTATTTTTTCTTGGATTCTTCTACCCATAATGTAAGCCAGTTGCTGAGGAGAAATAAGATTTAACATTAAAGTATTCATTCTTATGGAAATAATTTTAGTAAAAATCTTGAAGCTTACATTACTTAAACCAATTGGGAGATTTGGCACCCTCCACTTTTGGCAGTAGTACTAAAAATTGGAATTCAGTCCTTTAGGAATAAACTTTCTTCTCCAACAAAATTGAAATGCATTAACAACATCATGATTAATAATATGCCAATAAGACCTGTAAAAACATCTATAAAAACCATCTGGACCTGGAGAGCTATCTGGATCCATGTTAAAAATTGTATTTTTAAGCTCTTCTACATGTAGTAGTGCTTCAAACATATTTTGATTCTCCTCTGTTATCACAGCTGGAATAACTTCAAATAAAGGATCTACATGTTATGTTTCTTTAGACTAAAACTTCTTCTCAAAGTGATTTACCAAAACTTCTAGAATTTTACTTTGATCTGATATAACATCACCTCCATTATCCTCTAACTCACTAATGAAATTCTTTGCCCGCCTTATTTTAAGAGTTTTATGAAAGAATTTGGTATTAGAAGCACCTTCTTTAATCCATCTAATTATAGATTTTTGTTTCATCATTCTGCACAATTGAATGTTTTTGGTTTTGGTATGCTGGCACACCCACCAAGCAGAGGAGAGTGATCACAAGCAACTCTTACGCCAACCTTGCATCCCCCAGTCCTCATATTTTTGAAGTCATAATTGATTGAAAACTACTCTATCTGAATTACACAAAATTCTTTTATTACCTTGCGGACAGTTTGACCTGTCTTTGGAGGTTGCAATAATTCACAATTATCAATATTATTGTTAAAGTCCATCATAGATCTTCTATTAATTAGGAGCTCTACCACCCATTTTCTTATCTGATGAAGTAATGGCATTAAAATCCCGAAGAACTATCCAAGGAAGCTTCATGTTACTGATTAACTCCATTTTTGACCATAAGAACCTTCTTTGAATAATACCTACGTGAGCATGAACACCAGAAATTAAAGTACCACCAATACTAACAATTATCATCTGACTTGACATAGAAATTACTATAAGAGTAAGTAAAGTTTTATTCTAGAACAACCAAATATTACCTTTTTTTATTAGAGACAGAGTTGTGAATTACCATGCTTTGCATACCTGGTGAATTCAACTTCTTGCATAAGGAAGCATTGCAAGTTACTTTATGTTCAGCAACCCAAACTAATGAAGGACAAAATTGATTAACTAATGACAACAATATATTTTGTGCCCTAAGTCTTCTAAGGCCTCTTAAATTCCAAAATAGGATTTTCATGGTTTGGATTTGAGGCCTTTTGTACCTCATTTTCCAGGATTTTTCCTAAAATTGTACTTAATTGGAGCTTGAACAATTTTTACCTTTGGATTAGAATCCTTTAAAGCTGTTGTACTTGTAAAAGTATTTGTTTTTGCTGGTGAAGGCTTTTGAACCAATTTAGACCAATAAGTTATTGGAACTCTTTCAGAAGAAACATTGCCAGTTATACCATTCACATATTTCACTACACTTGTATCCATTGTATTCTTTTCTGCTATTTGAAGTACTTTTGTTGGATCTAAGTACTCTAAATCATCCACAGTATCCATGACTAATTGCTTAATAGAATCTTCATTCTCATCTTGTAATGTACTGAAAATACTTTTTGATATTGGTACATCACTCTTTGAACTATGAATAACTTCATTGTTCGGATGAATTTGTGTGACAGGAGTTTGGCATATATCGAAAGGCTCCATGACAGGTTTAACACCACTTTTAATAGTTTGTTCATTTGAAATTTCAACAATTTGTTCATAATTAGAAGTAACTTCATTAATTTGTGACTTTTTTGCTCTACATTTGGATTTTAGATGACCAATAATTTTGCAATCACTATAAAACTTAGGTAATTTGTTGAGAATTATACCTTGAGAGAATCCACCATATTTAGTGACGATCCAAAGCTTGTGTGGTATTTTTGATGTGTTTTGTAGTTGTAGTGGTAAAAAGATTCGTTTCTCGAACTTGTGAAGGATTTTCTAGACTCAAATTAAACTCAACAATTCAAATAAAGTTGTATTAAAAAAAAATAAAGAAAACACCGAGACTCTGGATTCCACCATTAACCAATTAAGTGATAAACTCTATTCAATATTCATGCAATTCTTTCTTTTAAAGCGATTCTAATATTTTGCCTCTCATAGATTTTTGAAGTAATAATTGTAAACATAAAGCATGAAACATCAAAAGTTTTAAAACCTAGCATGTTCCATCAAAACAATTCACAACTACTCAATAAAAACCAATTTTCCTATATTAGTTCTATGCAAATAATCATATAAAAGATTGCAAAAATAATTAAAATAGAATTATACCACTTTTCATGGAACAATAGCTTCCTCCGCCGCCTCGGCTAAGGGGTTTAGCTCCTCATATTAATCATGTTCTCAAAATACATCTTTGGTGCTCAAAAGTTGACTAAAAGAGTGAAAAGTGTAAAAGCAGCGGATTCTTTAACTAATATAATTGTTACAGAAACTACTGTTACAGAGGAATAGAACTGTTTCGAACTGAAACTATTTGTTGGAAAAATTGTTACAAAGGGTATTGAATATGAAAGCTATGGCAACAGTTTCTGCAACTGTTCTACGTGCGTCGTATGTTCTTCTTCTTTTTCTCCGGCAGCAGCAGCAGCAGCAGAACTCGTCCTCTTCAAATTGATTTTTCTGGCTTTTCTAAGGCTCTAAACTTCCCCCAAAGTATTCTCTTCCTTCTATGACCTATCCCAACTCTTTTTATAACCCACGGTTCGATTCAATCTCAAGAAATATTCGGTTATTCTTATTTTTTTTCCACCTCAACTCTCGGGATTTCTTTCCCTGCAAAGCTTCTCTACGCGTCAACTTGGTTCTCCAAACTCTCCAGTAGGCTTAATAAAGACTCAATACATCACGTAAAATCCTCAGGTACTTCCATTTATCAACCAAAATATTCGAGAATACACGAAATTCTCTGTTTTATCCAAACATTGACAAACCTCTTATTTCTTCGAATCTCAGAGATTTATCTTTCCTTTTTTTCTTCAAAACAGGCATATCCCAAACCCAATCGAACAGAAAGTCCGATCAAGTCTCCTCCTATTGCCGAATAAAGATGCTCGTGAAACTCACACCTCTGTTTCCTTCTCCCGACTTATCTAGCCTAATTCCTTCGATCCAATCACACGTACCATCTCGACTACGTTCTAACAGGTCCGTCCCAAGGAAAAACAGCGATTGAATCTCAACCGGAATATCCCAAAAGAATCCAAACATCGTGATAAACTATCATCCCCTGTTCAGCCCAAACTCCATGCAACGTCCTTTATTTTCGAAACTAGAAGACCTAACAACCCTGTTTAGTCATAACAGGGTGGTACCCATCCAAGGAAGCCATTAAATCTGGCTGAAAATCGATCAAATCTCGCCTGCAAATCACGCTGCAAAACTGAATTTTGAATTCAGTTTTTCCCGCAAAAATCTGTCCAATTCCGTGAAGAATAAAAGAGTCGCCCCCTATCCATTTCCGGTCTGTGTTTAGTAGCTGCTTCGAAATGGGTTACCCCTTATCCAAAATGAGAGTCCGAATAGCAAATGTCCTTCCAGGTATCTTTAACAACTTTTCGAGCCAATTTTACCGCAAGAGCCTATTCCTCCAAAAACACCTACAAAGGGATAAAATACCAAAATTAGTATAAAAATGGGTACTAACAATATACACAAAAGAGATGAAAATAGACACATAAATGCGTCTATCAATTTTCTTTGTCAAAATCTATTTCAATCAGAACTTCCGCCGAATAACCACTTTCATAGTTCAAAGTTTCTTCATCTACCTTCACCGTATTTCCAATTGCTCTACTGATGGTAAATAATGTTTTCTTATCCTAATATTCCAAGCTCAATCCTGGAAATTGCACCCATACCATTACAGAAGAAGTACGTTGACTTTCTGGTCTGAAATTTGGAATCCAATTTCTCACCCTTAATACTTGATCCAGAACTTCCCATCTTCCAGATTTAAGATATTGCCTATCTTCCTCATTTGATAATCTGATTGTAAAGAATCCTTTACCTAGTGGAATAATTTGACACGCCCCAACTAATTCCATTGATTTCTCGAAATAACTGTTTCATTAATAAATTTAATACGGAGAAATCTAATCTACCAATCAACGAAAATATCCACGCAACATATCTATCTTCATCAATATCATTAACCAGATTTACTAATGGACGTACTTCAGAAGAAATTGAATATCAACAATTGATGAAACACTATTGGGAACATCATTGTTTTCCTTGAAATTCATTTCATTACTACAAAAAAATACTAATTATTATTCATTATTGAAAGACCTAACCTAACTAATCTCACTTGAATCTACTAATTATTTTAAGCTAATTGAGAGAAAATTTGCGATGAAAATAAGATTTTTAAGTGTTTAATGCGCTGAGTTGGAACCGATCCTCAAATACTCTCTTTCTTCAACTCATGTACTCTCACCAGATATAATTCGCATGTTAGTATGGTTTCGATTCCATCGGCCAAATATCTAGCAATACCAATCTGTTTGAGACATTTGTGAAATCATATTTAATTAACATAAATACTAAGTTACTAAGGGCAACTACTATGGTATGGAGGTAAAAACATCCATAACTTAAGGAGTATCCACATATATGTGGATCCTCGGTAATTAGTGGAGTTAAAACCCACTATGAGAAAAAACCAAAAAATTAATCCAGCCGGTCCCTTGTCGTCCGGATTTAGGAAAAAAAAAAGAATCACAAAAAATTCATCCAACTGCTCCATGAACAGAAGAGACGAATTTGAATGTGATTTCAAATATTTGAATTAGCAACGCTTATGACTATTGCAAATTCAGCAGAAACCGTTGCAATAGCTTAGGAGTATATATAATTACATTCTTAGTAAAATTTGGAACTCCGGTCCGGTCTTGGAGTGGCCGGATGAAAAAAGAAAACTAATTACATCCGGTCATTAAGTGACCGGATGGGAGAAAAAGATAAAAAAAAATAATACATCCCGAAACTTAATGTCCGGATGACAAATCCGGTCATCCAGTGATCGGATGGACTACTCCACAGCATACTCCATACATCAGTGGAGTACCATCTGGACTTCAGAAAGATATGGACCTAAATTCTACCCATAGTGGCATTTTTAATCCATAAAATGTGGATTATCACAAGGATATGGATGAATTTTTACTCCATAGGAGTTGCCCTAACACCATGCTAACTTATTTCACGATGTCATTATTCTAATTTATTTCATCATATTAAAATGTCAAACTAAAATTTCATGCATATGAATTATTATTACAGTTGTTTTTATTTTATTTTATTGCATAGATCTTTTTTTTATATTTGTTTTATTGTATAAATTTTGTTGACGAAATTCTTATGTTTCTATTTTCTTGATTTTTTCTTACTCCGATCTTGATCTATGCTTTCGTTATTTCTTTGAGACGTTATTATTATGACAACACCCTAAACTACCATATATATATATGAAGAACAAGGGGAAGATGGCGAAAGCATTGCAAAAGAATAAGGACAACTTCATAACTTAAATGTTAAATAAGAAAGTACCTATATAGTTCAAATTTACAGTTCAAAGATAACATTCAACATCAACATCATCATCCGGTATCATGAATTAAGAAAAATAAAATTTGCTAATAAGTAAACAACATGTTAATAGATAATAGATTTAGTAGTAAATAGTTATTGATAAAAATCTAAAATTACCTCTTAAATTTGTAGTTAAAACTTAAAATTTTCAAAACTCGGAGAAAGGAAAGATTTTATCCGTGCAAGAAGCAGAGCTATCAAAATGCTCGTCTACTACATCAGTACACCCTCATGTGTTTTTAAAGGATGAACATAAAGAAGTGAAAGGAAAAAGAATAGTAAGAAAATAATCTTTTTTGCTAAAAAAGGGAAAATAAAAATAAAAAGTAAAATAAGGATGCGACATATTGTTCATTACTTCCCCAACTTGGATTTTACTTGAATCTTCAAGTGAATCGAGTTCACTGCTTTATTAAAAATTCAAAATGAGACAAATAAAGGGACAAGTCTAGCAGCTATAGCTAGCTAGGCTTTATACTTTCTTATTTTCTTATGTTGACGACAAAATTGCACGGTTTTTCTTTTTCTTTTTGAAACATAATTTGAGAGTTAAATTGATGATAATTTGACTCCTTCTGCATTATTTGAAAGTTGAAATGTTCTTTGCCTAGGTTTATATGCATGTATTGCATAATCGTTGCTGACAAAATTTAAATGACTATAATTCACGGTCACAAATTTTATCAAACTTTCTTAAATTTGTATGATAAAAACACTAAAAAGTTTTAAAACAAAAAAATATATTTTAAAAAGCGTAGTAACAACCTCTTTTAGCTTCACTATAACATCTTCACGCACGTTGTAATCGTTAGATAGAAATTTCAAATCATTATTTTATTTTATTTTTCTATTTAACCGTAATAACGTCCGTTATTTATAAAAAAACATACAAAAAATGCATTTTTCCATAAACATGACCACACCAATCAAAATGCGTTATAACAGTCACGCCTAGTACCTACAAGGCGCACACTACACTACCCGCCCACAAATCAGTTTGCCTGGTTTATTATCCACCCACTTATTAAAAGTTATCCCGTATCAAAAACTAAGTATTGGAGTAACACTTTTTATTTGGTCCCATAGTAAAACTTAGCCCCCCTTATAACAGTTATCTTCTTGTTCCTCGTACCTCGCAACATACTAGCGATTGGCGGGTAATCAAGTGATTATAATAACATCTGCCATTTAAGAAAATAAGAATGGAAAACTCTCTCTTTCATCTTGTACGACTCTCTCTCTTTCATCCTTTTCTTTGTTTCAATTTTTGAACCTCTTTACCACCATTCGGGTGGTAATCTTCTATTTTTGTTAACGGGAAACAACTTTTGTAGCCTTTATTTTCCCGTTACCTCTCAATACCTGCCGGATTAATGATCGGAGATCAACGGAAAGTTATCGGAAATCATCTTTATTTTAGATTTTGAATCTTTGATCAATACCCATATCTCAAATTTGATCAGAAAACCTTGCTCAAACCTTAGAATTCTCTGAAACTTTCTTTTAGACCTTGAATGCTAAATTCAATTTGAGTTTGTAGAGACACCTTCTGCTCCACCTGCAATTAGTCTTGGAAAGACAAATTCAAAGACAGAAAATCTACCCATAAGATAGTAAAGACATAATCATCTATGTTAGTAAGACACAATAAACTTATTTCAATCTGAAGTTACTTTCAAAAACACATTCAAAGACACATTGAAACCCATGTTACTAAGACTTTAAGTTACTGTTTTCTAAGACATCGAGACTCTGACACTGAAGACACAATCTATGAAACCTTATGATACTCCCTCTCTGTTTTGAAAGACACAACAACTCAACTCTATCTTTGAGCTTGTTCCCCTGGTGATCTAAATTACTGATGGATACAAAGACACAGAAGTATAGAAGTATTACAAGTCTTTTTATCACCTTCTTTTTCTGCTCCTCCTTTTGTGTTTGTTTTGAGGGATAATCAAGTTCTGAAATCAACCTTTGCTTTCTTCAATGAGTATTCTCAGTTGGAATTGTCGTGGTTTTGGAAAACTAGAAGCAATTCGAGAACTCCCGAAGCTAGTGAAACTTAAATCCCCAGATATTATTTTCATATGTGAAACTATGTGCAAAAATGAGGTTACTGAAAAAAAATTAGATCACTTGGTTATCTAAACTCCTTAATTCTATCGTCTATTGGTAAGAAAGGTCGTCTTGGTCTTACCTGGAAAGATGGTTTTGATCTTTCAATTTTACATTCTATCCAAAGAGGTTTTAACTGTACTTCTCAGTCTTTTAAAGCTAATACTAGCTGCTCTTTATACTTTACTTACGAGGAACCAAATCGCAACTTAAGACCAGCTAGCTGGGCTCAGTTGATTGGTGAACCACATGATACCTCCATTCCCTGCATTGTTGTGGGTGCTCTAAACTGTATAGTCCTTATAGAAGACAAGTGGGGAGGAAGAATTGTTACTGATAATGATCTAAAAGATCTCTAAACACTTATGTTCTCTTGGGACATGAGAGAAATCCCCTTATCTGGTCCTGACTATACTTGGACAAACATCCAAGAAGGTGAAAATCTTATAATGGAAAGAATTGATAGAGCAGTAATCAATGATATTTGGGTATCTTGTTTCCCTGATACTCATACCTTATATTTGCCGAGAATCTCTTCGGACCATTCTCCAATCCTGGTATCTCTTAGTGCTGAAATTAATAATCTCTAAAGACCCTTCCATTTTATGTCAAATTGGTCTTATGACAGTACCTGCAAAACTGTAATCGAACAAGCTTGGTCAAGTGGTGTAGGTGGTTCAAAATCCTACCAGCTAAAACAGAAGCTGAACATAGCAAAGAAGAAACTAAGTCCGTGGAATAAGGTCTTTTTTGGAAACATAACACACTCTATAAGGGATACGAAAGAGGCTATAAATCATGCTCAAGTCAATGACCCCAGTAACACTACAATTGTGTCTAAATTAAAAGAGAAAATGATATATCTTTATTCGCTGGAGGAGATCCCATGGAAAGATAAATTGAAAGAATTATGGCTCAACGAGGGAGATAACAATATGCCATTTTTCCATAATTCTACTATGTTTCGTAGGAAACGAAATAACATTTCTTGGATAAAATCGTCAAATGGAAATTGGCTAACAACGAGGGAGGTCATTGGAGCAGAGTTTATATCTTATTTTCAAGATCTATATAAGACATCCAACCCTGAAAGAAAAGATGAATTCTTAGAAGTTATGGTACCAAAGGTCACTGATGATGAAAACACAATTCTGTTAACACCTCTCTCTGATGAGGAGATCAGAATAATGGCTTTTCAAATGGGAGCAAAGAAAGCTCCAGGCCCGGATGGTTTTACAGGGCATTTCTATCAAGATTATTGGGATGTAGTTGGTGATTCTATGTATGAAACGGTAAAACATTTCTTTAACACAGGTCACTTGCTTGCTCAGTTTAACCACACGAATATTTGCCTTATTCCTAAAAACCCTATAGCTGACTCTGTTGACCAATTCCTGCCAATATGCCTTTGCGATTTCGCTTACAAAGTGGTATCAAAAACTGTAGCTAACATGATGAAACCTCTGATGGATAAAATCATTTCTCCCCATCAGAGTGCTTTTGTCCCGAAGAGACAAATAGCAGATAATGTCCTAATGGCCCATGAGGTGATTCATGCTATAAAGAAAAAGAAAAAGGGTAAAGTTGGTTTGGCTTCTGTTAAGCTGGATATGTCCAAAGCTTATGATAAGATTGAATGGTCTTTCTTGGCCAGACCTATGATCAAGATAGGATTTCATCAAAAATGGGTCAGTCTAATCATGAATTGTCTAAACACTGTCTCATATTCAGTGCTTCTAAATGGAAGTCAAGTGGGTCTTTTAAAACCCGAGAGAGGGCTGAGACAAGGGGACCCAATCTCCCCTTATCTATACATTATTTGCACTGAAACTATATCTGCTTATATATCTAAATTAGAGAGAACAAACCTGATTCATGGAGTCAAGATTGCCCCTCCGGCTTTACCAATCAGCCATCTCTTGTTTGCTGATGATAGCTTCATCTTCACCAAAGCCACGATCCCTGAGTTCCATACGACTAAGGAGTACCTCCACAAGTACTGCAAAGAAAATGGATAAGAGATTAATTTCCACAAGTCTGGGCTGTTGTTCAGCAAAAAATATGCATCCACGACATGAGAAGTTATTGGCAAGAATTCTAGGTATCTCAAACCTACACCTTGGTGAAAAATACCTAGGTGCACCAATTAACTTTCTAAAATCCAAAACTCAAACTCACCTATCACTTCTCACTGTTGTCGAGAAACGAGCAAGTAGTTGGCACATTCATTTTCTATCTCAGGCTGGAAGAACAACTTTGGTTAAACATGTGGGACAAGCTATGCTAGTTTGTCAGATGGCTAACTTTTTAACTCCCAAGAATCTTTGTCAAAAAATTGACTCTCACCTCAATAGATATTGGTGGGGAGAGGACCCAAAGTCAAAAAGAAAAGAAAAGGAAACTACATCTTATAACACTGGAAAGTATTTGCAAAACAAAAAAAGAAGGGGGTTTAGGTTTCCGAAACAGTGAAATAAATAATCTAGCAATGATGGCAAAAAGTGTATGGAGGGTTGTGGAGAACCCTAACTCTCTATGGGCATCTGCTCTAAAAGCAAAGTACTTTCCTAAAACTGTTGTTTTACATGTTAACTGTCCAACTACGTCCTCTTGGGCATCGAAATGCATTTACAAAACCATGGAGAAGATAAATTCATTTATTTTATGGGTAGTGGGAGAAGGAAATTTCATTGATCCTTGGTGTGACAACCGGATTCCAAACAAAGGAGTTGCCACACCAAAGGCTAATACAATTCCTGATCAAAACCTTAAAGTGGCTAACCTAATTAACCACCAGAATAGAACTTAGGACTTAACCAAGTTAAACTCTGTGTTTGATCAATCTTCTGTTGAGAAGATTGAAGATATCCCTTTGACTCTCTTTCCTACTAGAGATAAAAAGGATATGGGAGAATGCTAAAGATGGTAGATTTTCTACCAAGATTGCTTATCATTGTCTCTCCACAAGGGGAGATACTACCAATTCTGATTTATGGACTAAACTATGGGCACAAAAGTTACCTGCAAGGATTAAGCTCTTTGTATAGAAGGTTTTGAAAGGAGCTCTACCTGTGAGATTAACCATACACCAAAGAATGCATATATCAGAATTCATCTGTCCCAGATGTAAATTGAAAACAGAAACTATCATGCATGCACTTGTTACATGTTCACAACTAAACACTATATGGTCTCAAATTAATATATCAAACCATCAATTCCAAGATCTTATCTATGCTGAATGGGTGAGATATTGGCTGCAATTGAACCCATATAGGGATGACTCTAATAGAGTTGAATCGTTTTCCCTGATTGCTTGTATGGTCTGGTCAATCTGGACCAGCAGAAATGAAATTGTTCATCGTGGAAAAATTGAATTACCAGATTCAATTTTGGCTAGAGCGAAATCAATGCTGCTGGAGCGGATAAACCAACCATATCACCTGAGAATCGCTGCTATAACTGTTGCACACAATCTCTCTACCTGGATTCCTCCTCCTAGTGATTGGACAAAGATAAATTGTGATGGGGCTTGGAATATCTCATCAGTTTTTGGGGGGATTGGATTTATTTTCAGAAATTCTGGACATCAATTCTTGTTAGCATAAGCAATTTACATTCCTTGTTTTTCTGCAGAAGAGGCAGAAACCAGAGCTATAAGAGAAGCTTTGCGGACGGGACGGCGTGGGAAAAGAAGGAACAACAGATCGTGATTGAAAGTGATGCAGAAACCATAATCAAGAAGATAAACCAGAAGGAATTTTTGGAAAACCGGAGAACTCACCCTTTGCTTGTCGACATTGAAACCCTAATCTCAAAATTTAGGAAAGTAGTGTTTGTATATGTTAACCGCACCGGAAATAAGGTAGCCCACGGTGTAGCACAGTGGGCAAAAACAAACCAATCTAGCATGGCTTGGTCTATTCCCCAGTATGGCTTTTGCCAACTTTGAGTGGTGATGTAATTGTCTGTTCTTCTCATTTTGCTTATAAAAAAATAAAAAAATAAAAAAATAAATAGCGAATGGCGAGTTTCTTAATTTTCACTAACCCTGGTGTTTACTGGTAACTACAGTTGTCCAACGTAATGAAAACGAGTGGAAATCAAACCAGATTTAAACTTGGGTTTCAAGAAATACTTCCAAATCTATAAGTAGCCATTGCCATGACAGTTCTTTTATCTCGTTCCCCTGTTTCATCTCTTGTACTAGTCTCTAAAACTCTCTGGTTCTTGTGGATTTATCTAAGTCTCTAAACATGGGTTATCTTTCTAATTCAGAATCGAAGGGTAAATCACCACCATCATCATCATCAACTTCTTCTACTAACAGGATTGCTATTGATTCTAAGAAAAAGAGGAAGATTTTCAGATCTAGATGGCCGAATATCAAGAAGAAATGTGGAGAAATCACTACATTATGCGATGTCGATGTTGTTTTGGTGTGTAATTTTGAAGGAGTTGTATACGATTTACCAGGTTCTGAAGACAAAATTCAGGAGATTGTGAAAAAGTATCATGATCAAAAGGGGAAAAGGAAAAGGGGGTTTGATTCTTCTTCTGCTGATGATGATGGTAACAACATAATTAATAAGAAGAGTAAGATTACGAGTATTTCAAATGAAAGATTTTGCCCTAATTTATCTGAAGTTTCAAATATGGAATCTCTGGTTGAAATTGGAAACAGAGTGGAGTCTGTATTAGCCCTAGTTAATACTGCTCTGAATAATAGGATTCATAATGAAGAACAGATGGTTTCTACTACTTGTTCAGGGTTTATGGATGACCCAACCCATTCCGGCGGCAATTACAATTACGGATTTGACATTGGTGAACAGAATCAGGGTCTTCTGATGAATGAGTTTAAAGATGAACAACAAATTCAGCATGGGTCCACCGGTGAATATGAATCGGCATCTTATTCTTCCATTTTATCCAATGATGATTATGAGTTTAATGATTTGATTAACTCTGCATTTGAGTATGATCATCAGAATTATACGATGATGATTAATGAGTTACTATGTGCACGATAATGGTGATATGCAGCAGCAACGAATATGATTCTCAGTCATATTTATTCTAAGTATTTTGATATCTCAGCTCCTGAGTATTTTGTGTGAATTCAGTTAACAGTAATTCTCATTGTAATTGGATGATTCAATTAATTTAATTGATCTTATTAATTTCTTCTCTGATTTTGATTAAAAATATAGTACACTTTTTACCCGAATAACAATTGCACAGCTACAAACTCATGCCTTGATGCAACAATATCAGTGCAACGCAATAGAATGAACAGCTTTTGAGGTACATTGAAATAGCAAAATAGTAAATGCATTAACAGCTAGAGCATTGAATGTCTAAACAGATGTGCACTTCCCCTACACGCAGGATAAGCCATAGCCAAAAACTGATGATATGTCCAACCAAAACAACTTCTCTAACGTTACTGTAAGATTAGTTTGTAACCAGACATCTGTTCTAGCAAGAAATACAGCAAATCAAGAAAAACACCAGTGAATAAAATCTTGAAACGTCTCTATAATTGATAAACGAAAAATCAAATTCTCAGAGCTAAGGTCTCATCAAAACTGTTTCTATGTCCAAATCTGCCAAATTTTAGCGTCTTGACTTCTTTTTTGATGACCTTGATGAAGAAGGCTTGGACTGCTCTGCAGCTGGTTTTGTAGTTGTTGCCTGGTTAGGTTTTGATTTCGAATTGCTGCTGTTAGAGCTGCTGGATGCTGCAGTATTTGTGTCCTGCTTGTCTCTAGACACTGAACCCTGAGAACCTCTGATCTGAGCTCTTTTATCCTTCCTCTTAGGCCTGTAACTAGACCTCTCCCTCTTAGGCAACCATCGCTCTGGATCCGGTGGGGGGGCTGGGTTATTAGGATCAAACCCTTTAGGGTACTTAGGCTTTCTCTTTCTCTTTTTCTTTGATTTTGCTTTGCCCTTTGCCTCCTCATCTTCTACAATACGCAAATCAGCATTATTCTCAACATGCTTAGCGCCAGATGTTTTCTCCAAAGAATCCACATCCACTCCTTTAAGCCCTGGCAACGGCTTTAGCTTTTTCTCGTAGGTTTCTGCCTTCTCCACATCTGCTCGTGCAACTGTGGTAACCAACCCAACCAAAGCCTCAACACTTTTGTGGCTCTTAAACAAATCCTCGTATAAGCGGGCAGCCTCTTCTTCCCGCCCATGCTTGAGCTTAAATCTTGCAGCTTCTTGCATGATCACGTCAAGCTTGTTATCGTCACTCATGGCATTAGACCACCAAGTAATAGCAGAATCAAGAACTGTGGTTGCACCATCAATATCCCCATCTCGTTCTTTCAGGGAGACAAGTGTGGCGACAGTAGCTGGCATGTGTTGTATATCAGGAATCCTGGACAAGGAATCTGCAGCTATCTTAGGATGGTTGGCAGCAGCAGCAATCTGAGCACGTGCAAGGAGGGCCACCTTTGACTTCTCTGGGAATTTGTTGGCAAACTGGCCAAGGATCTCTTCAGCTTTTACAGCTTTGTTCTCTTTAACGAACACCGCGGCTTGAAGAAGTGTTGGCATCACACTACCTGGGAACATCTCTGAAAAAGCAGTTACAAGTTCTCGAGCCTGCATTTTTATCACAAGCAGGACAAGGTGCATGAGTATAGCATGAATATTATAGAAGAACCTGTATAATATAGTACATCAAGGAGAAAAAAAAAAAAAGGAGCCAATCTACAGTTACGGTAACGATTACAAATACTGGAACATCTCGAATGTAGAACGAAATGAAACCAAAACTGTCTCTTCTTAGAGAAGAAAGTAGAAATTTTTCTAAAAATTTGATAACCTCAGACGTAGTAGAGGGGAGGGGTAAAATGTAGCAGCGCACCTGATCTACCCTTGATGCATGTAATAGTAGAAGCACACGATTAGAGTATATTGCCTCTTTCTGTCTCGAGGATAGCTTCAAATCAAGCCCTCGAGCAAGCTGGAAGCCGTGTGCTGCATTACCTTTCTCTATCAGCTTATCAAGTTTTCTAAGGCCGTCGGATGCATCCTTTGGACCCTTCAGCGCAATAAGGTTGTTTATTGCCACCGCAAGTGATGAATCATCGCTTAGGTTTCGAGTAATGATATCCACGTAAGTTTCAATGGCTTCTTGTGGGTGTCCAAGCAGCTGAAAATAAAATTAATTTGCATTATTAATGGATAAAATACTATTTCTGGGAAAGAAAGCACTCCAATACAATCATATCTTCACCTGCCGAACATAAGCCAACTGTACGGCTATAGGAGCAAGTTCCATCTCTATCTCATCATCAGCCCAATTGTCCTCCATTAGTGTTTCTTGACCGATTCTGTCAAAATAAGGGATTTTATTCCAGTGAATTCTTTGTTATGTAACAAAATAAAATGGAAAGCATATGTAAGTGATATAGTAGTACAAGGGATATGTATAGAACACACAAACTTTGCAAATTTAAAAGTCCTCATAGTTTTCTAAAAGCACCTTCTAGCTGAAAGCAACTGTTGTTCCGCTTCCACATATTTTTGCCTCTCGATCAAAGAACAAGCATTATTATACGCCAGTTCAAAGCTGCTATTGGGTTTAACTTTGAGCGCATTCATTGTCCCTTGAACTTCAGAAGCTCTTCCAGCAGATACTAAACCAGCCACAATATTGATCTCTAAGGAGTCTATCTTTAGATTTTGAAGCTTCTGATAGAGATCCATACAAGTCTCCAGTTTCCCCAGACGATAAAGAATCTGAGATTCTAATTGCATGGTCACGGAGGTCCTCTCAAGACTTGATAGGGATTCCATAGCTTCATCCAGCTTGTTTTGTCTGTATAGACAATATGCCTGCATGAACAAAAGTGTGGTATTACATCAGATAGATATTCATAGTTTGGTCACAGCATAATAGCCAAAACGTTACTCACAATGCAAAACAAAGCTATAGAGAATTAATTACACTGTATGCAATTATGATGAAGATTACGGACTCCTTTCCGATAAGAAAATAAAAAAACGGTCGCTGAGAGTAGAAAAAAAAGGCAAAGCAGTAACGAAAAAACTTTGGCTCATTTCAGTTAAACTTTTCTGTGTACTAACGTATACTCAATCTTAAAGTGAGTTCAGATTTTTAAATCGACCACAAAGCCGGTACATGATCTTAAATTGGATATGGTGTCAACATATAAGAGATCTTTGTGACATTTGAGTACAAGTACTTAAAATTGAAGTCTAAAAGATTAATAATTGATTGAATACTTATGTGCAGTAAATGATACCATGACAATCATGACTAAGAAAAAGACATAGAAAAAATGCTAATAAAATTTCTGGCCATTGTGAGATTCAGCTAGGCCAAGTCAGTCCCAAAGTCTGTCCGAGTCCCAAGTGACTAGTTCTGGCCATGTCATCTTGTTCAATTTTTTAAAGCTTTTGGAAGCTAATAAGAGTAATGGTGCTAATGGAGACAAAGGTGTCGCTGAGAAGGAGATGATAAAGTTGAACTTTAGTCTTCAGAGTTTAGTTAGATGTTTGGGAGTTAGTTTAGGCTATGATTTCTAGAGCTCAGAACTTAGAAATCTAGTGTCAACTCTGTTGACTGGTACTTGGTCAAGGTCTGATGTTAACTTTGAAGTTTGTATATGCTTGTTAACTAGTTTCCATTTCTAATAGACGTACAACATTAGGTTTTAAAGTGTTGATTTGTCCATAAACATCTAAATTCTGGTGCATTTTCAGATGATATCTGAAACCATTCACATATTTGAAAATAATATGCTCAAGCCAACCACTCGCCTAGTTATGCAGTTGGGATCAGCTAGGATCGGGGTCAGCAGGCAGCCGATCCAGGGCCAACCCCTGGGTGGTACAACATTACAAAACAGTGGCATACACGGTAAGCAATTCAGTCACCACCATAATTCACCCTTTGGACGTTTAAACAAAACGTAAATCTCCACATGGTAACAGATTAAAATTTCATATTACCTCTCTCAGTGAAGAGAGATCATGGAAACAACATACTTACTCCCGTTGACAGCCATTTACCCACGTAAAAGAGTTTTGCTAACATAAACAGCGGAATAGGAATGTTTTTCAACAATCACTCAATCTACAAACGACCAGCACAAATTCCTCACGGAAAGTAATCTTCATTCTTTTAACAAATTAACATCCATGTACATGTGTGTGTGTGTGTGTGTGCATCTTATATACATTCCCTTTCGCCTTTTAATACATGGAAGAGCATTTCAAACATGGTATAAGCAATGGAAACTTTGCAACTTAAAAGAAAGACACATGAAACTTGCAACGTGGACCACAACATTTCTCCAATTATATGAGTGACAACAGAACCAAATTGAACCCTATTTTTCGTAACTAAACTTGGGTGAATCAAATCAAGATATTAGGACATTTTTATGCTGGGAATTGACCAACTCAATAACCTAAATGTACATCTCACAGATAAAAGTATAAACTGCTCAAAATAAAAGTAAAATCAGTAAAGCGAAATACATACCTTGTAAAATCCCAAATCGGCCGAAACATGTTTCAAAGACTGTATAGTTGACAACGCAAGATCTATATTATCAGCTTTAATCAGACCTACGATCTTACAATTCATAGCATCCTCATCACCAGGAGCAATTGCAAGAACTACAGAAAAACAAAAAATTCCAGTTATCAGAAAAATAAAAATCGATATAATTTTAATTTCATCAAATTGGGGAAAAAAAAGATAACCTTGATCTGCAACTTTTACAGCTTTTTCGAACTCTGAGTTTTGGACATGGCGATTTAGAGAAGTGAAAAGATCTTCGATTGCCGCAGTTGGTTGTTGTGGTGAGGTTTTAGGTTTCTCTTTCGCCTTGGGAGCCATGGATTTTTTTTCTCTTGGTGTTGTTCTTCTGTGAGTTTTGTCCAAAGGAAATATCTCCCCAAAATTTAACTAAAATCTGAATCAGATCCTTTGATCTAACGGCCAGTGTTGAAAGCTATCATTTCTGATTTGCCATAAGCCTAAGTCGTATGGTGTGCTAATCTAGCAGCTTGATTAGCAGCTAGGGCAACCTCCTACGTCCCATGGGAGAGCTAATTTAGTATGCTAGTCGCAGAATCAAACAGCGAGGCTGCGCTGAATGGTTCAGTGCAAAAAATAATAATCCACTTTTCAGCAAGGTCTTCTTTCTTTTTCACTATATGTTTCTACAGATGATAAAAATCAAGGTAATCATGATGGTAATAATGTTGATACAGTGGTTGAAGAGATTGAATTGGAAATTAATCGATTGTCATCTAAATTAGAATTACTTCGACTTGAGAAATCAGAGAAGAACTTGAAAACAATTGGGCGAAGTCAAAAGACCATTGAGAATCCAGTTAATTTTCAGAATAAATTTTTTTTGAGGGAAATTTGATAGCAACAAACCCTAACTCGAGGATTCAGTAGCGTAGCGGTGTGAGCTTAGGGCCAACATAAATCATGGCGAGCGTTAAATCTCGACCACCAATCAAGCCAGAAATAACCCCACAACAATCCCAGGAAGATACCAATCTATGCTTCTTCACCTCTAAACTCTCTGCATCCTCTTCAACAAAACCCTATTGTTTCTACAAATTCACCACAGTCGAGTAATTAGCCGGCGCCAACGGGCATCGAGCAATCGACCTAAACCCATCGAAATCATAAACAACTGAAAGAGCTGGCAAAACTACAACTTGGGTTTTATCAAATTCTTTATTATAGAAACAATCCAATCCTCCTCCATTCATATACATATGGTTGCTTCTTCTGTTAGTAAACAACAATAAAACATGGTCTGGAAAAACAACTCGATCGCTGAATGAAGAGAAGGTTACAACAGAAAGAGGAGGAGGAAGAAGTTTAAGTCCGGTATCCCGGTATACTCAAATCGCTAAATAAAACAGCGCAGTCAACTAGTTTGACTGGTCAAGCGCTGAACCATTCCGCGAAAAGGTGATTTTCGTTGCGTTGAACCATTCAGCGCAACTATCTCGCTACTACTTCACATGCGAGCAACTTCTAGGAGGGAGAACTAGCGTTAACAAATAGAAAACACTTTTATTTTGAACTGTAACACTTTTTGGCTAATCTAGCAGCTCAATATAGCCCATAGGACTTAGTCTAATGGTAGAGGCTCTGCCTGAAAATGAAACTGCTAGCATGGAATTCATGGACCAACTCTGGCTGAGATGGGACCCACGGAAAATTTTCACCCCTTATACATGCACAACGACCTAGAGCTAGTAAAAAATAATGCTTCTTATTACAGATCATCGTTGGAAGGAAGAGCATCAGTTGAAGTAAATAGAATGTATAAGAATGGATAACAAGTTTTGGTTTTTATTGCTTGTTATATGATCGTAGACGGTGCATGATTCACTATCACTCTAAGGATTTTGTTCTAGAATTAGAGGTAGTCTCAAAAAGGTTTGACATGAGAAATTCTTTTCTTCTTTTGATAAAATTCCTCAAGAGATTCTATGATTATAAATCTACAAATACTTGCTTTATTTTTAATAAGTCAAAAACTAGCTCTAAGGTTACACTAGACGGAGGTGTACGTGTTTAAGATTGTATGAAAAATATTTTTTAGACACCTCATTATCTTTTTCACAACACCAAATTAATTGGGATCCATAAAAATGTTTGACCTTTGTTCATGAGGTGAATAAGTTCATAGATGTTTAATTTTTTATTATGTAACTAATCTTGCCTACAAACAACCTGTTAAAAACTCGGTGAAATCCTTTGTCAAATCGTTGAAGTGGACGGTGGGTGGAAACACTTGATTTCCCATAGTGTTTGTCCTTAAATTGACCATTTTTCCTTTACTACCCGATAAAATCTTATCCTTACCCAAATTTCGACAAAAAAAAGAAAGTAATAATACTTTGTACCAAGGGAACTAACGGAATAAAAACCTTAAATAAATCGGATTCCAATGATGACGTTCCACTTCACTCATCTTTATCTTTCTCCCCACTAGGTCCCAATTCTCAAGACTCTCAACCGTCACTACCATAAAGTTTTCATCTCACCATCGATACAATCATATTTATTTTTAATCTCTCTCTGTATCTCCTCCATCATGTGGTTCAAGTTTTCTTAAACTAAATTGATCATGATCTTGCTTTACAAATGCAATGTTGTTTGTTCTCATGATATAAGATATTGTTGATTTAATTTACAATCTTGATGTTTTCAAGTGGTTTAATTAGTGTAAATAGGAAATATGTTGTTAAAATTAATAGGTTAAAATTAATTAGAATGGATGAACTTATATATGTGAATCTTGGAAGCTTTCATTGAGTCTTCATCTTTCGTACAATTTTATTCATCTTTCATACAACTTTCAGTATGACATAGTGATACTCTTTCACATTTAGAAAAAATGTCCAAACCAATTTTCTTAAATTGTAAGAACATTCTTATATGAGTTGGATATAGAAGCTGGATGAATACATGTCCAAGTTTAGTTTTGTTTGTGTTTTTGAGCTTGCTTGAACCATCTAGAGGCTACACTTTGGAAATCAATTTTAAATTTTCAGTAACAATATGCATCACCAATTCTTTAAGCATGCTTGACTATGGATGTTACTAATGTACTAGTCTTAATTAAATATCTGAATAAAATTTTATTTATTTGCTAAATGTTTAGACAATTATGGAGGGTCATTCTATTTGATTTGGGTTTGCTAATTAACTAGTAGTAAAATAGGTTTCTACTTCCGATTTTCGATTTTGATC
Source organism: Papaver atlanticum (assembly GCA_023531105.1). Taxonomy (NCBI): domain Eukaryota; kingdom Viridiplantae; phylum Streptophyta; class Magnoliopsida; order Ranunculales; family Papaveraceae; genus Papaver; species Papaver atlanticum. The sequence goes on from JAJJMB010000025.1 coordinate 1,813,126, forward strand.
TTGAACTGTTGTTTTAACTACATACTAGAGTGACTCCTTAGTTCATCTTATATGTTTAAATTGAAATTGTTATGGTAAGTATTCAGAAAACCTGTCTGGAGTGTAACTTCAATCTCCTTTCATGGTAGTAACTAGTACATGTCACTGTATCAATGATGTCCATCTGATGGAGTTCAATTTTCAACAGGACTTTCGACTTTGTGTACTTTGTACCATCATAATTAGTTGCTAACTTATTATCTTATTCTCATAATGCAGGAATTTGTCGGGAATTCCTTCTTCTTCTTCATAACTGTGATCTTACGAACTATTTGTTGACTAGTGGAATTCTTTCTTCTTTTCCTCCTTCATATCCTGCTTACAAACCAGTAAATGAAGCCAAAGGGATGCATTCAAAATAAATAAAGAAAGATCAGGAACACAGACAACAAAAACAAATTCAAAACATAAGAAACTGAAACAAATAATGATGAACAAAAAGAAGAAAAGGAAGACAATATGTTTTCTCTTTCAACATTTAAACTTGGTCACATTGTGAAAGAGTTTTTGAAAGACGAAAATCATAATATGTGTGCTGAATCTTAGGTTTGACGAGTAGAATCACTAAATTGGTAATCATTTTTAAACTTTTTTTGGTTTTTGTTGCTTAGAGTTATAATTGATTTTTATTTAAATTTTATTATTGATAGGTTTATAATACTTTTTTTTCTTCAGATTTTGTAGCAATTTTCCATGTTGTTTACATATTTCTATATCTTAGTTTGTGTTATGGTTAGTTTATTAATATTTTCGAGTATTTGTTAGGTCAACCAACAATTTGGTCAAACCCGAGGATCCTCAACCTTTGTTAAGCTTTTTTGAAGCGGAATTTATAAATTCCACGTTAATCCTTTCAGAGCACCCTTCTTATTGGGATTCCCAAAAATGGTTAGACTTCATTGATGTTGTAGATGAGTTTGTTGATATTAATTATCGAGAAAAATGGAAAAGTAAGGCTTCAGTGAACCAGTTTGTCTCATCCTTAAAATTATTTAAATTTGACGCAAAAAGGGGTAAAAGAAAAGGGTGGCAAGGGAAAGTTAATCCCATTGTTAGCAATAGCCTCCATAAGAGGGGTCTGATAGATAGAGACAGCGTAACTGGTCTAATTCACACCGTGAGACACATACATACACACTTTCTAGGGTACTTCGACAAGGAACATGTATGCCCTAAGATTATTGTACATATATTACTATTTTAATTGAAACGTTTAAAAGTGATTATTGATTAAAATTAATAACACATAAATTACTATGCCACAAAAACAACTTGGGGGACGTGATTGTTACCCATATTTCAAAGAAAGGTTTCCTATGATGTTTATGCACGTTTATAGATGCATGGAGTTGTGGTATTCAAAAATGAAAGAAGATTTGTCTACCTCTTTCAGCGTAGATTTTACATGTTACTTTTAGAAGAGGTTGATTAGTGGTTCTTGATTCTGTCTTGCATATAAATTGGCCCAAGTTATGATAGCAATGGTGGTTCTTGATTCTTCATTAGGGATATGGTACTTATGTTGATTTTTTTTTGTTAATGTTGTACTGCAAGTAACAAGTAGACTGTTTCGTATTGTTAGACAACAGTGAATATCTCTGTAATAATTGGTTAACAAAATAGATGCATTTGTCTCTCTAAACAGTTAATGCACTGAAATACATATGTAATGAAAGAGTGATGTGAGTTTTGGAGAACCAACTCAATGCATTTAATCAGAATTTTGATGGTAAGAAATCATCGACCAAATCACTCAAATATTGGTGAGTCCATTATTATTTTTTTATTCCTGAGTAACTCATCAGAGTGATTAAATTGTAGTAGAGATCCAACAAATGTTTCTCTCAACTAACTAAGCAAAGTGATTGAATATATTTTGCTAATATTTGTCGTGAACGACAATTAACTAAGAAAATATTACATAAATCCTCCAAATATCTAACCATCCTGGAGCATTTGTCATGTTTTTACCAAAATATAAATATTGTGGTACAATTTCTTTCTGTTCATAGCCTAAAAGATACACGTACAAAACACAAATGTATTGGCGGGTTTGTTGAGTTGGTTGCTAAAATATTAAGGTTTAAGACCAAGCGGACACACTGATTCCAAAATACCTAAAAACATACAAAAATGTACAAAAAATTTACACAGTTTCCTGAAACTAGATGATTTCCAAAATCAGTTAGAATTTCGTATATACTTAAGCATACGAATCAAAAGCTAGCACAAAAATAGGATATATAACCAAAAAAATAACAAGGTTTACTGCTACGTAATACGGAAAAATAACAAGGTTTTCGTATTACAACAGCCGAAGTTTGAGAACAGTAAAAAATATGGTTTTGGAGAATAACATAAATAGAAAAATATCTCTCCACAACAAGATAGTTCAAACTTCATATCAAAATATTCCAATAGATTAAGAACAGATCGTTATCAAACAATCAATGTTAGGTACGACACAACAAAATAAACCCTACACATGGCTCCCTTGTTTTCTTAATAGGAAACTGATGGATTCTGATGAGAAATATGAGTTGGAACATTATATACATGTAGAACGATATGGGTACGAGACCCGTAGTGTTATCTGATTGTGTTTTATGAATCTAAAAAATATTGGATTAAAGATCAATACAACATGATCATATATATGTACGACGAAAAGATATAAACATTACCTGACAAAGATTAAACAGTATCAAAAATTAGGAAAAGATTGGAACATCATCACATTTATCCAATTTTTAGAATTGGATGACACTGAAGAAATCAACAATGCAGGAAAAAAAATCTACAACTCATCCATTGTCGCGTGACAGTAAAATGCTTGAAGCTTATTTGTTGGGGAAAACTCTCAGAGAAGATTCATATGCAAGAGAACTACAAAGACATCTTTGCAACATTAAAAAAATAGACAATTTTTGTTTTCCATATATTTTTTTGATGAAAAATACTAAAAAAATAGATTGAGAAGTGATTTCGTTCCTAGGAAAACAAGTCACCGAGAAGATATATAGAGAGCATGACAACATGAGTCTTTTCCCAAATCATGAATTTGAAGAGCAAATATAAGAATTTGGGAAATATTGTTACAAAGATGAAAAAAAAGTAAAAAGAAGAACAAGAACATAGGATGTTAACGTTCAATGAACATCAACAACAAAAACACAGTGTAAAAGTGGATAAAATTTGGGATCTGGAAAGAATGAAAATATGCTAAGAAGGTCTTATAGTGTATAAAACTGAAGAAAGAATATGGGAAGTCGAGCGCAATTCAAAAACACATAGATTTGGTTTTGGGTTAAATGACTAGCATAAGTCGAATAAGATTAAAAGGTAATGTTATGCTACCTTACGGTTGTTTTCATGTCGTTTTTTAATCAATGTATATTACTGCTTTCTTATTTTGGTTAAACGTAATATATGTACAAATACAGACTACAGTGGATATGAATATGTACTTATCTTGGGCTTCTAAATTTTTCTTTTGTTTGGGATCATTAATTTAATCTTTCATAACCTGGCTTGATTGGGGTATACCCAGATTAATTGGGGTATACCCAGATTTATATGGACATAGTTCCTTTACTAAGGGGAGGCCGAAATAGGGTGAAGTTACTTTAGTACCCCTGCACTAATTAACCCTATTACATAATCAGATAACCCTAAAATAAAAATAAAAACCCTAAAAAAACTGTTAATCTTCTCTTCATCTTCTCTTCTTCTTCTTCATCTACATCTTCCATCAAAATCATAGAAACAAATCTCTGCAAATCATCCAAATTGAAAAATGGTTGATTCCAAACGATTAAGTAGCAGCACAGATTCAACAGGACATATCAAAAGATCCAAATCAGAGAAAAAAGGTAAGGTAAAAGTTGGAACTAGTAAACCCGAAAATCCAATCCCTGATAATGTGGAAAAGAACCCTCCACCGGTGAAAAGAAGACTGTAAGTGATTTCTAAACTCAAACCCATTATTGTTTTGTGTTTTTGATTATTATATTAGATTAGAAATCGAAAATGATGATTTTCAGGGTTTTTGGTCGGCATGGTTTTTTTAAAAATAGGATGCCGGCCTTAGGATGTAAGTATTAGTCGGCAGGGTCATAACATGAAGATCATGCCGGCTTTTCATAACAGCCATGGCGACTGTGAAACATTAACCAGGGCCGGCATGGTATTCAATAACCAACCCTGCCGACTTTTTTCTAGTCGGCATATTCTTAGACTTGTACCTTTCCGACTTTATGTCACAGAAACCTTAATTTCCTGAGTTAACAGTCGACATCTTTCTTGAATAGGACCCTACCGACTGTGTGTTAGTCAGCTTGGTATATGATTACAACCTTGCCGACTAAGTATTAGTCGGCAATGTTTAGATTCTCGACCTTGCCGACTTGGTGACCAGAACCATGTTTCAATGTGTAGAATTTTCATATCTCTTATTTGTGTATTGTTTAGGTTCCCAGAGGGAAAAATAGAAGATATCTCTTGTCTTGTTAGCAATGCAGCAGAGCTATTGGAATTTATTGACAAAATTTATCCTTATTTAGAAAATCCTAAAGATGAAACTGAAGAGAATTGCCATGTAAGAAAGTTACTTCTGATGGGTAAGAAAGATCCTGATGAATTTCTAAGGTTTATGAACAGTCTTAGCAATCCCCTCAACTATAAAGAATGCACATCATCAGAGGAGGAAGAAGAGAAGGTTGATCCAAGAACTTTTTTCAAGGCATCTGACTTTTCTGGAGTGAACCCCAGTTACAATGAGGATGGTGACTACATAGGTAACAGTTTGAGCAACGGATCCTGGCGTGATACATCTTCGTAATGAAAAGAGTAGTAGTAACCAAAATTGCATGAATAAAGTGAATTACATCTTCCCATATTCTGTTTTCTGTTGCCTGTTGGGTATAACTAAAGGTCAGCAAGGTAACATTGCCGACTTTTCAACAGCCGGTAATGTTAGAAATTATTTGCATGCCGACTATAAGTCAGTCGGCAATGTTAGAAATTATTTGCATGTCGACTATATGATAGCCGGCATTGTAGGAAATATTTATATGCCGACCATAAGATAGATGGCCCAAGATAGTCAGCATATTCTTCATTTATAGACCATTCCGGCCAGAAATAGTCGGCATTTTCTTCATCCGAAGACCATGCCGGCTATACTTAGTCGGCACCTTATTCAAACGTCGACCTTGACGGCCAAAGTTAGTCGGCACCTTATTCAATCTTCGACCTTGCCGACTTTTCACATTTTGAGAACTGAAATTTTTGATCGAAATCGAACTTATAAGACAGACAAAAGGTTTAATCTACTGAATTCTTATTTTCAAAATTTTAATCTAAACTCAGTTAGTTAAGCTAATCAGAATTTTTAGTGTTAATTAAACAAGGGTATATTAGCCATTTAGAAAATACATGGTTAAGGGGTGGCCTGTTTTACTTCTAAATGACCTAGGTTTTGTCTCATTAGGTATACCCCAATTAATCTGGGTATACCCCAATCAAGCCAGGTTTCATAAGGGTTAAATCTTTTCATCAATTTTGTTAATGAGTTTCTGCAAATTTGTATATAAAATCATATTACTCAATGAGTTTTTTTGATGCTTACTTATTGTAGTATTGTTTTGTTAATATCAATCCTTTTAATCCTGTTTATTTTATTGTTCAAACTCTGTTCAAAACAATGATGTCATATACACTTTCAAGTATGATGTAATCTCTCTCTTAAGTATAATTCTTTATGTTCGAAATACTATACCAATCTTTTTTTTATGTATAATTGACTAAGTTGTAGTCTTTTTAAAGTAATTGGACACATTAACTAAGTTATAATATTTCTTAATGTATTTTTACAAAAAAATAAAAAAAAATAAATACAAGTTAAGACTAAAAGAATGATACCTACTAGCATATACACTTTTTCAATGCAACTTGTACACACTTTTAATGCAATACAATGGTTTGTTGATCTAACGTGCCTATGACTCCCGCGCTAACCAAAGCCCACTTCTCCATCTGTTCAAACGAAAGTTCAAATTTGAATTTCCTTTGCTGACATCAACTGACACTTTTGCTGACGCCAACTGACGTCGGCATTTCAATCTCAGGTGTATGTTGTTGTTTTTGGCGGGCAGTAGATCTAGAACTGGATTTCCCTTAGAATCCTCATTTTCTTTTGAGGACAGTGGGCTGCTGAAGTACACGTGGATCTGGTCGCCCCTCGGAGTCCACTTGATTGCCCATAGTATTTGTCCTTAAAATGACCATTTTTCCTTTATTACCCGATAATATCTTCTCCTTGCCCAAAATTACTACAAAGAAAATAAGAGTAATAATATTTTGTACCAACGGAATAAAAACCTAAACTAAACCAACTTCTGATGAGTTCCACTTCACTTATATTCATCTTTCTCCCCTCTAGGTCTCAACTCTCAAGACACTCAGCCGTCACTACCAGAAAGTTTTCATCTCACCACTGATATGTACACGCACATTTATTTTTAATTGATCTCTCTCTATATCTCCTCCATCATGTGGTTCAAGTTTTTCTTAAACCTAAATTGATCATGATCTTATTTTAAAAATATAATGATGTTGCCGATGTCACTGTTGTACAATGGTAAAGTTACTGGGTGATGATACCAATGACCTGAGTTCGAAACTCGCCATCACCAAATTCTATACTGATCAAAAATAAATAAATAACAATAATGATGTTTAAGATATTGTTGATTTAATTTACAATCTTGATGTTTTAGAGTGGTTTAATTAGTATAAATAGGAAATCTGTTGTTAAAATTGATCGGTTTTGCATCAATTTTTTTTCTTTTCTTTTGGGAGGTGGGGTTTGGTAGTATAGGTAGTTCTATGTTAATTAGAATGGATGAACTTGTATATGTGAATCTTGAAAGCTTTCATTGAGTCTTCATCTTTCGTACATCTTTCATACAACTTTCAGTATCACATAGTGATACTCTTTCACATTGATAAACTATGTCAAAACACAATTTCTTTAAGCTGTAACAAAATTCTATTCTGAGTTGGATATAAAAGTATTGGATGAATACATGTCCAAGTTTAGTTTTGTTTGTGTTTTTGTGCTTGCTCGAACTGTCTAGATGCTACACTTTGGAAATCAAGTTTAACTTTTCTGTAACTACACGCAACACCAAATATTTAAGCATGCTTGACTATGGATGTTACTAATTTACCAGTCTTAATTAAATATTCGACTGGAATTTGACTTTTATATCGATTTGGGAAATGTTTAGACAATTATGTAGGATCATCCTATTTGATTTGGGTTTGCTAATTAAATAGCAGTAAAATAGGTTTCGACTAAGCAACTGGAATTAACTCAGTTTTCCATGGGTTAGACTCCCAACCTATAGGTTGCGGGTTCAATTCCCGCGCTGGTCGTGTCAAACAAAAAAAAAAAAGTTTCAACTTCTAATTTTCGATTTTGATATTGAACTGTAGTTTCAACTACATACTAGAGTGGCTTCATAGTTCATCCTATAGGTTTAAATTGAAATTGTTATGGTAAGTATTCAGTAAACTCGTCATGCGTGTAACTTCAGTCTCCTTTCATGGTAGTAACTAGAATATGTCACTGTATCAATGGTATCCATTTGATGGAGCTTTTCAACAACTTTCGACTTTGTGTACCATGTACCTCCGTAATTAGTTGCTGACTTATTATCTTATTCTCATAATGCAGGAATTTGTCGGGAATTCCTTTTCATTCTTCATAACCACGATCTTACGAACTATTTGCTGACTAGTGGAATTCATTCTCCTTTTCCTCCTTCATATCCTGCTTACAAACCACTAAGTGAAGCCAAAGGGATGAATTCAAAGAAAATAAAGACAGATCAGTAATCAAAGATAACAAATTCAAAACACAAGAAACTAAAAACAAATAATGATGAACAAAAAGATGAAAATTAAGACAGTATGTTCTCTCTTTCAGCATTTAAACTTCTTGTTTGAAATAAGATTTTGCGGCTAGTCTTGTTTCTATTTTTCTTTGTCCCTTGTTCATCACTAACCATAATTTCCTTGGTTTTCTTTTGACACCGCAATAAAAATTTCAAAGAGCCCATTGACAGAGACCTTGGAGATCACTATTCATGCGCAGATGGCCAGTGATACAAAACATCTTGCGGATTTAGGCGCGTATGGTGATACAACTAAAATGCGTGAAGAAATTCCCTCCCTCAGCATCTAAATATATTGATTCGACTTTGTACCACTAATCCAATGAATGGCAACAACATACAAGTATGTGAACAATATGCTTTTAACTTGCTTCATCTTAAAAGAGAGTCCCTTCAAGTTATGACGTTTGATGAATGGCTGTTAATTGTACTTGATGTTTTAAGATAGATTTCTTTTTTAATATTAATTTTATGAAATATATTAATTTAAATATGAAAAGACGAGGGTACCCAAATACACCACAATCTTTAATTTATCCACCTATAAGTCTATGGATACGAGATAGAAGACAATACGAAAAACAAAGTGTGATTACTTGATAATAGGTTTGAACTTAACCAAACTCTATAGGATCACTATCAAGTAAAGGGGAGTTAACGTTTGTGTAATTTACTTAAAATTATAATAACAACAATTACAATTGCGGAAAGGAAAAGTATATGACACAGCAAGATTTTGTTAATGAGGAAACCGAAAATACAGAAAAACCCCGGGACCTAGTCCAAAATTGAATACTCTCAGAATTTCGTATAGTTGAGACCAAGCAACTAACCCTAGTTCACTCAGTTTCCTCAGTATCCATGCGCTTCCGACTTCGATGAGTGCACGCACTGGAACAATTCCTTTGGATAATATTCCAAACAGTAAAGGAAAAACAAATCTATTTGGTAACAACTCTATTGATTCTTTCCAGATAAAGATATCTCAAGTCATATGCAAAGGTTCTCCCGTTTAATCTAATAAACTCCTTTGCCTGGTTAGATCAATCTATCCAATAACTACCGAAGTAACCAAGTTTAGATTTGCAATCAATCAATATAGATTCCAACAAGAAACTATAAGGTGATGCCGATCTCACGCAACTAATCAATCGAATAAATCAGATTCTAGTTGGATCCCAGCCGATCAAGGTTTGTGCTACACAAAGATATCTGAAACCAAATAAGAAATCTTTTTCATCTTCAAATCTTCTTAAATCTTCAATAAACACCTGCACACAATAACTTGAATCTCTTGTGATCAATCACGCACAGATTGGAGTCTGTTAACAATGGATTATCACAAGATGTCTTTAGATATACAAACAGTTCTAAAGATCCCGTCGATACTTCGATATAGTTTAAGTGAATCTTATATCAGAAGAGAAGATTCTCAAGGATAAACAAACTAGGTGCAATCAAATTTCAACAACCGTTAGTCAATCAAATCAAACGAAAACTAATAACACTGCAATTATCTAGTTTCCCACCAACGGTACTTGTAGAGCTTCTTGATCCCACAGAAGTTTTTAAATGAGCGGTCGTAAGAGATTTCGCCTAATTAGGGTACTTTCCTTTCTGGATAGACGGCTCCACCAGAAACAACAAAAAGATGAAGTTTGCATGGCTTTTAGGATAGTTTGCTAGAAATTCAAACTTAGGTATTTATATACCAAGGATGTTTGGACACCAAGGAATTTCAAAAACCGAAAGTATTCTCAAGATATGCAATAAATGCCCATTCGGTTTTCATAATTCCAGTAAATGCTTTGTCCAATATTTCCCGAAATATCTCAATAGAAAATCGCCAATTAGTAAATGCACATTACTAATTTTTATTCTCTAGAGATATGCATTTAATTGCTGGTAATTAAATCATATAAAACTAACAACCTTAATTAAAAGATTCTTAATTTATTTCGAAACATGATCTCCTTGAGTAATAAGGAATATCTTTGAACAATAAAAGATAAGAGTTACTGTTCATGTTCAAAGTATGTTGACATCTTTTCTTTGTAAATCCTCTTTCATATTTACAATCTTGGAATCGATTATACCACACTTTCAAACAAGTTTAGAATTGGTTCATCTGTATTCCAAGACAACTATTTCATTGATCAAATATAATATCACATTCATGGGTTCACTCGGTTCTACCAATCACTGGGATTAGTTATACCTTAATATGGCAACACTTGTGATCGGTCACACAAGTTACCAAGACCGTTTAAATCAGTTACCAGGATCGGTTACATCAATTACCAGGACCGGTTACCATATACACATGGTATTGCTTGTGATCGGTCACACCAGTCACTAGGATCGGTTACACCAATTACCAGGATCGGTTACACCAATTACTAGGACCGGTTACACCAATTACTAGGATCTATTAAAGAACTCTTTGTGATCGGTCACACCAATTATTAGGATCAGTCACACCAATTACAAATATCGATCATACCATCTCAGGTGATTACTTAGGATCGGTTACACTAAAACTAGTCATACCAAATCATAAGTCAGGCATTGTGATTAGATACATAATAAGTTACGATCGGTTCTACCATCTCACACATATTGGTAATCCAAATATTTGCAATGAATAACAATACCAATAAGCCTAGCGATTTCCCTTTCGATTCATAAAACAAGTTCATGAATGTACTTCCTTTAAACAAATGTAAAACATTGTTTCCTAGGATGAAATATTCACCTTTAATTATTCTCATAATCATAAAAACATTCATAAGATTATGTCGATGTCATATCTACGAAGTTCAAAAGATAAGCGTTATACTTCGTAGTCTAATTCCTTAATACTATGATCATATGATCATGTCTCACTACTAGAGTAAAATATTCATTGAGAGCTTCGCAGTTATGTTTTCAATATAGCACGACTTGAAAGATACGTTGGGAATGAAACAGTTCAAGTCAATATTACTAACCTCAAGAGGAAGGATGATATCGTCGTTTTATCTCGTTACTTCTTCACGTTCTTCAGGTCTTCGAGTAATACTTGTATGTCTCAATATTCCTAGACTTTTTAGTCTAACATATATGAAGTTGTCTCTAGTACATAATCAAGCGACTCTTAGATGAGTTTTAATTCACTAAAATATGACAACCAAACTTGACGTACCAACGCTTGGTAGGTTCAACCGAGCTATGCTCTAACAATCTCATCCTTTGTCAATTTTAGTGACAAAACTCTTAATACATATGGATAAAAAAATTACAAGAATTCATTAGACATACGCTTGATTCCAAGTTTCAACAGCACAATAACCTGCATATATTCAATCAATAAATGCCGCTGTTGACATCTGAATAACAAAGCTTATACTCCCCCTAAAGGTAAGATAGGTAAATATTCAATCAGAACATCTTTGTTATTCCCGTTTTGTAGTCAATATAACTACACAACAATATGATATGTTTCTCCCCCTTAGTCAATGCTTTATTCTTTCGTTAGATATAACGTTTAAGTACAATTGTCCTTTCCTTAGTGATTCCAAATCACTTGTTTACTCCATATATGCAATATAAACACACATCCATACACATCATAATGGAATATATCAATTGTACCAAAATTTTGTTAAGCAAAAGAAAAATATATGCAATATAAACAGGCTTTTCTTAAACAGGAAAACGATTAACTAAAAAATTCGTTACCTCAGATTCCGCATCCTCTTCTCCCAATATGTTGTTAAAATTAATATGTTTTTCATCAATGTGGGGGGTTTAGTAGTAAAAGTAGTTCTATGTTAATTAGAATGGATGAAATTGTATATGTGAATCTTGGAAGTTTTCATTGAGTCTTCATCTTTCGTACAATTTTATTTCATCTTTCATACAGCTTTCAGTATGACATAGTGATACTTTTTCACATTCAGAAAAAATGTCCAAACCAATTTTATTTAAGCAGTAAGAAAATACTTTTCTGAGTTGGATATAAAAGGTATTGGATGAATACATGTCTAAGTTTAGTTTAGTTTGTGTTTTTGTGCTTGCTTGAACCATCTAGATGCTAGATTTTGGAAATTAAGTTCAGCTTTTCAGTAGCAATACGCATAACCAATTTTTTAAGCATGCTTGACTACGGATGTTACTAATCCAGTCACAATTAAATATCCGACTGGAATTTACTTTATATTGATTTGGGAAATGTGTAGACAATTATGGAGGACCATCCTATTTGATATGGGTCTTCTAATTAAATAGCAGTAAAATAGGTTTCGACTTCTAACTTTCAATTTTGATATTGACCTATAGTTTTAACTACATACTAAAGTGACTTCATAGTTCATCCTATAGGTTTAAATTGAAATTTTTATGGTAAGTATTCAGTAAACCCGGCGTGTAACTTCAGTTTCCTTTCATGGTAGTAACTAGTACATGTCATTGTATCAATGGTGTCCATTTGATGGAGTTCAATTTTTTTTCAACAGGACTTTCGAATTTGTGTACCCTATACCATCGTAATTAGTTGCTGACTTATTATCTTATTCTCATAATGCTGGAATTTGTTGGGAAATATTTTTTCTTCTTCATAACCGCGTTCTTACGAACTATTTGCTGACTAGTGGAATTCCTTATCCTTTTCCTCCTTCAAATCCTGCTTACAAACCATTTGGTGAAGCCAAAGGGATGAATTCAAAGAAAAGAAAGACCGATTAGGAACCAAAGATAACAAAAACAAATTAAAAACATAAGAAACTAAAAACAAATAATGATGAGCAAAAAGAAGAAAAGGAGGACAATATGTTTTCACTTTCAGCATTTAAACTTCTGGTTTGAAATGAAATTTTGTGGCTAGTCTTGTTTCTATTTTTCTTTGTCTCTTGTTCATCAGTAACCCTAATTTCCTTGGTTTTCTATTGATACTGTAGTAAAAACTACAAAAGGCCCATCGGCAGAGACTTTGGAGATCACTAGTCATGCGAAGATGGCTAGTGATACAAAACATCTTGCAGATTTAGGCGGGTACGGTGTTACAACTAAAATGTGTGAAGAAATTCCCTTCCCTCAGCATCTAAATATATTTATTCGACTTGGTTCCATTAATCCAATAAATGGCAACAACATACAAGTATGGGAACAATATGCATTTAACTTGCTTCATCCTAAAAGAGAGTCCCTTTAAGTTATGACGTTTAAAAGAGAGTCCCTTTAAGTTATGACGTTTGATGAATGGCTGTTAATTGTACTTGATGTTTGTTTTAAGGTAGATTTCTTTTAAATATTAATTTTATGAAATATATTAATTTAAGTACTTATTTTAATATTAAGATTCTCATGTATTCATTGTGAAATATAATTAACATGTTTATTTTGATACGTTCTTTTTGACAGACAAACTATGGAAGCCTTACTTGGTCTAAAAGCATAATATAAGGTGGCATATGGAAACTTAATTGCTTGCAGGTTTTTTTTTCATAAAAGCGCTTGAGGCCCGAAAGCAGTTTTCGTGTCAAGTTAAAGAATTGTACAAGAAACGATGGTATATATATATGTTTTCTTAATTTTTATTAGATAATAATATAAATTTATTAATAAATGCGTTTTTTTATTTATTTAGAAATACCTAGTTTGAATTGATTGTTAGGTGTCATTGCTGGTAATTGTAGGTACATTTGAAGATTTTCAATAAGATTTTGCCAACTTTGGTCGCATTATGGAAGAGTTTTTGAAAGATGCAAATGATAATATGTGTGCAGAATCTTCCGATTTGACAAGTAGAATCACTAAAAATTGGTAATCATTTATTTGGTTTTTGCTGCTTAGAGTTATGCTTGGTTATTATTTAAATTCTATTGTTGACATGTTTATGATGCTCCCCCCCCCCCCCCCTCCCCAGATTTTATAGCAATTGTCCATGTTGTATACATATTTTCTATATCTTAGATTGTGTTGTGGTTAGTTTATTAATATTTTAGAGTATCTCTTAGGTCAGCCAAAAATGTAGCGAAACCTGAGGATCCTCCACCTTTGTCAAGCTTCTTTCAAGAGGAATTTCTAAATTCCACATTAATCCTTTCAGAGCACCCTGTTTACTAGGATGCTCAACAATGGTTAGACTTCATTGCTGCTGTAGAGGAGTTTGTTGATATTAATTATCGAGCAAAAGGGAAAAATAAGACTTCAATAAACCAGTTTGTCTCATCCGTAAAAGTATTTAAATTTGACGTAAAAAAAAAGCCAAAAGGAAAGGGTGGCGAGGGAAGGTTGATCCCGTTGTCAGCAATAGCCTCCATAACAGGGGTCTGATAGATAGAGATAGCGTAACTGGTCTAAATCACACCGTGAGACACATATATACACGCTTTCTAGGGTACTCCGACAAGGAAATTGTATACCTTAAGATTATTTGTCATCTATAACTATTTTAATTGAGACGTTTAAAAGTGACTATTGATTAAAACTAATTACATATAAATTACTATGTCACAGAAACAACTTGGGGGACGTGATTGTTACCCATATTTCAAATAAAGGTTTCCTATGATGTTTATTCACGTCTATATATGCATGGAGTTGTGGTATTCAAAAATGAAAGAAGATTTATCTACCTCCTTTAGCGTGGATTTTACATGTTACTCCTCGAAGAGGTTGATTAGTGGCTCTTGATTCTATCTTGCATATAAGGTGGCCCAAGTTGTGATAGCAATTTTGGTTCTCGATTCTTCAATAGGACCATGGTACTTATGTTAAAAGTTTTTTTGTTAAGGTTGTACTGCAAGTAACAAGTAGACTGTGTCATATTGTTAAGACGACAATGAATATCTCTTTAATAATTGGTTAACAAAATAGATGCATTTGTCTCTCAACACAGTTGATGCACATAAATACATATGTAATGAAAGAGTGATGTGAGTTTTAGAGAACCAACTCAATGCATTAATCAGAATTTTGATGGTAAGAAATCATCGACCAAATCACTCAAATATTAGTGAGCCCGTTTATTATTTTTTATTCCCGAGTAACCAAGCAGAGTGATTTAATTGTAGTAGAGATCTAACAAATGTTTCTCTCAAGTAACTAAGCAAAGTGATTGAATATTTTGTGCTCATTTCTATCAAGTAACTAAGCAAAGTGATTAAATATATTGTGCTAACATTTGTCGGGAGCGACAGTACTCAACTAACTAAGAAAATATTGCACGTATCCTCCAAATATCTCACCAGCCTGTAACATTTGTCATGTTTTTCCCAAAATATAAATATTGTGGTACAAATTCTTTCTGTTCATAGCCTAAAAGACCACTTGGGACCTAATAGCATATTCAATGACAAACTGAAGGATTATAAAAATGCCGCAGGTACATATATATTTTTAATTGGATAATAATGCGCCTTAATTCTTAGTATTTTGGGTTCTTTTAGCCATCGAAGGTTAATTGATTACTCAATTACTTAAATATGTGTTTTCTAGTTTTAATCATTAGTTGTTGTTTTGAATTATGAAAAGTGAATGTATAACTCTATGAATAGGTAGTTTTATTTAATAATAGTTGTAATTATTGTTAATTGTAGATTCTACTGAAGATTGTAAAAATATTTTACCAACTTCGGTGTTATTGTGAAACAGAAAACTAACAAGATGTCTGCAGAAGTATCCGATATAGTAAATATAATCGAAAAGAATTGATAACAAATTTTGGTTTTTATTGCTTGTTATATGATCGTAGATAGTGCATGATTCACTATCACTCTAAGGATATTGTTCTAGAATTAGAGGTAGTCTCCCAAAGGTTTGACATGTTAGATTCTTCTACTTTTTCTTTTTCTTCTTTTGATAAAATTCCTCAAGAGATTCTATGATTATTAGTCTATTAATACTTATTTTATTTTTGATAAGTCAAAAACTAGCTCTAAGGTTACACTAGACGTAGGTGAACTTGTTAAAAATTCTATGAAAAATATTTTTTAGACACCTCATTATCCTTTTCACAACACTAAATTAATTGGGATCCATAAAAATGTTGACCTTTGTTCACGAGGTAGATAAGATCATAGATGTTTATTATGTAACTAATCTTTCCTTTAAACAACCTGTTAAAAACTCATTGAAATCCTTTGTCAAATCGTTAAAGTGGACGGTGGGTGGAAACACTTGATTTCCCATAGTGTTTGTCCTTACCCAAAACACTTGCCTTTACTACCCAATAATATCTTCTCCTTACCCAAAATTCCTACAAAGAAAATAAGAGTAATAATACTTTGTACCAAGGGTACAAACAGAATAAAAACCTAAAATAAATCTGCTTCCAATGATGACGTTCCACTTCACTGATATTAATCTTTCTCCCCTCTAGGTCTCAACTCTCAAGACTCTCAGCCGTCACTACCATATAGTTTTCATGTCACCACCGATACAGACATATTTATTTTTAATCTCTCTCTATATCTCCTCTATCATGTGGTTCAAGTTTTTATTAAACCTAAATTGATCATGATCTTGCTTTACAAATATAATGATGTTTGTTCTCATGATGTAAGATATTGTTGATTTAATTTACAATCGTGATGTTTTCAAGTGGTTTAATTAGTGTAAATAGAAAATATGTTGTTAAAATTAATAGGGTTTTCATCAATGTGGGGGGTTTAGTAGTACAAGTAGTTCTATGTTAATTAGAATGGATGAACTTGTATATGTGAATCTTAGAAGTTTTCATTGAGTCGTCATCTTTCGTACAATTTTATTTCATCTTTCATACAACTTTCTGTATGACATAGTGATACCCTTTCACATTCAGAAAAAATGTCCAAACCAATTTTCTTTAAGCCGTAAGAAAATTCTTTTCTGAGTTGGATATAAAAGGTATTGGATGAATACATGTCCAAGTTTTTTTTTTTTTTTTTTTGTGTGTGTGTGTGTGTTTTTGTGCTTGCTTGAACCATCTAGATGCTAAACTTTGGAAATCAAGTTTATCTTTTCAGTAACAATAAGATTTTGTGGCTAGTCTTGTTTCTATTTTTCTTTGTCTCTTGTTCATCATTAACCCTAATTTCCTTGGTTTTCTTTTGATACTGTAGTAAAAACTTCTGAGAACCCATTGGCAGAGACTTTGGAGATCACTAGCCATGCGCAGATGGCCAGTGATGACAGAACATCTTGTAGGTCTAGGAGGGTGTGGTGTTACAGCTAAAATTTGTGAAGAAATTCCTTGCCCTCAACATCCAAATATATTGATGTGACTTGGTTCCACTATCCAATGAATGGCAACAACATATACACGTATGGGAACAATATGGTTTTAACTTGCTTGATCTTAAAAGAGAGTCCCTTCAAGTTATGACGTTTGATGAATGACTGTTAATTGTACTTGATATTTTAAGGAAGATTTCTTTTTTAATATTAATTCTATGAAATATATTAATCTAAATACTCATTTTAATATTAATTTTAGACTCTCATGTATTTATTGTAAAATATAATTAACATGTTTACTGTGATATGTTTTTATGACAGACAAACTATGAGAGCCTTACTTGGTCTAAAAACACAATATAAGGTGGCACATGGAAACATAATTGCTGAAAAGATTGGGGTGCAGTTTGTTTCAGAAAAGCGCTTGAGGCCCGATAACAGTTTTCATGTCAAGTTAAAGAATTATACAAGAAACGATGACATGTATATATATTTTCTTAATCTTAATTAGATAATAATACACGTTTTTAATAAATGCATGGTTTAAATTTATTGTTAGTTGTAATTGCTGGTAATTGTAAGTACTGTTTAAGATTTTCAACAAGATTTTGCCAACTTTGGTCACATTGTCAAAGAATTTTTGAAAGATGCAAATAATAATATGTGTGTTGAATCTTTCGATTTGACGAGTATAATCACTAAAAATTGGTAATCATTCTTAATTTTTGTTTTTGGTTTTGGTTTTTGTTGCTTAGAGTTATTCTTGATTATTATTTGAATTATATTGTTGATATGTTTACAATATTTTTTTTTAAAGATTTTGTTGCAATTTTCTATGTTGTTTACATATTTCTATATCTTAGATTGTGTTATGGTTAGTTTATGTGTTGTTTGACGTTTGGTACCCAACAAATGACCAACACCTAAGTTTGGTACCTAACATTTCAAATATTAAGGGATGGTACCTTGACCCGTTAAGGACCGCCAAGTCAAACCGTTGACCTAACTAAATAAATATTTCGGTAACAAAGTGAGTGTTGTTACCTAATTACCCTCATCATTTATAACATTTGCTGGGAACCCTAACGTCCAGGTTAATGACCTAAAACATTTAAGGAGAAATTTCCTCTTCTGTTCTTCCGCGATAGTTAGGGTTTGTGAGTAGACACGTGATTGCGACTAATTTTTGCTCGATTAATTTGTTTATTCATAGGGTTTCAACAGATCTACAAGTTTTATAAATAGGGTTTCATCTTTATCGCAATCCTCATTTCTCCGTTTCAAAACTCATCTCACATTAAACATTTTTTCCAATTCTTTTTTCTCTTTAAAAAAATAATAGAATTTCACTGAGAATTAGGAGGGATTTGAAACTTAAATCTACAAGTGAAGAGAAGACTTACTAATCACTACAGCGACCACAACTTGATAATATTGGGGGTGACGGTTGTGGTATTAATAATGGAGGAAGTGGCTGTGGTGGTGGAGGAAGGAGGAGGAGAAGAAAAGGTCTTTGAAAGAGATTTGAATAAGAATAATAAGGTTTCATCTTCATTTTTGATTAAATTAGACTCGGAAATTGAATCTCAGTTATGCCGCTGTAGGTAGTTAATTAGACTTCTTAGTTTTCATTTTTGATTTCAAAGGTGGAAGCTTTTTTAGGTTGGGTTTTTGTTTGATTGCTATGAGCATAGATTTGATAAAAGGCTATAACTTTTTTGTTGATTGGATTAATAATTCGTTAATGGAGGTATCGAAAGTATGCATATTGTCGACTTGTGGATGAATTTCAAGTTAAGTAACTATGTCATGTATCTAATGTCACATCTGTTTTCATTGCATCAATGTCACTTAGTAGTGACGAGTAAGAATAGATAAATGGTAATAACAACCATTTATATCTCATGGCTAATAACTTGATATGTTGTTCATAAATTATACTGATGATAAAATCATTTCTTCCACTGGATTTTTTTTTTTTTTTGAAAAAGATGGTTATATTAAAGGAAAAATATGTACAAGAACAGGATCAACACATGACAGACATTACATGTACATGATTGAATCCCATTGAAACAAAATTTGATTTATAGATATTCCCTTAAAAGTAGCCTTATCAAAAAACCAAAGAGCAATAGTTTGCTTCACCACCATAATCAACTCAGAGACTTCCTTAGCCCTGCCACCATTATGAACTCTCTTGCTCCTCTCTTTCCATAAGTGCCACATAACTGCATATATGATCTTCCACCATACTTCTCTACACCTTCCAGTAAAGTTATTCAATCTCCAAGATTCAAAGAAACCCTTCACCGTATTTGGATCCACCCAAGACACCTTAAAATCTTTGAGAAAATAAGACCAAACCTCAAAAGCATAGGAGCATTTAACCAACAGATGATCTGAGTCTTCTACCTCCTTCTTACACATTTGACAAACTTCATTTTGAACAGTCACACCTCTATGCTTAAGCATACTTAAAGTTGGTAAAGAATCATGAAAACAAGCCCATAACATAAAACTAACCTTTGGTGGTATATTCTTCTTCCAAAGAAACTTCTCAAAATCACAATCATTCTCATCCTCAAGTTGCAGGTCATAACATTTCTTGACAGTGAAATTACCCATAAAATTTATCCCATCTGCATCATTATTCAAGCTATGCACGGGCCCGAACTCATTGCAAAACATATCCCATTCCAGTTGCTCTTGATACTGCATTCTCCTTCTTGTTACACACTGCAGACCCCCATCCACAACCATTTCTGAAACTGTTCCACTGGATTAGTTGATTTAAGGAATGTAGCGAGTCACTCCGTTTTTGAAAAAATCACGTGCTAACGGTGATATAACAACGTTAGCTGATTAATTTTTAATAATAAATTAAAATAAATAGGTAACAGTTGGATCAGTCAATGGTTTGACTTGACGATCCTTAACGGGTCAAGGTACCATCCCTTAATATTTAAAATGTTGGGTACCGAATTTATGTGTTGGTCATTTGCTGGGTACCAACCGTTAAATAGCCCTTAGTTTATTAATATTTTAGAGAACATAATACTAATTAGGTTAATTCCGTATGTAAACATAGCTAGAAATGTACCAGTGATTCTAAAATCTCTATAAATTGGAGGTTTTATGCAAGTATGTACAAAATTTTTGAAAAATTTTATATGCAAAATAAACACTCCAGACACTTAAACTTTATATTGTACTCAATGTAATTGACTCATCTGAAGTAAAATAAGGTGGGAAATCCTAATATGATATGCAAAAGAAGCAAACTAAAAAGTAAAAAGGATGGAAAATACAAAACTAATGAGTTGCCTCCCATTCAACGCTTAGTTTAACGTCCTTAGTCTGACCCTCTTGTTATCATCCGTACACCAATAATATGAAAATCTAGTAGTCATCCCAGAAAAGAATCTACAGTACTAGTAACAACTTCACACAAACGTTAGCACAAGATATAAATACTGAAGCTATCACTTTATTGAAATTCCCTTATACATGGATAGAGTCCAAGAATCTGAATCCTTCATATATATTGTCCACCATGGACTATCAACAGTTTGCTAAAAAGACAAAAACTACACATTAGCGGTTATAAATTTGACAGACTGGTGCGCGGTAAGGCCTCACATTTGGAACTTGTGTGCACATCGATTAGAGATGAAATTTATTAACCAACAAACAAAATAAAACATTGTCAAACGCATTATTGACCAGAGAATTATGAATGAATACATTAAGTTACCAATGCTTAAGCAAGAGAATTTAGCATCTGTTTCAGATGTCGGTATAGGAAAGGGTAAAAAGTAACTACATTTGCTATTTTGAGAATATTATGAGAGCCCCTTTAGTTAAAACTTTACAAAAATAAAAATAAAAATGAACAACAAAAATTTTCCACCTATTCTTTTCACCTCTTACAACTTCCTGCCTCCATGAATAAAAGAATCAATGTAATGCAATTAAAAAAAAAGAACCCAAAAAAGAAAAACTACTGACGGTAATAATACTCAAGACTATCACTAAGAAGATGGATAAGAGAAATAGATCATATTGGTGGGGTCATACCAGAGAAGATGGGAGGGGCTTTTGTCCTACAAGATGGAAGTCTGTATGCATTGCGAAAAAACTTGTGGGGATGGGGTTTAAAAACTATGAAAAGTTCAATAAATCTTTAATCACAAAAACAACTTGGCGAATGGTGCAAAACAAAAATCAATTATGGGCCAAAGTGACGGAGGAAAAATACTTCAAAGGTATCTCTTCCCTATGCTTAGAAAAAGTGAAGTCCAATAGCTCCTGGATATGGAAGTTTCTTAATGTTGGGTTAGAATTGATTAAAAAGTGAGGAATATGGCAAATAGGAACATGTAAGAGTGTTAAAATCTGGAAACATGCCTAGTTCCCTCGAAATCACCCAAACCAGTTGACTGATGAGCAGACCAAACCTATCATAGCAAATACCCTTAATCATGTGAGTGACGTGTTAGATGAGCAATGGATACATTGGAATGTCATCTTCCTACAGTAAGTTTTTCACCCGGCTGCTGTGGAAAATATCAAGACTATACAGCTTAATGACTCTGTCAATCAACAAGATAGACTATTATGAGTGTCTTTTATGTGATAACCAATCATCAGAAACAGAAGATCATCTATTTAGAAAGTGTCATTTCGCTAGATCGATTTGGTTTGGCTGCTCTATGGATGCTGTTAATTCACAATTAACACGGACTCCATTAGCAAGTGGGTTGAAATATCAGATCCAAAATTTTCACAATTTTGCGAACAAATTTCAATAATCCTCTGGTTTATATGGAAATATAGATGTGAAGTGGTGTTTAGGAAAATCATCCCAGATCCAACTACATTGATTCAACAAATTAAGAACTTCATCCAGTCCTCTCCGTACAATAAAGAAGACAAATATAAATTTATCCAGGAAAAGAAAGTGTCTAAACCTTCTTGGAACAACTTTAGGGAGGATTGGATAATTTTCATAGATGCGTCGTATAATAAAGAGGACTTATCTATGGGTTATGCCTTTATACTGTGCTTGGTCGACCAAGAAGCTTTTATGCATCTTTCTGTAGGTTCAGATTGGGCGTCCTCGGCCTTGTACGCAGAAGCAAAATCACTTTTAGAAGCGTTAAAATGACTAGAAAACAATATACTTTCTAGCGTCTTTATTGTTACAGATTGTAAGTGCTGGCGGATTCTATCAACAAAAAAGGAACATATGTTTCTTGGGCAGCAGAGACTACTATCGAAGTAAATTACCACAAACTAAGGTAAAATTTATAAGAAGGGATCACAATGCAGCAGGGGACTCAATGGCAAAAGAAACAAGGATCAGAAGACTACAACATATGTCAAAGCATTTGCAACAGCAAGTGCAAAAAGAAAACATTATTTCTAATGTTTTCAATAAAAATGAAATTGCAGACCTTCTGTATTATATTGGGGTAATTTGCGTTACCTCCCCCGGCGAAGATCATAATTTGCGTTACCTCCCCTACAGAGATAAAATTAGTGAAACCTCCCCTCGTTACATTTTCAGTCCAAACCGGGTTATTTGAGTCAGCAGCTTTGTACAGCTGGGCTAAATATACACGTGGTGCTTAGCTGTCAAAAACACCATCATCTTCTCAATCTCCGTCTTCTAATTTATTTCTGAAAAAAATAAAAATAAAATCACTTTCTTTCCCAAACCATCAACAACGGCCATGGGTGATTAGGAGTTCAGTAAGGATTTGACGCCGAGAAGAGCTACCGCTTCTTTTATCTTCGTTTATATCTTCTTTTGTCATATTTTTTTTATCATCGTCTTCTTCTTTTATCTCCGTCGACGCCGGTCTTCATAAGGAAAGGCAAATGAACATGGGTTTTGTTTAAACTCGAGTTTCCTACGAGTTATGAGAACATTCATACGGGTTTGGGGATGTTGATTCCGCAATAGCTTGGTTGAGTTCTCGATTGAAAAATCATGGAGGAGAAATAGAGTTCGGGGTTGTGAAGATGTGGAAGAAATTAGGGATTAGAAGATGGATTTTACTGCAATTGCAAATTGATATCTCTGGAGCTGTTGAAATTATAACATGAGTTTGATTTGAATCTGAAATCGGTATTTGAACTGGTCATGATGAAATTCTATGGTTTGGATTGAAAGTTGAAGACAATAATTGAATGATGGGTTTGATTTGATTGTGAAATAATAAGGTTGTTAAGACTCAGATGAGTTGAGTAGATTGGGTTTTATGTGGTTGGCAGCTAGAGTTCGAACGGGTAGAGTTTGTGGCTATGGAGGGGTCAAGAAGGTTGCTGCTGGAGAGTAGAGATGGGTGCTGTTGTTTTGCAGTTGAGATGGAGCAATTGAGTCTGAAGTAGAAGGAGATGACAACTGAACAATGGCTATGACAGTGAAATGCAGAATGGGTTGGTTTGTGGCTCAGAATTGAGATTGTGTGCTTGCTGCTATGTTGGCATTACATGGAAGAAATGATAATGGATTTGAGCTGCAGTTCTGTGATTGCAGTTGAAGGTGAAGTGTTGGAATTTATGTGGTTGATGGTTGCAGCTAAACTGGTGCAGGGAAAAGAAGCTGAAGATAGTGTGTAGCTGAGCTTAATTTATACTATGGATAGGCAGAGGATGCTGTTAGTTATGAACTTAAACAATACCAAGTTTAGATGTTTACCCTGCTACTCAACAAATGTTTCTCATCGGGTAAATTCTGAAAGATGCATCAACAACAACGATTTAAAACAAGGTTTGTGATATTAATTTTTGGGTTACTATGGTGTCCAACTTATCAAGGTAAGATCAGCCAATTTGAAATTTAGGGTTCATCTATGGTTGTCGTTGAAACCACTAGTTCCGGTCACGGTTTTGATAGAAACAGAAAATAGAAGGGTATTTTCGGAAACTCAAGGTCCACGTGTATATTTTAGTTCAGCGTTACAAAGCTGCTGACTCAGATAACCAGCCTTGGAAGGAAAATGTAACCAGAGGAGGTTTCACTAATTTTATCTTTATAGGGGAGGTAACGCAAATTATGATCTTCGCCAGAGGAGGAAACGCAAATTACCCCTATTATATTGCTTAATTAATATATTACCTTTTCCAAAAAGAAAGGAAAAAAAACAAACAAACATGGCTCCTAATATAGATATCGTTTTGCTTGGGGCAACCCCATTTCAAAGGTGAAGGATGTTTTGTTTTATATAAAATATTACCCTCTTAGCAATCTTGATGAATGAAAAGTAGCGGGCATTGTTCAAACCTTGAATTCATTATTGACCTTTTTAGCAAGGCCAACTTTGGTGGAATTTTTGGCGGGTCTTATCTAAACCTGTTAATCCGACGGTTGGAGATCGATCCCCATACATAACTAAACTACTTTATAGAGTTTTAGGGGAATTAATTGCATATTTCCGCTTAGTTTTGATGCCGAGCCTAAAACCTGAAAGACTCATGGATGGTCCAAAGAATCTGATCACCTCTAGCAGGTAATGTATCCCTTCGCCTCTTTTCTTACCATGTCCTGATCTATAATTCTTATTGTTTTTTTCCATGTCTTGAGAAGATTCTACCGAAGTAAAACCCTAAGTTTTTTTCAATATCTATTGGTTTTCAGGAACACAATGAATAATGTACTGGATCGATGGGAAACTTGCTCAGCTGACGAAAAAAGCCAAGTCGTAAATCAATATCTGGATGATGTGTGGGAAAAAGCTGGTTGCTTATTATATTCCAAGCCTGAAGATTTTGATGTAGAAGCGGATGTTAGAAAAAACCGTTTTGTTTTTAAAACTAAAAGTGCATGGACCTCGATTTCATCTATAGACCATTGCCCACTAGATGTTTTTTCATGTGAATAGATAAAACATTAGTTTGTAAGAGACATGAGGTTCTTTTGCTTCTTGTGTTCTTGTGTAACATGAAGAATCCTCATGCATGATTTCTGTTTCCAACACTTCACGCCTTTCTACTCATTGTTCTCTCTTTTCAATGAGCGTAAAACAATGTCTTGTGTTTCTAAACCTGCTTTCACGTTTTCTCTTATTATTGTCTTGACTCTTGAGCATGCATGAGCATACTTTACTCGGGTTTAATATACCCTTGTTGTTTCTAACGATTCTCGTTTGGAGCATGTTTCTTCTTAACTTGCATATGCTCTTCAATATTCCCTCGTATGTAACGTGGTCTTAGTTTGAAAACTACAAAAGAAAGCCATAAATAGATTTTTCAATATAGGAAAGAGAGAAGTAGTAAAAAAGAAAAAATAAATAAATAATAATTCCTTTTCTCTTTTAATTTTGTTTTCTCACATGCGCATGTGATATTCCCTTTTATTGTTTATAACGTTATGAAAGTTATATAAGATAAGAAAGTGAATCTTGAGTTTATTTTTTAGAGTAAGGGAAAAAGAAGTAAACTCCGCTCATGTTTTTAGATAAAGAGAAAAACAAAAGGAACTCCTTCCTACTTTTGCTCTGAGAAAAACAACTCAACATTAACTCCTCTGTTTTTAGTAGAAAAAGAGAGTAGGAGAGAAAACAAGTTTTATTCTTCCATTTTTCTCTATGAGTTTTTTGAGTGAAACAAGATGGTTTCTCTGGGTCGTTTTTCACTGCCAAGTTCTTAGGGCGTTCTCTTGTATGCTACAAGAAGGAATGCTAACGATAATTGTATCCTGGAGGCAACTCGTCAATGAAGCTATAGCATCTCTCTGTTTAGATGAGTAGCAGGCAATATTGTCTTTAGGTCAGCGTATCATATACGTGCCTATATCAATTTTTTCTCCGCATGCTACTCGACGTGATTCATCCACCAAGTTGATGCAAATCAAGCTAAGTATCACTTGTGCTTATTCAATTTATTTTCATTATTGTTGTTACTAACCCAACAGTGGAGACCTTGAAAGTAAACTCTTTGCTCCCATTCCTATTTGTTTGGAAAATGCATGCATCAAAATTTCAGTAATGTGATCTTTCTTCTCTTGGTTATTAGAAGCTTAATTTGAAATTTCATGCCGACTGGGAAAAACACGGAAAAGATTTCTCTTTAATCCAACTTAAAAAGCACAGCATAACGATTAGAATGCTTGAGGTAATTCATTCTCAAGTTTTAGTTAAAGTTTCTAATTCATTCTGTTTGGTCACTGGCTTGCGCATTTGTTAACCATCTTGGCAAACTGTCATTTGTTATTTGTTAATATGGCTTGATTATGTGCTAACAGGTAAGAAGTCTAGTGTGGAACAAGCTAAAGCCTCTTAAACATAATTCCAAATATACCAAATGGATTACAGGACGTTTTGGAAGCAGAAAGGAACTTAGGGAATGTCTCAAAGAAGAGAAGAGTAAGATGAAGTCCTTAATCTTTTCTTTGAAGCAATCTCGAATTCCGTTTACAAAGGTAAAAACTTCCAAGAGAAAGAGAAGCCAGGATTTGAATTTAACAAATGAGAAGAAAAAATCTGTTTGGATTAAGGAGAAGAAAAAAGAATGCAAGGTAAGAAAGGCTGTATAGGCGTATACCATTCATGTTCTATTTTTCTTGAATAAATTTCTAACTTATTCAGTTTGTTTCTGGTCATAGGGTTTAGATAAGAAACTAAAGTGCGCATCAGATGAGGTATATAAGTTATGTGATCCTGGCGTTGATTATATGCAAAAAGCCGGATATGTCTTTGCCTACTTGGCCCGGAAAAACCCAGCAAATCGAAAATTTTAATCTGGCTTGGCAGCTGAAAACGTTGAATTACTGGTTAAATTATGGATGTTTAAATATCATTATTTTATTTTTGATCGGTAAAGAATTTGGTGCTGACTAACGAGTTTCAAGTTGAACCTATGTGCACATGGATTAGAGATGAAATTTATTAACCAACAAACGAAATAAAGCATTGTCAAACGCATTATTGACAATAGAAATATGAATAAATACATTAAGTTACCAATGTTTAAGCAATGGATTTTAGCATCTGTTTCAGATGTCAGTATAGGAAAGGGTAAAGTAACTACATTTGCTATTTTGAGAATACAATGAGAGCCCCTTTAGTTACAACTTTACAACAACAACAACAACAAAAAATGAACAACAAATTTTCCACCTATTCTTTTCACCTCTTACAACTTCCTGCCTTGATGAATAAAAGAATCAATGTAATGCCATTAACAAAAAAAGAACCCAAAAAAGAAAAAACTACCCATTAGATCAAACCCTGGTGTCCTTGTGGCGGCGCAGGTTGTTGCGGGAATGTAAATGGATCACCGAATGGGTTAGACGATCCCATTTGTTGTTGCGGATATTGTGGTAGGTACTGTTGTGGTGGCATTAACATCAAAGGTTGCTGTGGTTGATGATGCTGGTGTTGCATTTGTTGTTGGTGAAACATCATTTGCTGTTGCTGTTGTTGTTGAGCCATTAAAGCCATCTGAACATTAGGTGGAGGGGCTACATTGTTTGACATTGAAAATGGATCATATGGGCTTTGCATACCACCTCCCATTCCATAACCATAACCTATATTTTGTTGCTGTAGTTGTTGTAGTTGATGTTGCTGCTGTTGTCTCCTAGTTGCATCTTCATATAAGCTGTTAAGTAATAGTTGATCGAACCCACCGCCCTAAAAATGAAAAAATGAGAGAAAGATGAGATCCTGAACATGATTTACACTTGTTTATAGGGCTTGCAATAAATTTCTGAACTTCAAACATGGTATACTATGAAAAAGGGAGTTTGAAATGAGACAAAAGTTACATACCAATTTGCTCTCAGCAACATGGGCGGTGTTGCTGCTAGGATGGGTAACAAGTGCTAGCTCCCATCCTGACCCATTTGTGCCTCCGAAGTCTAATATTCCTGGATTTGTCTGAGGACCACCTCCTGTAAAGTTGTCAACAAAATGAAGAATCAATGACATAATCTTGAAATAGGCAGCACATAAAACAATCGCGAGCCGTAGGGATAGCTTAAAGAAATGTGATGACATGTGAAACAACATGTTAAAGACGAGAAAGAGAGAGGAGAGATAACCTGGTGGAACAATGGCCAGGGCAAGTGCATTGCTTTCTTCAAATTCAGCAGCTTTGGGATTTATCTCACTTAGACCCTATATAAACCAGAATTAGCATGAAAAAGGTTTCCCCAAGATTTTTCAAACTGAATGAAATAGGATGAGGACAAGGAGAGATATGAGGGAAATGTAAGCTTACCAGAAAATCTCCTGTATCTATAAGAGGAGCAGGTTCAGGTTCAGGCTCGGGTTCTGGTTGAGGTGGTTCTTCCTCTACAACTGGCTTTTGTTCTTCTGGTTCTGGAGGTTTTTCCTCCTCTGGTGGTGAAGGTTCTTCTTGTTTCTCCTCTACTTGTTCTTTCTCATGATATTCCTAATTCAACAAATTGATACATTAGAATCGAACACGCTATAAAAACAAAACACATGATGTAGTGGAGAAAACAATACTAACCAATCTTTTATTTGAAACAGACCCGGTACGAGGTGCTTCTCTTATGTAATCTTCCATTGCTGCAAGACATGATGGGGGTGGCTGCATTGAAAGAAGACAACTAGCTCAACAAATGCAAAATCTAAACATGAACTGTTGACTAATTAGCAGAACTTGCGAGTTATATAATACCAAATGAAGAAAAACCTGTCTCAAAGTTGGAAACTGGAAGTTCCTAGCCAAATCCAACCCCTTGCAAAACTCGTAAAAATCAGCAAGGTGTTCAGCCTGCACAAATAAAAAGTATTAGGATCATCAGTAACTCTCAGAAGTGGGTGATCCTCTTTTGTTATGAAAGCTTAAATGGTTATACAAACCTGTTGACCAGCTCTTTTGTAGATATTGAGAGCTTTAACCGCATCGTGTCTTGTCATGTCGAAGTACTGCAGCAAGATACAGTGAAATGGTTATGTGCGGAAAATTAAGTTGAAAAGGAAAGACGCTAATGAGATACTGAAGTTTATAAGCTTACCAAATCCATGAGATTGATAATGCCATCATTGACAGCACAATACAGTTTGAAGCTCTCTTTTAGTACCTAAACAACCACACCAAGTACAAACTTTGAGATATTGCATTCGTGCAACTACTTTTACCAAATGAGTTTTCGGGGTTTAAGATTAGCAACAGAATTAGAGTCAGAAACATGAAAAACAATGTTTTGTAAGATATTTTGCTATTTGTGCAATCTGACTGCGTACAAATAATGACAATAAAGAGTAACGTAGACAGGTTGAGTAGCATACGAACCAGAGCCAATGCATACTGAATAAGATAGTTATGGTATGCTCCTCCTTCAGGCTGCAAAAGTGAAAGAACAAGTGAGCTGTTGGTAATTCCAAAGTCAGAAACTGTGAATAGTAGTTTTATATCAGTAATTACCTGGCAACCAATAAGCCGGTATAGTAGTTGTTGCAGTGCAGGGAGGTGTTCCAATAAATCTTCTCTACTTAGAAGCCTTGTTCTGCTATGACCCTATTGACATATTTTGGTTTGGATCATAAAAAATTTTAAAATTGAAATTACTCAGGAAGCGGCTCCGTGCTTATTTTGAATTCTTAGTTATTGTGAACAGGGAGCACAAACCTTGGCCATTTTCTGTGATTTAGTCCAACGTTCTGCTTCTATGTCATATTTTAGAATTCGGAAACACTCCAGTCGTTCTTCTAGAAAGAGTGCATATGTTCGAACCCATGCAGAGCAATCCCAAGCTGCATCACCAAAAATATAGTCCTTATAAGAAGGGAAACATGGATAAAACATTAAGCTTTTTGGTATACCAAGGGTTAGTTAGAATGTGTCAAGGGATCATATCCTCTTTACAAAAAACTTCAACACAAATTAGGAAAAAGAAGAAGAGAGAATTACTTACCAAGAGGACTTGAATCATCCTTGAAATTGGATATTTGAAGAACATGTCCTCTATGTGAGTAGTTCAACAACTCTTCTCTAAACGTTGGATCGCCCTCTCTCAATGTCCTATGAATTACTATCAATGTCTTCAATGCAACCTGCAAAAACACAATATAGAAAATTGTTTTAAATTGCAGATTAGCGACCACATAAGTTATATTACAAAACACCAACCAAATTCCTAACAATGAATTTGCTTCCAAAGACACAAGTATAGAAAAAAGGAGAAAAGAAAATTACGATCCAATTCCGGGTCTTATTCAATCTTCTTGACAATGCATGAATACAATAAGCTACATCTGCCCGTGGACGAACAACAGAAGTCGCGGAAAAGATTTCTGCAACGACAACAGAAAAAAATTAACAAATGTAGCTTCAACCAATAACTCCACAGAAATGAAATGCAATGAGCCAAATGACAAAACCAATAACGCGAAAAAACAGTCATTTTGTTTCATGAACCAGATGCATGCAAATACGGTCAAATCATCACAAATCCACCTCCTTGTTAATGGAAAATCAAAATCTCAAATCAAAATTCGAAAAAAGTAAAAGAAAAGAAGAAGAAAAGGAACTCACTTCTAACATGTCTTTCCTTAGGAGGACTCTCCACATGATTTGTTGCTTTAACAATGGCAATATCCAAATCCTTGAATGATCAGCCAAACCAAAAACAACCAAAATTAAATCCAAAAAATTCAAATGAATGAAATGAATTCACCAAAGGGGTTCTGATTTGATAATTAGTGAAAGTAATGGGAATTGTTCAAACCTTGAATTCACTATTGACCTTAGCAAGGCCAACTTTGGTGGAATCTTTGAGTGCTCCATATGCTTTTCTCAAGCTCTGAAGCGTCCCCATTAACAAGTAAGACCCCACAGAAGGATCTAAATCAATGAAACAACAAATCTATAATACAATTATGAATTCCAGAGAGAGAGAGAATGATTTCTGGTTTTTTTCTTTATTTTCTCTGGTTAATTTTGATCTTGTGTGAAAAATGAAACAACAACCAACCACCTCTATTCTATTCTCCCATTTGTTTTACCCTCATACACTCTCTCTCTCCGTTATGTCTGTTTTGTTTGTGTTTCTGTTTTTCTCTCTAAATTTCTCCAAAATGTGCGCCAAGAACTAACGACATCACACAAGGGTATTTTCGGCAACTTCCTCAAATGATTCTTAATATCGGGATATTCTGCTTGCCGGATACTTGCAAGTCCGGTATGAATTGCACACAAACAAAATAAAACATTGCGCACAAATATAAACCTATGCTCTATAGTGCAGATTTTCTATAAATCAAGCTCGTGAGCTGGGAAGTCTTGGGATGAAGGGCTGGCACACTTGGTTTTATCATGGTCATGCTCTCGATCTCAACGACAAACTTGCTCATGGCCAGCCTTGGCAAACCAACCGGAACTAGAATACCTTCGTCTCCTTTGTTGTTCCTGTAGGACATGTAAAAGCTTGACATCCAAAGAGTTGCGCATTGATTACGTATGGCGCATCCGCCGTATAATTCCTTCCCCCATCCTAAATCAATCATTTCATCTGGAGTTTTTCTCACATCCGAGATGAAATAGGTGCCCTCTGTAGAAATGATAGGTCTCCCTTTTGTCGCCATAAGATCTGCTGTTGATCTAATGTACTCTCCATTCACTTCGTTCTTAGCTTTCTTCACTAAGTCCACAGCAAAACCTAATGGATTATGGCTCAACTTCTCTGTTGTTGACACTGCCACAGGATACACCATCGTGTTCCCGTAATACCCTGCCGGCAGCGGTGGATTAATTTTCCAACGTGTGTCAACGGCCATCACCACACGTACTCGAGCCTTAGGATCCGAACTGAGTGCAACTGTGCGGCATCTCCACAAACATGCAGTAAGCAATTCAAAGGCACTGCATGCCTGAAGATGAACTGGTAACTGCTCTCTTAGAGCTCCTTCTTCTTTCCGGGTAAAAAAGAAGTAACGGTAATCTATGTCCTGTGGAATTAAGAGAGGAAGCGTGTTGTTGTTGTCTGACATAGTCACATCGTACTCTCGATGAGCAAAGGTGACTTGTGGCGGGTCTCGAGCATTGAGTATGTGTCTTTGCCAAGCCGGAAGGATAGACGGAGATACTTCGCCTCGAATAATTTCACCCAGAGCTATCATGAACCTGCCTAGACCTGGACCGCCAAAAATGGTGTGGTTAAATTGAACACCAAAGATGAACCCTCCGCATATAAGACGAGTCACCTGTGACAGTTTAAAGTTAGAAATTCAGATTGGATGTAGAAAGTAGGAAACAATCAAAAATTTGGCCATCTCACCTGAATTTATATGACCATCTCACCTGAATGAACAACAAAGGAGAGTTCAGGAAATCTTGGTAACCAGGTGGGACATACAGGAGTTCTTCCAGGCAAGGAAATGGTGGTTTTAAGGCATCACCACCACCCAATCGGTTTAGAGAAACATCAGCATCGGCCTCGATGAACATTATACCTTCACCGGTGCATTCCACAATTAACTTATCCCCGGGGGATTCCCTAAGCCTACCAGCAAGTGGGTAGTAGAAAACGAGTAGTTTTGCTAATGCTTTCCTAATAACATCCACTGGGTCTCTTCCTTTACAAGTACTAGCCATAGAAGCATCATTTTTGCTTGGATAGAAGAAAATAGCAGGAAAGTGGAAACGATGACCTTTTCGATCATCGATGTCTGAGAGGTACTTAAATTCATGAGGTGTGGGTTTAGATGGAGCTATAAATTCTGGTTCTCTTCTGTGTACCATGAACAGAGGAGATGAAGTGGGAAAAACCTCCATGTTCTTCCTGCTGTACTTAAACTGAGTTTGGAGAAGAAATTAGCTAAAACAGGTACAGAGACATACAGCTGCTTCAATGATCTGTTTATCTATATAAACCTTTTTCTGTTTGGCTTCCCCTTTGGAGCCATCACCCTTTTCTCAGGTTCTTACCCTTGGGCAGTAGGTGTAGCAGGAGGGAGCAGTAAATTTAAGGGAAGCCACGAGGTTGTAAAGACTAAAGATCCCTCCAAATCCTGGAAATATTTAAATACAAAACTGCTCTTTGTCAAGGTCAGCTGGTCAGGTAGCAAAGTAACTTTAATATCCAGGAGTGTCTGTCTTATCACTTGACATTACTCGCGCTTTATCAACACTGTTCTCATGCTTAGCTATAATAATAAGAAGAAAAATTCGGCATCGGGTGGTTACTATGTCGAGAAAGATAGGTTCAAGCAATACAAAATAAGAACAAAATATATCACATTCATTTTTCTGTTTTCTGTCTCATTAAAATAGAAATTGAACCTGCCACATTATTAAAAAAATGTACAATTTGCCTAATTTCTTTTTCATGTTTAGTAATAATTTGTGCAAACATGGTAAAAGTTGTTGAAATGTTTTTTTCTTCTCTCTTTTTGAATGTTCGAGCTGCAATATTAACTACGTACACATGATTTCCCAATATGATTCAGAGATCATTTGGTTCTTGAATTTGATAAATCATCATAGTATATTGTTGAAAACCATAGACAAAAACAGAAATCATGGAGTACAATTATACTTGATGGGTACAAGTAAAAGAGGTATTTTTTTCCGAGCGTTAATACCCATTGATTCTTCCATATCTATGTCTTCTTTGTTCATCCCACTTGGCAATTCCCAGTCAAAACTGTACAGTAAATTTGCGAGTACGAGCTCTACCATTGCGATTCCTAAGTTAATCGCAGGACATACCCGTCGACCTGCTCCGAATGGTAAGAACTCGAAATCTGACCCTCTAAAATCAATAGAGTTATCAATGAACCTCTCAGGGAGGAATTCATCTGGTTTCTCCCAGTACTCGGGATCTCTCCCCATTGCCCATGTGTTTATAAGGATCATTGTCTTAGATTTTAATTTGGACATGTTAACCTTACCGTTTTCAGTACTTGGTTCCCGGATCAGTATCGGAGAAGATGGGTGAAGTCGTAGAGTCTCTTTCACTACCATTTTGAGGTAAATAAAATGTTCAAGATCAGCTTCCTCCACCTTTCCTTTTGTTCCTACGGACTTTCGAATTTCTTGTTGCACTTTTTTCATGGAGTCGGGGTTTTTAATCAGTTCCGTCATTGCCCAAGTAATCGGAATAGAAGTATTCTCACTTCCACTCAAAAGATTCTGAAAATTCAAGAAAAATCAAATATATACTGGCGACACAAAAAAAAAAAAAAAAAAAAAAAAAAACCTGAAAGATAAAAGTGTACGTACTTACCGTAATGGTTCCCTTGATATGAGCTTTGGTGAAACCAAATGATCCAAACTGCTCCTTTTCGAGTTTTAGCAAAGCATCTATAAGATCTTCCTCATGCTCCAATTTCGACCTCTCACCAAGCCTGAGATGATCGTTGATGACTTGTTCGTAAAAAGAATCCAAATCATGGAAGCTCTTCTCAAGTCTTGCATGCGACCCAGTGAGCCTGTCAATAATCCAACCTACCATTGGGAAAACGTCGGTCGCAGAAAGCCTACCAACCATTTCAATAGCTCCGAAAAGAGTTTGAAATTTGCCATTTTCTTCTCTAATCTCGTAACCATTTCCGAAAACAATCCGAAAGACGATCTGAGCAGAAAGTGACCTTACTTTCTCGGATAGATTCATAGTAGGAGTACTAGAAAGAGAGGTCTTAGAGACACAATCAACCATATATGCAACTTCCTCCGCTCGCACAAACGCAAAATGTTTCACTTTCTTCACACTAAGAAATTCAAGAACACATTCTTTTCGTATCTCTCTCCAGTACTCTCCATAAGGTGCAAATATGACATCTAAGTAATTGTAAGAAAGTCGCTTGATACTAACCAATAAAGAAGATTTGATTCGAAAATCAACATCACTGGTTTTCAAGACTTGTTTTGCAGATTCGACCGAAGAGATTACTAGTACAGGTACACGACCATAATACAGAAGCATATTGGGACCATATTTTTGAGAGAGTTCCCATAGAGCACGGTGAAGTGGAGGCTTGCGGATTTGGTACAAGTGACCTAAAATGGGATGCTTTGGAGGGGTAGGAAGAAACTTGTAGCTGTTCAAATCCTTTGGTTTACTCTGTAGCACCGGAAGAATCAGACTAACAATGATAAGTACAAGGAAGGGTATGATCAAGCATGAGGTTATGAGAAGAATAAACTCCATTAGAAAAAGCTAAGTTGTTTGAGAAGTCCCACTCATTATATAAACTTCACCGTGAGGGTTTGAGATATCAGCGTGAGAAGTCCCACTCATTATTTTATGTCGCCCTATGGGTGTCCATGGGTCCCGAATACTCACCAGTTAGGGGTGTGCAACGGACGGACGGATGCGGATTAGGGGTCATCCGTGTCCAATCCGTCAAAGTTGCGGATTTGAAAAATCCAACCGTGTCCGGTCCAATCACCCGTGGATTTGACATCCGCGGATCAACGGGTGATACGGGCCGGATGCGGATTAACCGCGGATTTAGTCAAAAAAAAAAAAAAAAAAAGTAAAAAAAAATCCTTTTGTGAAATTCCCAAGGAGATCGAAGACAATGAGGCGACCAAAATTTGATAAATGCAGGTACTATAGTTGCTGGTAATGTATTATGTAACCATGGATCTCATACAGAAAGAAAACTGAAGGCTTGAGTAACACTAGTAAATCCATGCCAATGTGATGTATATTATGTATTTATTGCGAGCTAACCTAGATCTCATGCCTGGATGGAAGCATGTTTCAATAAACGCAACCAAAACTTAGTAGGAAAAAGTTGGATTTCTTCTGATTCACTGCTTGATCAGTTTGCACATCAAGTACTTCATCCTTAATAATAAAATATTGGAAATTCGGAATGACATACACGGACCATTTTGTTTATACAATCACTTATCGGTTACTAATTTCCAAAGGTGGAATTATTTGAGATTTTACATAAAGGAAACAGCAAGAAGAATTAAAAGACGCTACAAAAACCAAACTCCCTTCTAGTATTAGTCCCCTGGTCGTAGTTTCATGTCTGGGTATCACTGTCGCAGTGGTTGCTTGTTTTTTTTCTTAGTATCCTACGGTGCGGGTGAATCCGCGGATTTCAAAGTCCAACCGCAACCAAACCGCTAAAAGTGCTGATTTGAGAATCTCACCCGTGTCCGGCCCATAGATCTTACGGATTGGATTTCACCCGTAATTTTACGGATGGACACGGGTGAAATCCGCGGTTCCGGATTTTTTGCTCACCCCTATCACCAGTAGGTTCCAGTTCTGGGTCTCAGTATACGAGTAGTTACCAACGGTAGAATCGTTAGCTTTCGGTTCGCAATCGGTGGGTACCCCACAACTAGTTAACCAAATATATATTATTCTTGTGTTTTTTGTTGTTGGTTTTTTTAAGTTCAGATCTATTTAGTTTGATCTCGATTCTCATTTTTTTCTCACATTTGATTATCTTATTTTTTTTATTAAGATAAACTTAATTTAAGAAGCATGGGCTCCAAACTTTTGGTTTTTAAGGCTCACAAAATGACAAAATATAGAGTCATGAAATAGTAATCAATAAAACCCTTAACTTATTAATCTTGTTAATGGTAATATCCTCCATTAGTTAGTGCTAAGAATTAGATTAACTAAATTAAGTATGATTAGTGATTAAGTTAGACTAATTTATAGTCAGGGTTTGAAAATCAAAATTAAAATCATTTTTTTTTAAAATTTAACATACGGTTGGGAAAATACGGTAAAAAAAAACAAGTTCAAATACAGTTGGAAAAACCAATATTTCCCAACCGTATATAATTCTGAAACTATTTCAAAATCCCTACATTGATCAAATCCAACCTATTTATGCGATCAAAAGCAACAAAAAATGGTGGATTTTCGATTCTTACTTAATTGAAATAATTACTTGCGGAGATTCGATGATTAATCGTCGTTGAAGAACAACAACAAAAAAGGATGAAAAAGAAGAAGAAGACCGAGAAAAAAAATAGAAGAAGAGGCAATATTGATTAGGTTTAAGTTTAGTTTTTGGCTTTAGATTAATTATTTAAGGGTAATAAGGTAGTAATAAATATAATTAAAAAATATTTTTGCATTTTTATTATGAGTGAAATATCTCTTTATCCACATTTGGGGCACTTGAATCTATGGGAGCCCTCAAACCAAAATCTTGGAGCCTCTATAATGGGCTTCTAATATAAACCGAAATTTGTAAGATTAAAATATTATTAAAAAAGATTTTTTTATTATTTTCTAAAAAACCAACGAGTAGCCGAATATTTTAATTATCGGTTCCCGTTCCAGTAATCACCACACCATATCAGAAATTTTGAGACTTGTGGATTTCTTGCTCTATATAAGTTGCTAATGCTGCAACGTATATACGTCCAAATAAAAATTGATGTGTTGCGTTAACTTCTATTTATTAGGATTAATTGAGAGACTTTTGAATGTACTTATATCCGTCTTGAAGTATTTGTAAGACACTTTTTTTTTTAAGGAAAATTGATATTTTCATTCTTTCAATTTGACATATTTTTAGGTATAAGTGAAAGAAAGAAAGTATCAATATGTCTCAAAGTATGACAATTGACATACTCGTAGGTTATGTAAATAGCACAGGTATAAACTTTTCCTAACAATGCGTTTTTATAATTTTTTACCTAACAAAATGATGATATAAAGCCGATGTCACTGTACTACAGTGATAAAGTCACCGACTGATGATACTAGTGATCTGAGTTCAAAACTCGCCAGCATTTAATTCGTTATCAATCAAAAAGAAAATGATGATGCAAAACTGACAGTTGTCCGTACCTTTTTGTTATATCTTCTATGATCCAAGAAATTTTCTTTCTTCCCAACAAACCGATGATGAAAATTGATAGTTGCTCGTACATTTTAGTTATAGTAGTGTTATACCCTCCAACCAAGTTCATTTTCTTCGTTAACAAAATAATGATGATTAGTGATAGTTGTCCATACCTTTTTGTTATACCATTCGATAAGGCTATCTTTTCCCCTAACAGAAGGATGATGAAAATTGATAGTTTCCCGTAAATTTCTATTACACCCTTCAACCAAGTTATTTTTCTTCAAAGCAGAAGGATGATGAAAATTGATAGTTGTCCGTATATTTTGATTTTACCTTCCAACCAAGCTTAATTTCTTCGTAACAAAATAATGAGGAAAATTTACATTTTTGTTTAAATAGATTACGTATATATAGTATTTTATACATTTAATTCATGACTCTATTTGTAGCCATTAAAACTTTTGAAAATAAGTTCCTGACCATTGAGATAACATGCTG
The DNA here is from genome assembly GCA_023531105.1 of Papaver atlanticum. Classification (NCBI taxonomy): domain Eukaryota; kingdom Viridiplantae; phylum Streptophyta; class Magnoliopsida; order Ranunculales; family Papaveraceae; genus Papaver; species Papaver atlanticum. The sequence continues at coordinate 1,851,584 of JAJJMB010000025.1, forward strand.
TGAGTTATAACCCCAAAGGTATCATTATCTATATACAAAAACTCCAACAAAACAAATTATCCACAAAAAAACCCCATTTGATTTAATCTTTCTAAAATACCCCATTTATTTAGGCAGAAAAATGATGAACCCGAATTTGGTTTCAACATAAAATTTGCATTTCACCAACACAACTTCAACGAAGAAACCAAATGCACCAAATTAAATAAACTAGGAAAAATTTAGATGAAACCAAATTTGGTTCAACATAAACGTATTGTTTCACCATTAAATTTTGGTTTCATGATAAAAAGTAGGCAAAAATCAGATGAAACCAAAATTTGTTTCAACAAAACTTACTCTTTTCACCAACACAAAAATTGGTTTCAACGTTCTTTAGTTTTTGTAAAAATTGATGAAACCGAATTTGATTTCATCATTTTTCTGACATTTCACCAACACAAAACCCTAGTTTTGACAAGGATGATGTATCACTATTTTTTTGATGATTATTTTTGACGATGATGATCTGGAGGTGTTGGTGATGTTTGTAGAGGATAAAAGGAGGAGGAGAAGGCGTTGTTGGTGGCGGGTCTGGACATATAATGAGTTTACCTGACTATTTCCTTATAGAAGATGGAGGTCGTAAAATTGGAGGCGGAGATGGTGGAGGTGGTTTAGAAATGAGATTTGATTATATTGGAGTTGGACAAAGTATATGTGGTCTTGGTGGTGGGGAAGGAGGACGAAAAGGATACATATCTAGCGTTTGTGGAGGATCATAAAATTATAGTAGGTACGGTGGTGTGAGGAAGGAGGAGGAGTGCTGCTGGTGTTGGTAGATAACGAAGATAAGGAGGCAGATGTATTGTTGGTCAATCATAAAATGAAGATTGAATTTAACGAAGAAAAGTAAAAAAGAAATAGTACATATGGGTGGTGTTGTTATTCTTTAAAAATGAAATGGATGTAATTTACTTACTTTAAAATATTTTGAGTTTTTGTATCCATTTTGTTCCATATGGAGTTTTTATAGATCTCAACTTATGGTTGGAGTTTTTGTCTACTATATTTGGTCACCTTGGTGTTTTATTACTTGTTATGTTGAGATAATGTAAACAATAGCTAGCCCTGGGTGATTGCTAGCCTCACCATTAAGTTTAAGTATATCATTGAACGGAGTGTACTTTTTTTTATCAGGACTACAACTCACAAATTGGGTTTCTATCATCATAAAATACCTATATTACTTAAGATGTGCCTGGTGTCCCTTCTAGAATAGCTAATGCCCAAACTCCCGTATTCACCCAATAGGAAGCGAGAGTTCCATCACTGTTCAAAGTGAGAGCTTATATAATTTAGAGCATCAAGTGTTAGATTTGACATGATTTTTTTTAATTTCCTTAACAAGGTTTATATCTGATTAATATGTGTTTATTTTCCATTTCATTTAAATATCAATTTCAATTCTCCTGAAACCCTAAATTCCCCCTCACACCCCTTGTAGATACCCTAAAACTACGAGAAGGCTGTAACATACTCTAAAAATTTCCAAGATGGAAGGTGTTGAGGGGTGAATATGATTTTGGTTCTACCCGTCCTAGTCACACCTAATGACAACACTTTCTAGGAATAGTAAGAGAGAGAGCTTACTTTCTATTATACCTTGTCCTTCCTTATATAGACTTTCCAAAAGCCCATTCTTTTATGACATCATGCCACATATCCTAAACCTCCTTAATTACCACTAATGTTATTCCTTCTCTAATATAACCTCCTCCTTCTTCATTAATCCCTCCATTGTCCCTTTCATCTCATGGATACTCTCTCACTGGACTTGGGCCTCAGTCCTCAAGGGGTATCATTTTTCATGTATCAACAGAAGGAAAAAACCAAGGTGAGATGGCTTGAGTAATGGAGGTGCATGGACCAAGGTTCATTCTGTGTATAGATGATGATGCGGATAAGGCAGTTAGGTGGCAACAAGGCACATTACCGTGGAAAGACGTCGACATGGAGAAAGGTGGTTTGCACGACAACAAGGTTTGTTACCACGTCAAGGGCATGATGGCACGAAAGCTAGAGCAAGTTGGAGTGGCTCATAAAGGTTATACCTTCACAAACGTTTAAGAGAGTTAGAACTATGTCTCTCCCTTTATCACTCGGGGACTGATACCATAAGAAAGTAGAAAAAAAACAAGTAAAATTTTGGATATGTGACTACTGGATAGCCTAAACGTGTAACTAGACAGTCACGAGACTTAATATGGATATCCCAAAATCATAAAAAGGAAATTATAGCCCTGATAATTGCCGAAGAACGACGGAAAATGGACTAAATAAATTAAGGGAGATCATCCTGGCCATATGTTTCCACGGAAGACATAAGGCATAAAGGAACTCAACCTACCTAGGGGTGCACAACGGTCGCTTCAGATCGGTTTTCATCCCTGCCGATCATAGAACCGTACATGTCGGGTTATTTTCTGTCTGCCCCAATTAGTGGTGATTTTCCAGATCGGGTCGGTTTAGAACCGCCCGATCCAGAGTCGGTTCGGCTCTGTTCGGTCTCGGTTTTACCGATTTTCATGTAACCAGGTGGAGTTGGATCGGGGTAAACTGTAAACCCGTCCAACCCGACCATATCCAGTTCCAGTTTTACACTGAAATACTTGTTCCTGTGACCTGTTTAAGCAGTATGGCAATAATACCGACAGTAAAAACTCTCTGCAACAGTAAAACGAAATTTTCTAATAATAACAATAATAATCAACTCAATAGTCTAACTGATAATAATCTTTAAGAAAACTGAAAAAATCTCTAACCAAACTGATAATAATCTTAAGCAAAACTAAAAGCAAACTGGTTTCTTCAACTGTTTTGATACTTCTGTAAGAATAAAGAATGAATGAATAAAGAATGAACGAACGATATAAGTATCACTAAGGTTTTATTCTTCAACTTATATGCAAATTCCAAGTATTCTTCAACTAACGTGTAAGTGAAATCTCCAATAGGTTCTTCCAAGTAGCACTTACAGCAAACAGCAAGAGCAAAAATACATAAGAATGCAGTCGAATGATTGTCTATACTTCAAGCAATTACATAACATAATATACCACCAAGATATGTTCAAATACAGTGTCAAACTCAATCACTCAAATAAGAAACATAAACATCAGAAACATACCATTCATCAAACACCATTAGCTATCATTAGCTCCCTTTATCAATCTTCTCCATACGCAGTCACGGGACCTAAGACATCTACAAGAAAAAGTGGACTGTAATTAGATTAAAAACCAAAACAAAAAGTTATAATTAACGCAAACACAAAAAAGATAGAAATACCTGTTTCAATCTTTTCAGCATTATCAACTGCAAAGCTAGATACATCAATATCCATGGGTGTGCGCAACCAATTCTGTGTTAGAATCAGGGCCTCAACTGTCCTAGGAGATAAAGAGCTACGAAATGGGTCAAGAACACGCTTCCCAGTACTGAAAGATGATTCAGAAGCAACCGAAAAGACGGGGATAGCAAGAATTTCCCTTGCGATATATGACAAAACCGTATACTTGGAAGTTCTTCCACCAACCCAACAAGTCGAATTCGGGGGGTAGAATTCTCATATACATCTACCAAGTATCTCTCTACTTCAGACCTTCCTTAAATAGTAACACTCTATTGTCCGCGCTTCTCCAATCTTCCTTTCAAAAGAGCCTCCATACTGTCCAAAGAATCCACAGTTGCATCAACCATTTCAGTGTCTTATTCAACACTTGTTACCTCATTTCCAATTGAATAAAGAATCTTGTACTCATTGAAAAGTTTCTCTAGATCCCTCTTCACACAGTCCCTTAACTCCTTAACCCTCTCCAAATCATCCTTGCACAAAATCTCAAGCCTAAAGTTCAATCCAACTTTTTTTTTCCCGAGGATCAAGAAGTACAACAATAAAAAGGAAAGGGTTCATAGCCTCATATGACCCCCAGTACTTAATATACTTTTCAGTCATCACAGTAGCCATGTCAAAAATGAATGGGTCTTCACTGTTTCTTCAAGTAGCTAGTTGATGAATGACGCACAATTTCTACATGAATGAATTTGAAGTAATAGGAGTGGATGCTGAAAACTTTATAGTTGTATCGAAGAATACCTTAAGTAACTTCACAAAACTTCTGGCATTGATCCAATCAGCAGAAAAGGGAGCATGTACAGATTTCTTTGTCTTCTTACCGGCCTTAGTTGCATTGCCCTTTTAGGCTTATTAGCTTGGTCATTTTCCTGAGCTTCAGAAGGTGCAACATTAGCCGCAGCTGGGTCAGCAGTTTCTTGTGTGACATTTGTTGTTGTAGGAGGAGGCAGTTCGCTAGCACCAGAAGGGAATACCTGTGAAAAGGAAGCTAGGCTTCAAAACCTAAATTCTGATTGGGAAAACCTTTGTATGGCAGATGAAGATTCATTTGATGAGTTTAATCACAAAGTGTCTGAAATTTTTAATGCATCTTTTGCATTGGGTAAGACTATTCCTGAAAAGGACATTGTGATGAAAATTCTCAGATCATTGCCATCCAGATACGATTCTAAGAAGCATTCCATCGTTGAAGGAAATAACCTTGCAACTCTTTCCAGAAATACTCTGGTTGGGAAGTTAAAGATCTTTGATCATGAGCATACATCCAAATCTGGAAAGAATGTTGCTTGCAAAGCACAAAAGAACACTAAATTACTTGACAAAAGTAAGAGTGTTTGCATCTCTGAAGATGTTCTTTCTGAGGATGATTCATCAGATGAAGATCTTGACAAGTCAGTCTCCCTAATCATAAGACAGTTTAGGAATCTTCTTTTGAAGAGAAGTAAACGGTTCTCCAGAGATAAACCTACGACATCAGTTAAACCTCATAATCGTGTTCCTCCTAAAAACAGGGATGTTGATGAAACTAATGATGAGGATATGCCACAGTGATTTAAGTGTAAAGGTTTTGGTCATTTTGCAAATGATTGTCCAAATCGTAAGAAATACACTGAGAACAAAGGTCTAGCTGAAACTCTTGATGAAATGTCTGACAACTATGATTCTAATGAAGAAGAAAAGTCAAGTGTTGCACTTCTTTGTGAAAATATTGAATTTGATAATTGTAGCAATACATACATCAATCTTGATATTCTTTCAGAAGAAATCTCAACCGGTCTGGAAGAAAAAATGGATCTATCTGTTTCTGCTGGAAACTCTCTTTCTGATTTTTCAGGTTCCACTATGTGTCTAGCTTCTTACACATCTCGGGCGTCTGGATCATCTTCCATATTGACGTTCTCTTATTGTTCTCTTAGAGGTCATGAACTAACAAAGTGTTTCAAATACAAACACAAAATAAGATACGTCAACAAACTTTAACGAAGAGCAAATCGATTAGCTAACAAGCTCAAACTTGTTCAAAAATCATCAGAGGTATGTAAACTCATTCCCTCTTCGAAGAAGTTAATTTCCAAAGAAAAGACTAGACCACTAGAGGAAAAATTATGGTCTAAACATTCTGTGAAACAGGGTTCTATGAATTCCTTTCGAAAAGGTTATGGTGGAAAGATTTTTGTTCACCCCAACACAACTTGATTGTGTTGGTTGATGCATCTGTCTCATGTGCCCGATAAAAATAGACAAGATTTTGCACACCTCAGGCTTTAGGAAAAGATAATTGTTTTTAGATTGTTTTGATTTTCTCTTTTAGTTTTGCTGTGATTTGCAAGTATGGAATTCGTTCCTATTTTCATATCTAATTGATATTGGAAGGGGCTTCCTTGTTTAATCAATAAAAGGGGGTTATTCTCGACAATTCTACCTTCTTTAGGGTTGACAGTTGTGTGTATGTGAACTTTTGTGTTTAAAAGTTCCGTAAACATACATTCCTTTTTTCCTTCTCTGAAAAACTCTTTTTATCACAAGATTGCTTGTTAAGTATGATTTGTGAAGTCCTCCCACAATCTCATACATGTATGGAGATTCCAAGCATTATGTCTTCTGATAGAAAAGATGTTAATATGATTGTTAATCCATCAATCATGAAGGAAAAAGATAAATCTCTTGTATCTTCAACTTTGAAAAGAAAAATGAGGAATGTAAGAAAACTAAGAGCTGTGCCGTCTAATCAAAAAAAGTTCTCTAGGATTCTTGAAGAGTTGAAGGAAACAAGAAAGGAGATTCAGGAAATAAAGGCTTTTGTTGTTAGGACTCTCGAAATTCAGAAGGCCCTGGTTCGACATCAGTCTAAAAGGTTTGTTGGAATTAATTCCTTCTTCATGAACCTTATGTTCCTATGGCTGTTGACGACAAGGAGTTCGGGGACAATAAAGAATTTTTTAGAGGTCTTAATGTCTAGGAAACTTCTTATGAGAATTTATTCTTGTGTTTTTAAGAAGGATAACTAGGGTTTGGAATAACCATTATTGTGAGTACACATAGCTATTTGGAAGATGATTTTTGTAGTATTAATCTTTATGGTTTTATAGATTGCAAATTGTTATGGGATATGTTGTTTACATCCGTGAACCTTGACTGTCCCATACTTGTTCAAAAGTTATCTCTATTATATGTCGGTATGAAAGCATTGATAAAAGATAGAATAAACTTTTGAATACAAAAGTTAAGCCTTTTATGTCATTATGCAAATATTGATGGAAGAAAGGATGAACTTTTGTTTGAAAAGATTAAGTCTATTAAATGTCATTATGCAAATAGTGATGAAAAATAGAATGAATCTTTGATTATTCCGCAGTATTGGTCATTCCCTGATCCACATCTTTGTGTATGTACTGTGTGGCTCCGTAAGTTCTCTTATGTTGAGCATGGCCAATTGAATTGATCATTTTCCTTAAGGTTAATTCAATTGTGATTTTTGGATATAAATTCATGTTTTCATGTGATTTGTTAATGTCCAAAGAAATCTTTCTTTTCTTGTGAAAGTAAGGTCGCTCTTGTTGTTCTTTCGGGAATGACATTTTATGGGGGAGAGTTCTTAATTGAACTTGTGCTTAGTTGCCAAATATTTATGGGGAGTGCGGCTGTGTAATATTTTAGGAGTTATCTTGTATCTTTATAAACTCCTTGATGAATACACTAAGTTTCGACTATGTGAAATCATCGAAACAAGTTGGTATGTTGTTCTCTTTTGGTCATGAAGTATCTCTATGAAAATTTCATGAGGATCCCACTAGTTTTCATACCTTTTCCAATTTATATTGACAAAAAGGGGGAGAATTAATGTGTAGTTCACACTACAAATACATATGGTTTACGGATCATTATGTAAAGGGGAGTGGTTTTCATTGTGAGATGAAGTATTGACTAAGGGGAGTGATACATATCACCATAGTATTGTTGTCAAAGTTATGATACATTGAACTTTGATGCTGTGTAATAATACTACGACACTGTATAACAATGATTGAGAGAAACTGTTTTCTCATTGTTATAGCTACGAATCTTCAACAACTATGATGCTAAGTTGAACACCTTTGGAATCATTGGAGTACTTGGAAGTGACGAAGATTTCGAGTAATGTTGAAGAACCAAGGAGATCAAGCATTTGGATGAGAAGCTACAAAGTTTATTTATTTTGTAATCTATATGTATTGATAGTTTTGTCACTAAAATTGACAAAGGGGGAGATTGTTAGAGCACTGCTTGGTCGAACTCGCAAGCGTTTCTATCTCAAGCTTGTTTGTCAATGTTAGTGATCAAAACTATAAGTCTTGATTTCTAGTCTACTTATAGCTAAGTCTCAGACTAGGATAGATTGTGTAGTTGAGCATTAGACTTCATGGCGTTAATCAAATGAAGACGAAGAACTACAAAGGCGAGCTTGTGGAACTTCATCAACAAAAGGTATGTGGAGACTAAAACTCATCTATCACTTGGAAAGTCTATTTCTACTCTATTTCCTATATTGAGACATAAGTCGTATTACTATATGGTTTTCGATTATACACATTTGAGATTTCGAGCTGAGTTTAACTCGCTTACATATTTCTCAAAATATGTGTTGGTAAGATTTCGCTTTAACCAAGTTCATCTTATATTCTTGACGAAAGTCAAAAGATGATCATGTGAAAATCGCCGAGTAAAATCTTACATGGTTTGTTTGATACATTTATTTGGTGTAGACTTGGAATGTTTCGTTATGATTATTTCAATAACTTGAAAATTGCTTTGATGCTAATAGTGTGTGAAAACGGCTATTGTCATCCTCTAAGAAAGTTTCAATGATTGAAATAAGAGTTTAGAACACTTAACCAACATTGGATTATAAACATGTTGTGCACTCTTGCATATATGTGATCTATGTCCGAGAACCGTAGTATGCATACCTGTATGCGTACCTGTTGGTTTGAGAAGTCCGAGAACCTAAGTGCGCGTACCCGTACGTATACTGGCGTAGGTTTGTGACCGGATTTTTTTGCTGGGTTTGGAGGTAAGCGCACCCGTTCGCATACTTGCGAAAACCAAACTTGGTCCGGCTATTCAAGTATGCGTACCCGTTTGCATACTTGAATGGTTAAAGTTCTAAAATCGGTTTTTTTATGAACAAATACATTTATATAATAAGGAATGCATTCTTTGCAAACCGTGGCTATAATGTTCATGAATTGATTCGAGTGAATCGAACCCGATTTTGCTTCAATTGTGTTCTTGAATACTTCTATGAGAATATAACAATTGGACAACTCTTTAACTAGTTTCATTTGAGTCATTTGAACTATTATGGTTAAGATGAATAAGGTTGATATGAGAGTGTTCATATATCTAACCTCGGTTAACTATTGTTGAGACAACATGGTGTACACGTTTAGGTACGGTTACATAAACCTAAATGAGGGTACATTTCATTTGTGTATAGCAAGCTAAGTTCGATCTAACGGTTGAAAGATATTAGCTTAAGTTTAATCAGGTTTTCATCCAACGATGAATATTGAATGCTTTGTTACCAAGGTAACTTAGATTGAAAACCCTGATTTGAAAACTATATAAGGGAGAACTCTAGAAACTGGAAAACCTAATCCCCACACCTCATGTGTGATACTAGTTGCGACTAGAGTCGATTCTCCTTTAACCTTAGGTTTTTCACGAAACCCTATAGGTAACCACTTAAATACTTCATTGGGATTTTAAAGCCAGACCCAACTATTTTCTCTATAGTTGCGTGTTCTGATCTTGCCCTGTTCTATCGTATTGAGTACTATCTTCTCTAAGATTTGCTCGAGATTGATTCTCCGATAGGAAAGATAAAAAGTAGTCACAAACATCTTCGTCTCATCGCTTGTGATTCCACAATATCTTGTTTCGGTAATCGATTAAGATTATTGTGAGGTGATTGATATTTCTAGGCTGTTCTTCGAGAATATAAGTCCGGTATATCAGTTTGTTCCTATTCGCCTTGATTTATCAAAAGACAGAACAAAACTCGTAGGTATTTCTGTGGGAGACAGATTTATCTATTCCAATAGATTTTTCTGTGTGAGACAGATTTGTTTATCAAGTCTTCGACTTTTGGTCGTAGCAACTCTTAGTTGTGGGTGAGATCAGCTAAGGGAATCAAGTGCGTAGTATCCTGCTGGGATCAGAGGAGTAAGGAGCACGACTGTACCTTGAATTAGTGTGAGATTCATTAGAGTTCAACTACATTCCGGTCCGAAGTTCATTGGTAGTAGGCTAGTGTCTGTAGCGGCTTAATACATTGTGGCGTTCAAAACTAGACTAGGTCTCGGGGGTTTTCTGCATTTGCGGTTTCCTCGTTAACAAAACTTATGGTGTCTTTGTTATTTTTTTTCCACATTATATTTTGTTATATAATTGAATATCACAGGTTGTGCGTTGAATCGATCAATTGGGAAATCCAACCTTTGGTTGTTGATTGAAATTGATTGATCCTTGAACATTTGTCTTTGGTACCGTTCAAGTTATTTCTCTTATATTCAATCGGGATCGCAAATTCCTATTTGCTGATTCAGATTGAATTGAGAGATAGAGATATAAAACTCTTTGATATACTTTTCTCTAGATTGAGTCTGACTGTCTAGTTGATTCTCTTGATAGTATATTGGAGTTTGTCTATTTAGATTTCCAAACGAAATATTGGGTGTGGTTGTTAGACCCCCGCTTTTTCACTTTGCATCCTTCGCTCTCTTCAATTAATCCTAAATTTGTTATTGGTAATTATGTTTTGTTTTGTTATGTTGTATGTAAAATTCCTCTGATCTGCATGGCGGTGTATCCCACGCCCTCTGTGTTGAATGTGCTAACTTAGCGTCTGTCAAAATTTAGATTAGGTTCATGTTATTTTGGACCGTGGCATTATGTTTTGCCTTGGCGGGTTTGAATAGGCGATATTCCGCGCCTATTCTTATTCTATATAGAAGTGGTGGCGTATTTTTTCCTTAGCGGGATTGGATGGAGCGTATATCAAAATGCGCACATCCCCCCCCCCCCCCCCTTTTTTTAGATGGAGCACGGGGTATGTTTGAACGGGCCTTTTTCTTTGATAGAAAATGGCATCATGCTTTCGTCTTAGAGGGTTCAGGTAGAGCGTATATTTGAACGTGCCTATCCCCCCTTTATTTTTGAATAGAGTGTGATAGGGTACGATGTATACCTAAACGCGCCTATCCTTAGGAAGGGAGCATCATTATGCCTTGCCTTGGTGGGTTCAGATAGGACGTAAGACGTGCCTATTCTTGTTCTATATAGAAGTAGTGGCGTATTTTTTCCTTCGTGGGTTTGGATAGAGTGTATGTTTAAACCCGCCTATCCCCCCCCTTTTTTTTTTTAATAGATCGTGGTAGGGCACAGCGTGTACTTGAATGCGCCTATTTCTTATATAGAATGTGATGTGTTTTTTTTCCTTTGGGTTTGGATAGAGCGCATGTTTGAACGCACCTATCCCCCATTCTTTTGAATAGAGCGTGATTGGAGCACGAAGTATACTCAAACGCGCCTATCCTCGGGAAGGAAGCGCCATTATTCTTTGCCTTGGTGGGTTCAGATAAGGCGTAAGACGCGCCTATCTCCTTCTTTCTTTTAGGTAGTGACGTGTTTTCCTTGGTTGGCCAGGTATTTCCAACGCCTCTTAGTTTTTCATAAATCCATGGATCCTTTGGGTACCCTTAGGCATCCTATAACTTTTGTAATCTTGTCGGCCAGTTGGATGTCTATGCATCTCGTAGCCTTTATAAACTTGTCAGCTTTCCGGGTGTCTATGCATCCCGTCGCTTTTCGTAAATTCGTTAGCCGACCGGGTGTCTATGCAACCCTTGGCCTTTTGTAAATTCGTCAGCTATCCGGGTGTCTATGCATCCCGTAGCCTTTTGTAAATTTGTTAGTTGATCGGGTGTCTATGTATCCCGTCGCCTTTCGTAAATTCATTAGCCGACCGGGTGTCTATGCATCCCATGGCCTTTTGTAAACTCGTCAGCTATCCGGGTGTCTATGCATCCCGTTGCTTTTTGTAAATTCATCGGCCGACTGGGTGTTTATGCATCATGTAGCCTATCGTAAATTCATCAGCCGGCCAGGTGTCTATGCATCCCGTGGCCTTTTGTAAATTCGTCAGCTATCCAGGTGTCTATGCATCCCGTAGCCTTTTTCTTTTTTCTTTTTCTTTTTTCCAACGCCTCTATTTATTATTATAAATTATCATTCATAGGGACCGAAAGGAATACAGCTTGCCTTAGTTGCTGGATGCCGTTGTCCGTTGCTGGGTTTTCAAGGGGAGGGCCGCGGTTCTTCACTGGTATGCTTTCTCTACGTATGTCGTGCCCAGTTTTTGTTTAATGGCGAGGGAGTGGGCCGTTTCCAATTACTTGCTCTGCTATTTCGATTTCTCCAGCTGCGCGTTTGCGGTCGAAAATGCTTCTAATGGTGAAGCACTCTATCGTTAGGTGGCATAATCATTGATGATAATGGCAGTACCTGGCCGCGCCCTTATCTATTTTGTTGACATCTATCACTGTCGGAGGTAGATTGATTTCCTTGTTCCTACCCATTGTTCCAAGAGTTCGATTATCTGCTCCCGAATGCATGTTAGAGGAGGTGGAGGGATGTCTCGCCTCGTTCCTATGAGTCCCCCTGGGTTTCCCTCGGTGGTCTATAACAAATCCTTCCGTCCTTTGCCGATTTTTATCCTTACGTTACGTGGTGCTTCAGAGACGATGTTGATTGTGTGTTGCCGGGGTGGTCTATATGTGTTTTTTCAACGCAGTCGGCGATCCTCTCTGCTGCTTCTTCTAACTCGACGAACGTTTGGAATCTGAAGTTGATCAGGCTCCTCTTAAAGGAAGACGCCATCCCGCATATTAAAATATCAACTAGCGCTCCTTCACTGATGTCCTCGTGGAAGTCCAGCACGAGATGCCGAAATCAAAAGATGTATTTCCTTATTTCTTCACCTACTCGTTGGCTGCACCTGCTCAAGTCTATTGAAGTGATCTTTCTTTTGGATGAATAAAATTTCCTGAGGAAGAGGGCAGACATGGTTTTCCATGAGTCCACGCTTTCTGCTTTTAAGTTATCGTACCAAGTAAACGCTGTCCCTGTGAGTGATTTAGGGAATTCTCTTAAGCATTGCTTTCCATTGGAGGCCCTATCATTCATTGCTGACAGAAATCGACTAAGGTGTTCTCGTGCATTCCCTTTCCCATCATATGTTATGAATTTTGGTGATGTATAATCCTCCGGGTATTAATAATCGCTGATACTTGCCGGGTAGGGGATGCTCATGGCGCCGTAGTCGTCTTGTCTCACCACACGGTAATTTTAATCTAGGTATCTCGCCACGGCTTCTTGTGACATTGTCGTTGGCTCGTCACCCTTGTGTCCTTCACTCACTGTCATTCCTTCGGGGATATCTTGATTTGTTATTGTAGCCTGCTCCATCCATTTTCCATCTCTTGTTTCCTTTTTGCACGTATTTCCAACTCCTTTCGTATGTCTTGCAGCTTTAAAGGCGAGAGTTGCGGTGGTTGAGTTATTTGATGTGTGCGCTTTCCTTGTATCACTCCCACTTCTTTATTCTGGGGTTCATGTGCTATCTGTTGCCCATCTGCGCCTTGTGCTAACATTTCTTCTTCGCTGTCTTCATTTTCCTCCTCTATTATTACATGGTCGGGATCAGCGGGATGATTAGTCGATTGTTTTCTTAGCGCGCCTATGCTAGTACTTCCTGGGTGCGCCATGGCGAGCTAGGCATGAGCCTCCGGGTGTGGTCGCCAAATGTTGAGGGGTGAACATGATTTTTGGTCCTACCCGTCCTAGCTACACCAGATGACTACACTTTCTAGGAATAGTATCAGACAAAACTTGTTTCATTGTACTATGTACCTCCTTTTGTAGACTTTCCCAAAAGCCCTTCCTTTTATGACATCATGCCACATGTCCTAAACCTCCTTAATTACCACTAATGCCATTCCTTCTAATATATCCTCCCCCTTTTCCATTAATTCCCTTCTCATCCTCCTTTCTTTGTGAACACTTCTTAGTGAACTTGGGCTTTAGTCCCCAAGTCCCCATGTTTTATATTGGGCTTAGCTCCCCTTTAAGGGCTCTCTACCCATACTAAGGGGTAACAATTTTCATGTATCAACACGCGACAACAAGGTTTGTTACCACAACAAGGGCATGATGGCACGATAGCTGGATCAAGTTGGCGTGGCTCATAAAGGTCATACCTGTACAAACGTTTAGGAGAGTTAGAACTATGCATGTACCTCCATCACTCGGGGACTGATATCATAAGCAAACACACACAAAAAAAGAGCAAAATGTTGGGTATGTAACTACTGCATAACCTAGACGTGTAATTGGACAGTTACGAGACTTAATCTAGATATCCCAAAATCATAAAAAGGGGAATTACACCTTGATAATTTCCAAAGAACGACGAAAAAGGGACTAAGGAAAATCACGTAAGCGAGATCATTAAGAGAGGTCATCCTAGCCATATATTGTCGCGGAAGATGATGAGACTGTAGATAGTGGTAAAAAGGATTTCGATTCTCTGACTCGTAAAAGTTGATTCTAGATTTAAATTCAAACACTAAATTAGCAAATAAACGAAAAGATAATAACAAAGTTGAGAGATACTGTGACAAAGGGTTTCACAATTATTCATATTGAATGATGCATACAATGATTCTTAAACAGTTATAGCTCTTTTATTTACTCATTCAATAAGAATTATGACTCTATTTCTTTGCCAAACATGCATTTCCAAAATATTAATTGTAAATGGTAAGCATGGACCATCAAAATACTCAAGTTAAGCATGACCTATCAAACTAAACCACAACTAATTAATTAAAATCATAAATCAGTTAAAACAATGTAAATAGTCAAAAGAATCAAATATATTTACCAATCAATAGTGAAACATGGCTTCCTCCGTCGTCCCATTGATGAGGTTTAGCTCCACATGGTGAAAACACTCAAAATAATTTTTCATTGCTCAAATGATGTTTACAAAGAAGAAAAGGAGGAAAAAAAATTAAAACAGCGAGTTTGCAACGCTTTACATCCGTTACAGACTCGCTGTTACAAAGTAAGTGTTGTAGATTCAAACTATATGTTGCAAAATTGAAAATAAGTGTTACAAAGAACTATCGCAGTCACTATAAATAAACGACAGTTCTGATGTGCCTGTTCTTCGTGTTCTTCAGAACGACGGTTCATAGCTGTCTGTTCTTCATCTTCTTCATGATGCTACTGCAACTCTCTCTGCAGCGATTTCTTCTTCTCTGTAGCCTCTCCCCACTCTCGATCATTTTTATGACCCCCGAAATACCTTTATATACTCACAGGACCAAGAAATAAACCTTAATCTTCTTTCCTTTTCTGCTGCAGCACAGGAACAATTTTTCTGTTTTACTCCTTCGTGTGTTTGTTGGCAGTTAATAATTTTCGAGCACATTGCCAACACATTATATATTGAGTCAAACTTCTGCAACTTCCAAAAATAACTCAAGAGCTCGTGACAACAACACAAAATCCCGAGTATTTCGCACCTCCCCTGATTTGCTTCAAATCGGATTATCCTGCCCAATTTAGCTAAATCAAATACCCATATCAACCCTGTTTAACTTTAACATGCTTAAATCACTCAAATTCAGTGATTGAATCTCACCAAATCATGCCCAAAAATCAAACCCTAATTCTGCCCAAATTTTCCCGCCAAAATCAAATTTGAATTTTGAGAAGATGATGGAGTCCCAGTATCCGCTATTGCGGTCCCTTTAGCACTTGTCAATGGGTGCATTTAGTAATTTACGGGTGCCCTTAGTAATTTTATGTGTGCCTTTATCAATTATCATGCGTGCCTTTAACACTTTTCTTGGGTGCCTTTAGTAATTTTCTCCAAGAGTACAAACCTCACTTTTCGAGAAATTTTGTCCGCAAGAGTTTATTTCTCCAAAAACCCTTACACACAAATAAAACACCATAATAAAAACAAAATGAGTACTAACAAAATAGAGAAACGAGATCAAATCAGACACAAAAAATTTGTCTATCAGAAGACATAAGGCATGGAAGGAGCTCCACCCATCCATGTTGTCGCTGAAGACATAATACATTAAGGAACTCAACCTACCCTAACCGCCGCGAAGGAGCTTGACCTAGCTTAGTTGTCGAGACAGAACAAATGGTGCAGAGCAAAAAGAGTAGCCGCAACAACAGCGTATTTTCCACGGAATAGGGTTGATTAGGAGCAGTTGGCTGCCGCGGAAGCAAGGGGTATTTATCGCTCCTAGGAGAAGTTTAGCACTGGAGCAAGGGTTCGATGGCACGACCATCAGTTAATGCAGAGAAGAGATGTTCGGGGCACACCTAAAGGAATAGTAGTTGTGAGAGTTAAGAATATGCTCCCTTTTTAACTAATAAGAGAGTGTCGAAGAGACAGTGGGTCCCAAAATGAGTTGTCTTGTATCCGATAAATGGGTGTCATAAAGAAACGAAGTCAGCGGAGATACATCTACGAGTCAGCCGTATCAACCTGGAAAAGGAGGAATTAAAATATATGTGCATACCATCAGTGGAATGTCTACTTTATAGATAGTGCATGTGTAAGTTGATATAGGCTGAGACATTTTTGTACAAGGATTTGTATACGACTTTCTGGAGGAGAATCTGGACTTTTATATTTTGTACTCCCTCTCTCTATTATAAAGAAGGAGAAGGTAAAATCTGTTAGACTAAAAAATTATTTAGTTTTTATAAATTTTCATATTTTTTTTTCATATTTTTATCTTTTGACTTATCTCAATACGATCAATCCATGGTGATTCCGGGAAAATAACACGAAGAAATTTGGGTTCCTTTGATCAACGCATTTCTTCTGTGATTTTTTTTGTGTTTGTAGGTCTTCTGCTTTCTGCCTTCTCTCTTCTCTTTCGACCCTTCCGTGTAGTTTTAACCCTAATCCATATTGCCTTCTGCACAATACGGTTATTAGGGTTTCGATGCCTAGAAACCGCCTGTCGCAAAGACCTGAGACTTCATTGACATCAGATTCACAAGATGATATTTCCTTTCATTGTCCATTCAGGAGGTTTGATGGGTGTAGATATGGTGTTGGGGTTATAGGTCTGGTGAGATGCTCATTGTTCGGCATTTGAATGAAAATTACTTTGTCAATGGGGATGAGAAGGACTACCACTAAGGATGTTTATAAAGCATGGGAAGAGGTTTTGGTGCAGCTTCAAATGTGGTTGTGCACTGACTGTATGTTTCTTCATTCTTGAAGGAGGCCATGAATATCTCATGCAGGTGATATCCTACGGGTCCTTTCAATGCAAAGATGCAGATTTCCCAATCCATGGTATTGCCTGTCGTACATTTTTTGGTGTGACCATTACAAAAAAAATCAATGACCCTGATACTTTTACAGATCAACTGCCGTGTCTTAATATGGAATTGCTTAATATGGTATTTCAGAAACAGACACAGACTATCAAGAATATACCTCCTAAGTGTAATCTGCAATTCTCGAGGGTTTTGAAGTTCACTCTGGATAATGTTCTAGCTTGTCCTCGTGATGTTTCTTCTTGGGTATAATTGTTGTTGTTTCCTGTGTGTGTTTTACATGTATATGCTCCTAAAAACAGTTCTGAGGAGAAATTTAAAAATCATAGGAAACTTTAGATTACTTCCGACAACCAATCCATTGCGCAGTGGTTTGAACCAGATGGTTACATCAGATTAATATAAGAGTTATTGCATGATCACCAATAACTTTTAATTTGAGGGTATGTAAGTGATGTAGAAGGGTTAATGACCAGGAGACTCTTAATTTGAGGGTATGTAGAAAGAAGATTCGCAATGGATTGTTCACTGCTGCCGTCAAAGTTCTGTCTAGTGGATTAACACCTAATGGGGAGGATACTCTTAATAGTTTGTTGGATAAACACCCCTATGCTCCTCCTCCAATTATTCCTACCAGTCCTAACGTCATGGGTAATGCAATCTCATCTAATGAGATTATCCTAAGAAGGATTAAGAGTTTCCAAAAAGGTACGTCTTTTGGTAGAGACGGGTTGAGAGTACATAATCTCCTTGACGCCTTTAATGGGCCAGCTGCTGCTGTTGCTAAGGATTTACTTTCGTCAATCAATGAAGTAGTAACCCTCTAGCTGAATGGCTTTTGTCCTGCTCAGTTAGGGGAGTTTTTGCCTAGCGCTCCACTCACACCTTTACTCAAGCCAGACGGAGGCATACATCCTACATTTGTTGGCACGGTTTAGAGACGTCTTGTTTTAAAGATTGATGCTCAATCTGTGGGTAAAGAAATGTGCGCGTACCTTGAAGACTTTCAGTTTGGCATATGGGTTCCTTATGGGGGGTGGGGGTGGGGGGGTGGGAATCTATCATACACTCTGTTAATAGGCTCATGGGGGGTAAAGGTAATTCTCTAAGCATGACCATGTTGCTTGAGGATTTAAATGGATACTTTCAACTTGGTTAGTAGGACGGCTATGCTTCAAGAAGTAAGAACTTACTAAATGGGTGGATTTATACTACTCCAAATCTCCAAGGTTATATTACAATGAATCTACTTTGTCTTCTTCCTTATGAGTTCAACAGGGATATCCCCTTGGTCCCCTCCTGTTTGCACTCACCCTTCATCCCTTGATCAAGAAGATTGATGATCAGTGTAATTTATACCTACCGGCGTGGTACTTGGACGACGGGACAATTATTGAGGATACTCTAATGGTTTCCAAAGATCTTATCATCATCTAATGTGAGGGGGGCAAGATGGGTCTTCATCTTAACATCACTAAGAAAGAGATTTTCTGGACAACAGTAGATAAAGGGTGTATTGATGGTTTCTTTTCTCAGTTTAGTAGACCTGCTAAAGGGGTTAAATTTCTTGGGAGGCCTGTGAGTCTCGACCATGATTTCTGCAGTAATCTGGTCAAGTCTAGAGTTCTGAAGACTAACGACCTCATGGATGTTGTAAAGAAATTGGACAATCCTCTTTGTGAGTTACACTTGTTAGGAAGTTGCACAGGGGTTTCTAAGCTTTATTTTTCCCTGAGAACTACTTTTCCCGAGCACTTAACTGAGGCACAAGCTGCTTTCGACTCTCGTTTATCCCAGCATTTGCATCATACCTGGCGTGGGGTTGTTACAACATCTGCTAGCATTTATGCCACTCAGACATGGTGGCTTGGGCTTATACTTTATGGTGGATACAATGCATCATTGCTACTTGGCATCTTGTATCCATACAAAGCCTATTCAGTCCATTATTTTGCGCAACTCTTCTCTGCAAGGTCCATATCTCGGTATGCAACGAGCCGTAGAATTGTTTTGCACCGCGTGCCCTAATGCCAATGTCAATCTAATTGCCCTTCATCTCATGAAGTCTCTGGCAGTTAAATACTTCGAGGTTGTCATGAGGGAGATACTTGTAAAATTTTCTATGTCTCCACGTGACAGTGCTCTCTGGAAATGCAACAAGTCTAGCCATGCTCATGATTTTCTCAAAGCTCTACCTATTGAGGGTCTCAACCAGAGGTGGGGGCTCAGCAATTTAGTACTGTTTTGTGCTACCATTTTGGTATCCTATTATTCATTGCAGATAGCCAATGTGCATTATGTAACCAGGGCATGGATTGTTATGGGTATCATGCCTTGCATTATGCCCATGAGGTAGGGATTAAAGTTCGGCATGATCTTTTTCGAGACACCATGATGCGTGTCGTAAGTACAACAAAATATTCGATATATTTCCCACTAATTAACTAGTAATATATCGTTAGTAAGGATCGTTCCCACCGAGAGCTGTGTAATTGATATGTTAATTGGATAACAAAAATATAATAAAAGGAAAACACAAAGGGGGGAACTGTTTGATTAAAGTAAAATAAAAGGAATAACAAATAAAGGAAAGATGATCAAGTAGTCATTCGCCGTTACCAAACGTTGACTCGCATGATTTACCCGTTTACCTTTCGTAAGAATCATATATCACTAACTGTAGAATAACAGGTACGCTTAGCTATCCCCAAAACTCCTTGTATCATCGGATAACAGGTACTCTTAGTCACCGGATTCTATCCAACTGAGCCACCTTGAGGTAAGCTTACAAGATGTAACCCAATCGAACGCTTTAAGATTTGTGAATTTAGGTTGATCCCAGCAGTTAAACTCAGTATGCTCGGTTCACTTACTGGTGTGGTATTCACACGCAATTGCTTCACAGAATCCCTCTGTAAGGTCTTGCGATTTCTACTTGTGTAGGAGATGCACGACAATTACAGATCACTGAACCCTCTACTAGCAATAGAATGATAAATTGATTAATTAAATTGTACACTTGAATAATCTAGAAACTAATCATAAACCCTAGATACGGAAAATACAATCGATAATGATTAAAACTCAAATAAACTTGTTTAATTAAAAAAGATTCACGTCTGGAACTTTGAATTCATCCTTAACCAACAAAAGTTTATCTTCTCATGATTACACGTACCGTTTCCCGGTTTCCCCCCTAAAGGGGCAAACCCTAGAATATTAATGAAGAACAAAAGTGTATTATGAGATGTGTGATATCTCTTAGGTTAAGAAGTGTCTCTTTTATAATCTCTAAATTATATAAGCGTCCAAAGTAGTTGCCAAAACTAGTCAGGATTCCCAAAATAATGTACGTCCAAATCTGGCCGTGTGTGATCTTCAGCCAATAGGCCGTGCAAATGGACAAAATCCCAGTCTGTTTCCTTATCATTACCAGTCTTTGGCCTGCTAGTTACAGGAGATTGACAATAGAGTCCTATTATATTTCCTCGGCAATTTTTTTCTCTTTTCCCTGAGTTTGCTTACGGTGATAAAACCTCACCGTAGCTCTGCCTGAGATTACCCACGGGTGGGAATACCAAACTGTAAGTTACCCTATAAATTCCTACGGTGAAGTACCCCACCGTAACATTCCCTGAGTTTATCTCCGGCTAGGTATTCACACCGTAGCACAGTCCCATTAACCCATGTTAATAACAAACTCTTCGTCTCCCTAATTACTCGAATCCTTGATATAGCTTCGTAACTTCTCAGCAACCTTACTTCCCTCGATCACCATCAATGGTAATAGCAGATACCATCAAACTCTAGTCTTACTGAATTTCTCAAGTTCTTCTGCTTCTTCAATATATGACAGCAACTGCAACTCATATATCTCCATCATCGTCATCTCTACCTACTGCCTATTGCCAAACTCTCAACCACAGTCCAGCATCGCCAATACTTTCTTGGGTCAATCACTTCCAACAAGTACCAACAACATCTTCCTCACCACTGCTCCATCACAGCATAACTCAAATTCTTCAACAACGGCTTGACATTTCCACAGGCCACCAAACCATAGCAGCAGCAAACAACTTCATTATTTCGATCATCAGTTCCATGCCATCACCTTCATAAATGCATTATATACATCATCCTCTCTCTCGAACTCAGCCACCTCCTTTAGATTCTGTTGTATCCCTACAACAATCAACACACATAAGGGATAGATTTGGTGAAGAATCACCTCCTGAATCAAAGATTCAAGCCTAAAATTTGAGCACAGAGGCGCAACCAAAAGGTTTCATTTCTGTTATTTCAGATAATAACCAACAAATGACTTTCTTACAACTTAATATCAAATCATCGAAACCCTAATCTAACTCAACCAACGACTGACGCGTGATGATCAATCTGTTAGAGCATTGCTCGGTTGAACCCACTAGCATTGGTATGTCAAGTTAGTTGTCAATTTTAGTTACCAAAATGCATTCTTGATTTAGTATACTAAAGATAGTTTCGGACTAGATTAAGTCTAAGAAGTAGAATAGAAGCTATCCTTGAAGGATGAAGTTTGAAGACTACAAGAAGACATCAACAAGGACTTCATCAACAAAGGTATGTGGTAATTTATTTCATTTGGATTCTTGTTCAATTATACCTTTCTAATCTATCGAAACAAATGCTCACTCTATGGAACAATTCCTATGACGGTAAATATACGCTTATGTATATATACTCGAGGTAATTTGAGCCACGACTTTTGTGACAATAACCTTTACCCCTGGAAAGGTTCTCATGTTATAGCGAATGAGCTTACGAATTCAACGAGCCAAGAATCACTCAATTCCGAGTTATAATGATGAAGTTATGAGTGATTTATTAAAGTAACAATTATAAGTGTTGCTGTAATTTTTACAGTTCGTTAGTAGGAAACTATCCACGAACTATTTGTAACGGTTCACGGACTTGAGCCCAATTACGTGACTAGAAGCCATTTTTGGTCATGTTTATGATGTTTCCTTATCTAGGCAAGATAGCTATTAATCCAAACATATTTGATTACCATATTAAAGTGTTTGTGATAACTTTTAATTCCTGCCTAAGTTAAAATGTGATTTATTCACATAAATACAATATTTGCTAATTAATTATTTTGGCAAGAGTTGTAACTTAGGAAAGACTCCAAAATTATGAGAGTCTTGAAAAATGAAAATATCTTTGCTTAGCTTTCAAGCTACCTTTCACTATAAATAAAGGGTTAGTGAGTGCTACACGTTTTCATCCCCTTTGGAAAATTGGTGTTAGCTTCATAAGGTTGTTTTCCATGTCTTTTGTTCTTCGTGAACAAGAGTGAGATAAAAGTCTTTGTATTGGGGATCACAAAGCCGAGTTGGATTTAATCTTCGTGATTGATTATATAACTTGTAATCTTGGTTTTTCACCTCTTGTCTATTCTAAGGTTTTCTCTTCTGATATAAAACCATTCAAGAGTTGTTGATCATAAACCCTAGGTTTTGATAGATTTCAGTTTCCGATCGTATACCAACACTTGTTAGTCGAAATCGGAAGCTAGAAAGAAAACTTCGATTAAGGTATCTCGTAAAAATCCTTAAGAAGTTTTAAATTAGATATCTCTAGATTTACTCTAGTTGTTCTTGTTGTAGAATTATTAGGGTTTTGTTAACTTGGAAATTGATCTTTGGAATCGCCCAAGTTTACTTACGAAAATCAGGTTCATGGACTCCTGTGCATACTAATTGTAAGTTAAAACCCTAATCTACAAGTTTTTTTCGGAATCTCTACTTTTATCTGGTAGTTGTTCGAAACAAACACAAGATTTCCAAAACCTTGATTTACATCTAAAGGGAAATCGTTTCGGTGCTTTTGTGAATACAAAATATCGAAAAGTATCAACGATGTTGTTGTATCTTCTAAAGAGAGCCTTGGGTTCTGCTAGAAGATTTACGAGAAGAATTCCTAAGGAGAATCGGTGTTCTGCTAAGAGTTCTATAAGTGCTTGAATACAGCTGAAGCAGGTATTACATCTAGTCCGAATAGGTAGTAGGAAATTGGTGTAACAGCTTATAATCAGTGTGTGTTTATTCTGGACTAGGTCCCGCGGTTTTATGCAGTTACGGTTTCCTCGTTAAAAAAAAATCGGGTGTCTGTGTTATTTCTTTTCCACATTATATTGTTTATCTTTATAATTGAAATATCACAGGTTGTGCGTAAGTTCAATCAATTGGGAATCCAACCTTTGGTTGTTGATTAAATTGATTGACACTTGGATATTGGTTTTTGATACCGTCCAAGTTATTTCTTATATTCAATCGGGCTCGCAAATTTCTTTTTGTTTGATTGCGGATTGAATTGAGAAATAGAGATACAACTCTTTGGTATAATTTTCTTAAGATTGATTCTGTCTATCTAGTTGATTCTCTTGAAAGTATATTGGAGTTAGTCCATACAGATTTCCAAACGAATTATTGGGTATGGTTGTTATACCCCCGTTTTTCACAATCAACGGTCACACAATTAACTAAATAAAAGCCTAACTAATTTACTGGAGCACACTGCTAACTAAGTGAAAGGAAGACTACAGGGGTAGCCCTTACAGAAGGGATACAACATTGCCTACCCCTAAAAATTGTCCTTGTCCTCAAGGACAAATCTAGGATAATGAGACTTAATATTTGAGATATCCTCATAAGTAGCATCATCTGGTGAGGAGTTGGTCCATTGGATGAGCACTTGGCCCACTAGCATGTTTCCTCTGACCACATTTCTTGTCTTCAACACCTTCTCTGGAAGCATAATGATTTCTCCATGAAGATCAACCACCGGGTAGAGTAGGGATAGGAGTGTGCTTCACACCAATATGTTGCTTCAACTGAGATACATGGAATACTGGATGTATTCTAGAATAAGATGGCAGCTGAAGTTTATAGGCCACTGTACCAATCTTTTGTAATACCTTGAGTGGTCCATAGTATTTAGTTGACAGTTTGAAGTTCTTCCTCAAATACAATAATGCTTGCATGTATGGTTGAAGCTTGAGATATTCTAATTCCCCTTCTGTAAATGACCTCTCTGTTAGAGCACTGCTCGGTCGAACTCGCATGCGTTTCTCTCTCAAGCATGTTTGTCAATATTAGTGATCAAAACTATAAGTCTTGATTTCTAGTCTACTTATAGATGTCTCAGACTAGGACATAGATTGTGTAGTTGATCCTTAGATTTCATGGTGTTCATCATTCGAAGACGAAGAACTACTAAGGAGATCTTGTGGAACTTCATCAACAAAAGGTATGTGGAGACTGAAACTTATTTATCACTTGGAAAGTATATTTCTACTCTATCTCCTATATTGAGACATAAGTCGTGTTACGATATAGTTTTATATTATACACATTTGAGATTTCGAGCTGAGTTTAACTCGCTTACATATTTCTCGGAATATGTGTTGGCAAGCTTTTGCTTCGACCAAGTTAATCTTATATTCTTGACGAAAGTAAAAAGATGATCATGTGAAAATTGCCGAGTAACATCTTACATGGTTTGTGTGATACAATCATTTGGTGTAGACTTGGAATGTTTCGTTATGATTATTTTAATAACTTGAAAATTGCTTTGATGCTAATAGTGTGTGAAAACGGCTATTTTATTCCACTAATAAAGTTTCAATGATTGAAATAAGAGTTTAGAACACTTAACCATTATTGGATATGACATGTTATGTACTCTTGCACATATGTAATCCATGTCCGGGAACCATAGTATGCGTATCTGTACGTGTACCTGTTGGCTTGAGAAATCCGGGAACCTAAGTATGCGCACCCATTTGCGTAATGGCGTAAGGTTCATGTCCGAATATTTCTGCTGGGATTGGAAGTACGCGTACCCGTTTGCGTACTGGCGAAACCCAATCTTGGTCCGGGTATTTAAAGTATGCGTACCCGTTTGCATACTTGAAGGTTAAAGTTCTAAAATTGGTTGTGTTCATGAACTCAAACATTTATAAAATAAGGAATGCAATCTTTGCAAACCGTGGCTATAATTTTCATGAATTGATTCGAGTGAATCAAACCTATTTTGCTTCAATTGTGTTCTTGTATACTTCTATGAGAATATAGCAATTGAACAACTCTTTAACTAGTTTCATTTGAGTCATTTGAACTAGTTATGGTTAAGATTAACAAGGTTGTTGAGAGTTATCATATGGCTAACCTCGGTTAACTATTGTTGAGACAACATGGTGTACACATTTAGGTACGGTTACATAAACCTAAATGAGGGTACATTTCATTTGTGTGTAACAAGCTAAGTTCGATCTAACGGTTAAAAGATATTAGCTTGGTTGAATCAGGTTTTCCATCTAACGGTGAATATTGAATGCTTTGTTACCAAGGTAACTTAGATTGCAAACCCTGATTTGAAAACTATATAAAGGAGAACTCTAGCAACTGGGAAACCTAATCCCCACACTTCTGTATGTTACTAGTTGCATAGCTAGAGTCGATTCTCCTTTAACCTTAGGTTTCTCACGAGACCCCGTAGTTTAATGACTTAAAAACTTCATTGGGATTGTAAAGCCAGACCCAACTATTTTCTCTGTAGTTGCGTGATCTGATCTTGCTGTTTCTATTATGTGTGAGTGCAATCGTAAGATTGGCTTGAGATTTATATCTCCGATAGGCAAGATAAAAAAGTAATCACAAACACCTTCGTCTCATCGTTTGTGATTCCACGATATCTTGTTTCGTTAATCGATTAAGATTATTGTGAGGTGATTGATATTTCTAGGCTGTTCTTCGGGAATATAAGTCCGGTATATCAGTTGGTTCCTGTTCACCTTGATTTATCAAAAGACAGAACAAAACTTGTAGGTATTTCTGTGGGAGACAGATTTATCTATTCCAATAGATTTTTATGTGTGAGACATATTTTTTTATCAAGTCTTCGACTTTGGGTCGTAGCAACTCTTAGTTGTGGGTGAGATCAGCTAAGGGAATCAAGTGCGTAGTATCATGCTGAGATCAGAGGCGTAAGGACCACGACTGTACCTTGAATAAGTGTGAGATTGATTAGGGTTCAACTACATTCTGGACCGAAGTTCATTGGTAGTAGGCTAGTGTCTGTAGCGTCTTAATACAGTTTGGTGTTCAAAGCTGGACTAGGTCCCGGGGTTTTTCTGCATTTGCGGTTTTCCTCGTTAACAAAATTCTGGTGTCTGTGTTATTTCTTTTCCGTATTATATTTTTTTATATAATTGAAACATCACAGGTTGTGCGTTGTATCGATCAATTAGAAAATACAACCTTTGGTTGTTGATTGAAATTGATTGATCCTTGAACATTGGTATTTGGTACCATTCAAGTTACTTCTCTTATATTCAATCGGGCTCACAAATTCCTATTTGCTGATTGTAGATTGAATTGAAAGATAGAGATATAAACTCTTGTATATACTTTTCTCTGGATTTAGTATGACTTTCTAGTTGATTCTTTAGAAAGTATATTGGAGTAAGTCCTCTCAGATTGCCAAATGAATTGTTGGGTGTGGTTGTTAGACCCCCCGTATTTTTATTTGGTATCAGAGTAGGCAAACACATTAAAGACCTTATAAGTCTGTGTTTGTAGCGATCTGATATGGAAAGAAGTGCTATCTCTAATCACGCATCACTAGTTCAAGAACTTTTGGTTAAAAATCCTGATTCACCTGAGAATTCTGTCACATCTCCTTCATCATCTAAACCCATACTTAACTGGGAATCTCGCCTTGATGAACAATTAGATGAACTTTCTGATGAAAGTGATTCAGAAGAAGGACAAGATGTTGAAGATGAAGTCTCACAGTACATCATTCTCTTTGATCGTCTTCTAAAGAAAAAGAGGTCAATATCCTGCTTGGATGAATTTCTTACTCCTCTCTGCATTGAAAACAAAAAATTGAGAAAAATCTTTAAGGGGTATGATTGTGGGTATAACTTGTTACAAGATACTCTTAAAGATCGTGATGAGGATATATGTTCAAAGAATTCTGAATGTGATAATCTTCGTCGAAATCTCTTTGCGTTGAAAGAAAAACTTGTAGAAACTGAAGCAAGATATGACTCTCAACAAAACTGTTTGAATGTCAGAGAAAAGCTTTTTCTCGCCCGAGAAAAACAATTGGAGACTGATCTTTGTGCTGCTCTTGAAAAGGTCAAAGCTTTGGAAGAGAATTTGAAAAAAATTCAATTCTAGATCTACAAAACTGTCTTCTATGCTTGGAGCATGTAAAGAACATCGTGATACACGTGGTATGGGCTATAAAGGTATAGATGCTCCAAGTACTAGTAAGATAAATTTTGTTAAGGCAAATGACCTTCCTCAATCTACAGCTACAGATGTATAAAAAAAAAGGTTCGTCAGCCTGCAAGGACGACTCAGTTGAGAACGGATAAAAACATTCCTGTCAACTGCTATTATTGCGGAAATAAAGGTCACATTGAAATAAGATGTCATCGTCGTTTACGGAACGAAAAACTTCACAACATTCTCATTTGGATGTCTAAAGAAGTAATCAAGCCTGTTCCTCAGCGTTCAGTCGGAAATTCATTCCACAATCAATAAAAGTGCTGCCATGGGCCATTTCCTGATTATGAACATAAAATTTCTTCTGCTTACAACTGTAAAAAGAACAATGTTATATGGATGACTGATAACTCTGAAAGACCTATAAGAAGAAAAAGGTGTAGAAGAAAGAAAAGTTCTTCAAATTCTCTCTTTCCCTCAATAATGATTTTTCTCCTCAAATAGTTATTCCTGACTACATTCACATCAAAAATCATGTTTTGGAACTCAAGACCAGTATCAACGGTCTCAAGTGCAAGATCAAAAAGGCGAGAAAAGCAACTGATTCAGGTAACTCATGTCTTTCTCTTGATAATTCTTCTGAAGATGTGTAAAAGAATTCTGATATAAGTCAAGATAGTAAAAAGGTATGTGTCAATTCCTCCGATGAACGTCATGTTCATCACCATACAACTTGACTATTGTTGTATGTGTATCTTCTTTGAGACCAATGAGAAGATACACATAACTCTCAAGAAGATACCACCTTCTTGACAAATGGTCCATGTTGTACTTTGTTTTCTTTTGACTTTGATCTTCCTCCCTGAGCTTGGTCCGGACAGTTTTATTGTTCGTCTGATGCTCTCCTATTTGATAGTTGATGTTCAACCTTGAACCTATGTTACTGCCATAACTTCAGAACTTGTTTATAAATGTTTGCTCCTTTAGTTATGTGGTTTTTGATCCCTGGGTCATAACCATGAACCCTGTGCACCCGACCCGTTATCAAACATCTGCAAGTAACCTTAGGGTTCTCTTGTATGAAAAGTTATAAATATATATCAAAGTCTTCCTTTTGATATATATTGGTTCGGTAACGTCAAGTATTCTATTGGAATGGTGTACACAATGAAAGGATGCAAAATGGAAGACAAGTATGATGATGCCAATGCTTTTGAACTTCACAAAGAACCCATCTCCATTGTCTGCTATAAAGCAATTGATCATGAAAAAGACCTTCCAATCCAGATGTCCATTCAATTGGTTGGAAATCTTCTTCAAGATTTTGAGGTCGTTTGTGAACAGCTTGAGATTGCATCGAAGAATCTGGCTTTTCTGAAAAAAGAGCTAAAGAAAGCATCTGATGAACTAACCTTTGTTCGTTCCTTGGTTGTTGCTCATGTTTAAGTCTTTGATTTTGTCTAGGAAACTTCTTATGAGAATTTTATTCTTGTATTTTTAAGAAGGATAACTAGGGTTTGGAATAGCCATTATTGTGAGTACACAAAGCTATGTCCAACGTTTTCATCTTCTATGTTTTAGATTTATTTATATAAATTCTAAGTTTTATTTGTAAGATGATTTTTGCAGTATTAATCTTTATGGTTTCATATACTGCAAATTGTTATGGGATATGTTGTTTACGTCCGTGAACCTTAACTGTCCCATACTTGTTCAAACGTTATCTCTATTATGTCGGTATGGAAGTATTGATAAAAGATAGAATGAACTTTTGAACACAAAAGTTAAGCCTTTTATGTCATTATGCAAATATTGATGGAAGAAAGGATGAACTTTTGTTTACAAAGATTAAGTCTATTATATGTCATTGTGCAAATAGTGATGAAAAATAGAATGAATCTTTGTTTATTCCGCAGTATTGGTCCTTCATTGATCCACATCTTTGTGCATATACTGTGTTGCTCCGTAAGTTCTCTTATGTTGAGCATGGCTAATTGAATTGATCATTTTTATGGCTAATCCAATTGTGATTTTTGGATACAAATTCATGTTCTCATGTGATTTGATTATGTCCAAAGAAATCCTTTTTTCTCGTAAAAGTAAGGTCGCTCTTGTTGTTCTTTCGGGAATGACATTTTATGGGGGAGAGTTCTTTTTGAACTTGTGCTTAATTGCCAAATCTTTGTGGGGAGTGCGACTGTGGAATTTTATAGGGGTATATCTTGTATCTTTATAAACTCCTTGATGAATGCATTTAGCTTCGGCTATATGATTGCATCTAAATAAGTTGGTATGTTATTCTCTTTTGGTCATGAAGTATCTCTATGAAAATTTCATGAGGATCCCACTAGTTTTCATACCTTTTCCAATTTATATTGACAAAAAGGGGGAGAATTAATGTGTAGTTTCATACTACAAATACATATGGTTTACGTATCATTATTTAAGGGGGAGTGGTTTTCATGTCGAGATGAAGTATTGACTAAGGGGGAGTGATACATATCACCATAGTATTGTTGTCAAAGTTGTGATACAATTTAACTTTAATGCCGTGTAATAATACTATGACACTGTATAACAATGATTGAGAGCATTTGTTTTCTCATTGTTATCGCTACGGATCTTCAACAACTATGATGCTGAGTTGAACACGTTTAGAATCATGGAGTCCTTGGAAGTGACGAAGATTTCGAGTCGTGTTGAAGATGCCAAGGAGATCAAGTATTTGGATGAGAATCTACAAAGTTTTATTTATTTTGTAATCCATATATATTGATAGTTTTGTCACTAAAATTAACAAAGGAGGAGATTGTTAGAGTACTTCTCGGTCGAACTCGCATGCATTGCAATCTCAAGCATGTTTGTCAATGTTAGTGATCAAAACTATAATTCTTGATTTCTAGTCTACTTATAGATGTCTCGGACTAGGACATAAATTGTGTAGTTGAGCCTTAGACTTCACGACGTTCATCATTTGAAGACGAAGAACTACTAAGGAGAGCTTGTGGAACTTTATCAACAAAAGGTATGTGGAGACTGAAACTCATCTATCACTTGGAAAGTATATTTCTACTCTATCTCCTATATTGAGACATAAGTCGTGTTACGATATAGTTTTCTATTATACACATTTGAGATTTCGAGCTGAGTTTAACTCGCTTACATATTTCTCGGAATATGTGTTGACAAGCTTTCGCTTCGACCAAGTTTATCTTATATTCTTGACGGAAGTCAAAATATGATCATGTAAAAATTTCCGAGTAACATCTTACATGGTTTGTGTGATACAATCATTTGGTGTAGACTTGGAATGTTTCGTTATGATTATTTCAATAACTTGAAAATTGTGTGTGAAAACGGCTATTGTCATCTTCTAAGAAAGTTTCAATGATTGAAATAAGAGTTTAGAACACTTAACCATTATTTGATATGACATGTTGTGTAATCTTGCACATATGTAATCCATGTCCGGGAACCATAGTATGCGTACCCGTTTGCATACTTGAAGGTTAAAGTTCCAAAATCGGTTGTGTTCATGAACTCAAACATTTATAAAAATAAGGAATGCAATCTTTGCATACCGTGGCTATAATGTTCATGAACTGATTCGAGTGAATCATACCGATTTTGCTTCAATTGTGTTCTTGTATACTTCTATGCGAATATAGCAATTGAAAAACTCTTTAACTAGTTTCATTTGAGTCATTTGAACTAGTTATGGTTAAGATGAATAAGGTTGATATGATAGTGATCATATGGCTAACCTTGGTTAACAATTATTGAGCCAACATGGTGTACACGTTTAGGTACGGTTACATAAACCTAAATGAGGGTACATTTCATTTGTGTGTAACAAGCTAAGTTCGATCTAATGGTAGAAAGATATTAGCTTGGTTGATTCAGGTTTTTCATCTAACGGTGAATATTGAATGCTTTGTTACCAAGGTAACTTAGATTGCAAACCCTGATTTGAAAACTATATAAAGGAGAACTCTAGCAACTGGAAAACCTAATCCCCACACTTATGTGTGTTACTAGTTGCATAGCTAGAGTCGATTCTCCTTTAACCTTAGGTTTCTCACGAGACCCCGTTGGTTAACGACTTAAAGACTTCATTGGGATTTTGAAGCCAGACCAACCTATTTTCTCTGTAGTTGCGTGATCTGATCTTGCTGTTTCTATCATGTGTGAGTACAATCGTAAGATTAGCCTGAGATTTATATCTCCGATAGGCAAGATAGAAAAGTAATCGCAAACACATTCGTCTCATCGTCTGTGATTCCACAATATCTTGTTTCGTTAATCGATTAAGATTATTGTGAGGTGATTGATAATACTAGTTGTTCTTCGGGAATATAAGACCGGTTTATCAATTGGTTCCTGTTCACCTTGATTTATCAAAAGACGGAACAAAACTCATAGGTATTTCTGTGGGAGACAGATTTATCTATTTCAATAGACTTTTCTGTGTGAGACAGATTTGTTTATCAAGTCTTCGACTTTGGGTCGTAGCAACTCTTGGTTGTGGGTGAGATCAGCTAAGGGAATCAAGTACGTAGTATCCTGCTGGGATCAGAGACGTAAGGAATGTAACTGTACCTTGAATCAGTGTGAGAATGATTAGGGTTCAACTACAGTCCAGTCCGAAGTTCATTGGTAGTAGGCAAGTGTCTGTAGCGGCTTAATACAATGTGGTGTTCAAAGATGGACTAGGTCCCGGGGTTTTTATGCATTTGCGGTTTTCCTCGTTAACAAAATTTTGGTATCTGTGTTATTTCTTTTCCGCATTATATTTTGTTATATAATTGAAATATCACAGGTTGTGCGTTGTATCGATCAATTAGGAAATCCAACTTTTGGTTGTTGATTGAAATTGATTGATCCTTGAACATTGGTCTTTGGTACCGTTCAAGTTACTTCTCTTATATTCAATCGGGCTCGCAAATTCCTATTTACTGATTGCAGATTGAATTGAGAGATAGAGATATAAACTCTTGTATATACTTTTCTCTAGATTGAATCTGACTGTCTAGTTGATTCTCTAGAAAGTATATTGGAGTAAGTCCTCTCAGATTGCCAAACGAATTGTTGGGTGTGGTTGTTAGACCCCCGCATTTTCACTCTCAACTCTTGTTGAATTAGCATAGAATTTCATTCTATCTTGAGCCTGATGTAATGATTCCTTTATAATATCAAGCATAAAGTCCTTTTTTTTCTTCAGGTAAGATTCAACAGCATCCATAGAAGTAGTGGCATTAGAGGGAAAAGCTATATGAGGAGGTAAATATCCATATAATGCTTTAAAAGGAGACATCTTCAATCCTCTATGAAAGCTTGTGTTGTACCACCATTCTGCAAATAATAACCAGTTTCTCCAGCTGCTAGGTTTGTGTCATGTGATACATCTTAGATAATTCTCTAAGCAAACATTAACTCTCTGAGTTTGGAAATCTATTTGAGGATGATATGATGTACTCAAATTTAAGCTAGTACCCAATTCTTTGAATAAGTCTTGCCAAAAATGACTGGTAAACACCTTGTCTCTGTCAGACACTATAGAAGAAGGTAAACCATGGAGTTTGAATACCTGATTAAGAAAAACTTGTGCCATAGAGGAAGCTGTAAATAGGTGTTGTAGAGCAATAAAAAGAGCATACTTAGTGAGTCTATCCACTACAACTAAAACGACACTTTTCCTGTTGCTGATGGGCAGACCATCAATGAAATCCATGGTGATGTGTTGCCAAGCATGATCAGGTACATGAAGAGGTTGGAGAAGTCCAGAAGCAGTATTCTAATCATTTTTGTTTCTCTGGCAGTTGTCACATTGAGAGACAAAGAGCAAAACATCCTTCTTTAGTCCTTGCCAATAGAAATGCCCTTTAGCTCTTGCATAAGTTGCATGTATACCCGAATGGCCTCTAATAACAGAAGTATGTAAAGAGTGGAGAAGAGTGTGTCTGACATTACCTCTAGTTCCAATGTAGAGTTTGTTTTTATATCTTAAGACCCCTTCTTTGTAAGTAAAATGTTCAACACTTGTAGGGCTCGGAAGAAGTTTGGAAGTAAGATGGTGTACTTTCTCATCATCAACATAACAAAAAATAACTTCTTGAACCTAAGTTGGTGTGGAGGTGGCCAACAAATTGCAACTAGCTGAAAGTAGAGGTCTTCTAGAAAGTGCATCTGCTACCACATTCTCATCTCCATTCTTGTACTTGATAATATAATCAAATCCTAGAAACTTGATCAACCACTTTTGTTGTAATGCAGTGGAATTCTTCGCTCCAAAAAATATTTAATGCTTTGATGATCAGTTTGTATTGTGAGATTAGCACCTTGTAAGTAATGTCTCCACCATTGTACTGCCATGACAATGGCCATAAACTCCTTATCATGATCATAAGTAAAAAAATGCTCTATCTCTTGGTCCCAGTGGTTTTCTAAAGTAAGCAATGGTCTTACCCTCCTAAAGTAATATAACTCCAATACACAAGTCACTTGCATCACTTTCAACCACAAATGGTTTGGTGAAATCTGGTAATGCTAAGATGGGTGTGTTGGACATTGCATGCTTGAGTTGTTCAAAAGCTGTTGTGGAAGCTGGAGTCCAAAGAAAAGAATTCTTCTTTAGAAGATCAGTGAGTGGTTTACTGATGGCCCCATAATTCTGGACAAATTTCTTGTAGTAGCCTGTGAGGCCAAGAAAGCCTCTCAATTCCTTGAGAGTTGTAGGTTGTGGCCAAGATTGCATGCAAACAATCTTATTTGGATTAGTACAAATTCCTGCAGCTGTGATTATGTGTCCCAAATACTCCAAAGATGATTGCCCAAAACAACATTTAGATAGCTTAGCATAGAGTTTATGTTAATCACATATGTGCAGGTAGGAATGAAGAGAGAAATCCTACACATGTTGAATGGTGGGAAGGAAACCTTCCGAATTATTTCTGGAGACCCCACAAGATCGTGGGTAATAAAAGACTTTTCTGATGATCTCTAAGAAAGGAAATCAACCATATGCAAGGATGGGAGTACTTACCACCTTCACATCCGATCGGCAGTAATGGTAGCACCACTCTCACAGAATCCAATAGAAACGTCTTCCTTCGGCTCTTCTTCTTCATCTTCTTGGTCTTCTTCTTCGGTCTTCAACTGTTGATGATAAAATCTTGAACTTCGTAGATCCTTGACAATTTGTAACTCTTTCTCTTAAAATCCTTGTCGCTTGAAACTTCTTTATAGATTTTTATTCCTATACAGCTTATTAAATAGATAAAAACTAAAAACAATAATAAAAAAATTCTTGTCTCATTTATCATTTTTTCATTTTTCTTTTCCTTTTTTCATATATATATATTATTTATTTATTTTTGAGACAAGAAAAATAGACAATACAAAGTGAAAATAAAACAAAATAATGAAATAAACATGATCGTGGGAGAAGTACTTTACTGCTTGATTCTTCACAACTGGTATTGTCTTTGTATCATAAACTTCAATAGCTTCACATCTTTTGAAATTTTTGCTCTTGTAAATAAGTCTTCATACTTGGATATAAAATTGTGTTCATTGTATGTTGCTTTACTTGGATATGAAATGTGCTCTTCCTTGTATCGTTGCTTGTAAACCTTAAACGTCTTCAATTTTCCTTGTAGATTTTGATGTCGCTCCTTTGTTGGTGATGATTGTGTTTCTATGGACCTGTTGTTGTCGAGAGAATGGTGCTAACTACAAATCAAACTACAAGAAGGAGGCTTTCATCTATAGACGTCACCCTCATGATTGACAAAACTCAAGAGATCAAAAATAGTGCTGAAAATGCTGTGAAGTTGGGTAGCTCACCATTCTACCCGGAATTAACGTACGGTGACACACACTCAAAAGAAAGCTCTTTAGTCATCTATAAAGAATTTTTGGTCTGGTGCCTCAGTTGATATGAATATGGGTAGTCTCCACTAATTAATGATTGATCAACAACTCTAATAATGCATTTCCCTCTGCACCTCATTTGCATCACCGGCATGATTAAATCCATTATTTAACACTCTAACAAGTAAGAAATCCGAACGTAGTTCCCTAACACTTCCAAGTTCAGTTATGTCGGTCAGAAATCTCTGTGTAAACATACCTAGAAGTATGCTAGTGACTCTAAAATCTCTATAAGTTGGAAGTTTCGTATACGTCAATTTTTTTTAAGGGACCTTACCCCCCACACTTAAATCAAACTTGTCCTCAATGTTTTAAACCATTGCAAAAAGAATAAGAGGAATACTTGAAAAAGACAAGGAAGTAAGAATTGGAATTGTTCACCTGACTGACGCATATGAGTAACTTTTAAAATAGATTCCCCATATATCAACAATCTGAAAATTTGGGGGTCTAGCCATAAAATAATCTGCGTGTACAGCAATAACTTCACAAGAATATTAGCAAATGGTGATAAAAGTGAAATTATCGTCTCAAAAGAGTTACCCCCACACTTAGTTCTTTCCACACTCGGAAGTGTATACAAAACACAAGTAGATGGAACTTCCATTGACTCCTCTTGAATAACCTGCATGGTGTTAAACTCAAACACATATGGTGGATACTTAGAAGCAAGAAATTCGGATAATATTTTTGAAGCACACAATTCCAGCCCCAAATAAGGTATCTTCCTAAAAGTCGGGTTAACAACTCTATGAGAAACTACTTCAAGTTTGGGAGGATCATCATTAGATAAAGATTCATGTAAAGGGATAGACAAAACTTGCATAATCTCACGCATTACGGGATCCTCAGTACTTCTGAAAAAGCCCATAGATTCTTCTACATCACAAGTATCACAATTCTCATTCAAACTCTTTACGAGCCATTCTTCATCAGTTTCTTCTATAACTTCCAAATCTTCATTATCAGGATCGAAATATGCTCCAAGCAAGTCATCGTAATCCTTACGGTCTTCATCACAAGTTGACTTCTCATTCAAAGTATTTACAATCTCTGAATTAGGGGTGTTATTCCCAAAGAAGTCATAATCATCATCGCTCTCATATACAACATAAGTCTTACCATTAATAACTCTAGTGTTTCTAGACTAAACCTATTCCTTTTGAATAGGAGAATGATCATTATAATCATGAGTTAAGCTAGTAGCACCGTCATTATCAACATTTAAGTATTCATCGTCTTCGGAATCATCATACGCTATATTGGCTTCCATGGGAATGTTAGAATGAGTTTGAACCTCTTCTTTGTTCCGCTCTTCTTGAATTTGATTCATGCCATTTCTGATGTTGTCTATATTCCGTTGAAGTTCTTGGAGTGATTCATTGTAACTCAGCTGAAATTCACAAAATTGTTTTGTTGTTTGCAGCATTTGTTGCATCACAGGAATAGAAGATTCAACAAAACTATCAAATTTCTGATTTGAAGATTGCTCTGTCAAACTTGGATAAACACCACTTTCACTCAATACATAGTTTCCAGCCCAAGTCTCATCCCTTTGAATGGGTGAATGATCATAAATACGATCCGGAGTTGGGCTAGACTCATTGAAACAAGGTCCAGTTGGTTGTCTACCAAGTTGTTCCGCTGCCTTTAGCTCATAAAGAATGTTATCGAGCATCTGCACATGTCTAGAATTAAACTGATTAAAAATACAACTATCCTCCCATCCTTGTGATCGTTCATCATATCCAAAAGATTGGTTTTGATTATATCCCAAGTATGGTTGGAAGTCATAAGAATGAGAATTAAATTGCTCACCATAGTATGCATGGTTTTGTGAATCATATGCATTACTCTCAAAAGGATTCATCACAAATTTCTTTATGCGCACAACTAGTTTAGAGACTTACCTCTTGTTTCCAATTGTCCACACGTAAAAAGAGTGATTTTTTTTTGTACCTGAAAATAAAATTCTCAGCAAACAAATTAGTAAAAGCTTATTACACTACTGAATAGCACAAAAGATATATTCATTACTCTTCTTACACTACTGAATAGCACAGTGATAAGCAGGTTCATTCCTAAGGGAGAGCTGAGCTAAAGTTGTCGATTAATTTCTGAAAATATGAATAATGCAAAAACCACAAAAGAAATATGAATGTGGACAATGAGGATGAGAATGATTAAGGGGTCTTTCTCCACCAGTGAACATGCATCTTCTTCAAAATACGTTTATTAACAATCCTAGACAAGTTATAAGTTCAACAAGTCCATTAAACTCCAAAGTCACTTCGTAGAATAAGTTCTCTACTCGTGTCTAGTTAATCAAGCCACTTTGAATAAGCTCTCTAGTGTAACTTAACTAACCGATATGTTCTATGAGTCGGATTGATCCTAACCACATGCACGTAAGTTCGACATGTTAACTTAGGGTTGTCAAATACACATCAAAATCCACAATATCTCATTGCAACGTTGATGCTTTGCTACTTGTGATTATGTCCTCTTAACAATTACGGATTAAGACTCCAAAATCTAGCATTAGTATTGCAAACAAGTCATCTAATTGGCCACTTAAACAACTTGAACACAATTCATGGTCATAAGAACCGTATAAGACAAACAATAACACCAATATTGAGAAGAAAGATATACTTGAACAAATAATCAAAAATCCAAGTCACACAGCTTTGAAATATCCCTAATCAAACAAGAATTAGCTACTGGAGTTCATGGCAAAGAAAGAAAAACAACACTAAAATTCAAACCAAACAGCAGCAAGAGGTAGGGTGTATGGACTGGTGGCTATGTCGTGCGACTGATGTTGACTGCGGAGATGGATGATGGAGCTGTTGTGTTTCTGCTGTTGGTCGTCAATTCAGGCAGTCTGCTTTTGCTTGCGATGGAACTGGTGATAGATGGAAGCTGTAGTCGTGAACTCAGGCCTGGCAGTGCTCCGGTGGTGGCTGTATTGCTGCTCAAGGCCTGGTACTGGATGAACTTGCTGGTAGTAGTGAACTGCAGGTGATAGTATGCTGTGGAGATGCAGGTGGATGAATGGAACTGGTGGATGTATGTTGTGCAGCTGGGATGCTGATGGTAATGGTGGATATGCAGGTGGTGAAGGTGATGCAGAACTGGCGGATGGAATGGAAGGGTTTGGAGAGGAGCTCTCTGTATGTGGTGAAGTAGTCGTGAGGGGTATTGGATCGTACGAGATATCTTTCAAGGTCTTTTTTTTATAGCCTCAAATCCCTGGATTATCGAACTGGGGAGATACCAAACTTTCCTTATTCCATGTAAACTCTAATTCACGTCTTAATCTCTGCCATACGCGCCATCATTCCCTTTGATCCACCGACAATAACAGACTTTCCATAAATTGTCTTTTAGGCAATCCAAAACTCGAAACCAAACCAAACTCTCTTTCTTTCCTGGCTTCAAAAATCTGTCCAAACCCTTGGCAAAGACTCTTCATACCCATGGCTAGCCGGAACTGAGACGTAGTGAGGTGAACCATTGGCAACTGAACTTGAGCCTGAACTGATGGCTACTTTATTCTCAACTGACTTCTCCCTCAAACTGAACTTCGAATCTGCTAACCCAGTAACCCTCATCGCAACTCAGAAATACAAGCTAATCAGTGACACAGAGCTTGGTTCAGTGAGAAATAAGAGCTGCAGGAGAACTGCATATTCAGTCAGGCCTTTTTACAAACATCGTGTGTGCCAGAAACTGGTGAACCAGAGAAATGCATATGCTGTTCGTATCTAACCCATTGTATCTCCTTCCCTGCAACAATTCACATTCAACAACAAACCCATTCTTCAAAAATCATTCACAGATATAAAACAGCTCTGAATCCTCTTGTTCATCATCACATATCAATGGCAGAAAACTTCAGTCTTTTCTCTATTGTCTCGGCCCAAAACTGAACTAAACTCCAATCGAAGCCATACCCATCCTTCCTGATTATATGAGAACTCTAAACACTTCCTTATCTCCTTTGTTCATCACCATCTTACTGAATTTCTTCTCTGCATTTTTCGCACAAAACAGAACCCAAACTACAGACTCGTACCCATCTTTAGTCCCGTCTTGACTTCAAAATATGCCGTGACCCATCAAGCTCATTGTTTGCCGGCAGTTGGAAATGGTGCAGAGCTCGTGGTAAACTGGTTGGAACTGAATTTGAATTAAGAATAAATCTCGACCTAGTTCCGTAGGTTTTAGTAAAGGAGAGGTTGGTGGCCCTTATCAGAGAGCTGGGTGCATTTAACAGTTCTGAACAGTAGCTCTTCTATGCTTTAATTCTGCAAACGCCTGAAGTCTCTAGACCATGAATTGAGCCTTCATTTCTCTTCTTTCTTGTCACATGACTCAAAAAATACCTGCAAAACGCAAACAAAGCGTAATATACATAATTCACAAGAAAAATTGCAAAGAAAGCATAAACAATAGATAGTAAATCAAGGTGTTTTAGACACCTATCAGGCATCACTTTAAACTCATAATTAATGGCCTTGATGGGTTCTGAAAGCTGTCTTGAAAATATCTAAAACATGTACTATGATTTGATGGTATCCATCTCTCAGATCAATTCTTGTGAAGACAGTAGCTCCATTTAATTCATCAATAATGGGTATTGGAAATTTGTCCTTGACTGTAATGTTGTTCAACTTTTTATAGTCAACACAGAATCTTCATGTGTTGTCTTTCTTTTTGACTAAGAGTATAGGTGAAGCAAAAAGACTATGGCTTGGTTGGATGATTCCAGTGTCTAGCATCTCCTTGACAAGTTGTTTCACTACTCTTTTCTGGATATAGGGGTATTTATAGGCTCTTTGATTCACAGGGTTGGAATTAGGTTGAAGGGAATTGTATGATCTAAACTTCTTTGTGGAGGTAGCTGAGTGGGTTCTACAAAGATGTCATTAAATTCCTGAAGTCGAGGAAGTATTTCATCAGGAATGGTGGATGGTGTAGGAGGTGTAGAAATGGAAAATTGATGACCCACAATGCCATGAGAATTGGTGGAAAAAAAATTCTTGACTGCCTCACCACTCATCATCAATAAGGAAGACTTTGGAGGTGTACCTTGTAGAGTAATTTTCCTATGTTTATACTTGAATGAAATACTAAACTTGGAAAAGTTAAAAAGTACATCATCTAAAGTCCTGAGCCAATCTGCACCAAGTACAATGTCACATCCTCCCAATGACAAGACTCTGAGGTTTTCTACAAATTGGTGTCCCTACATGCTTCATTTAAGCTGTGGGAAAATTCCAATACTAACTGTTCTCTCTCTATTTGCAACTGTGACTACCATTGGATCAGTGTGCTTAATATGGCATTGAAGTGAACTTGCTAAAACACTATCAATGAAGCTAGTGGTAATACCAGTATCAATTATAATAGAGACTTTTTATTTTTAGAGAATACCAGGAATTCTAATAGTGTCTCTAGTGGCATAGCCTGTGAGAGCATGTAAGGAAATTTCAACATCAGACTGAATTTGAAATTCAGTTGCTTCTTCAAATACTTCTTCATCTTCCTCAGTGTCATGTGACTCACTATTCTCAACTTGTAACATGAAAATCTTTTGTTTACCCTTACAAATGTGTCCTGGTCTGTAAACATCATCACAATTGTAACATATGTCTTGAGTCCTTCTTTTGGTCATTTCCTCCTGAGTGAGTCTTTTAATGGTTGGGGTTGAAGTAGTTGACCTTGAAAATGGAGTAGAAGAAGACTTTGGTGTAATTGGTGTTGATATTGGTAAAGTGAGAATAGGTTTTGGAGGAAAGTTTAAAGAGGAGTATTGTTTGTTTGAAGTGAATGAGGTATTGAATGATTTGGTAAATGGTTTATTAGCAGTAGCTGCTAAATTAATTTTGTTTTCTTGTAGTCTAGCCAAAGAAAATGCCTCTGAAAGTGTTTTAGGGTGAAACATGGAAACATATTTCCCAATTTCATCTTTCAAGCTACTAAGGAAGCTCATAACAAAATATGCTTTGGTTAATGAGGCATTCTTATGGAGCATTAAAGCATTAAGAGACTCAAATTCCTCAAAATAATCATCAACTGTTGAACTCTGTATTAGTTTATTAAAGCTACCCACAAAATTTTCTTCATCAGGGTTTTCAAAACGAGCACATAAATTTTTAGCTAAATCCCACCAAGTAATTCTCTGTCTATTAACTTGAAAATTTAAAAACCATTTTTCAGCCTTACCCTCAGGGTAGATAGCAGCAATATCCACCTTCTTATGTTCCTCAATGTCATTGAGCTAAAAATACCATTCGCTTTTCTGGATCCATCCTCGAGGATTATCTCCATCAAAACGTGGGAAATCCAACCGATGATGGTGATTAGCAAAGTTAGGTTGATGTTGATGAACGTAATTTGAATTCTCATCATCATGTATGTGAGATCCACTCTCATCTTCAGGGGGATGATACTGTTGATTATTGTTGGGTCTACTGAATAACTTGATGAGATTTCAATTATTCTCTTGTAACGCCTCCTTGAAGCTAGCTTTCACTGTACCGATCTGAGTAGTAAGATCCGTGGAAAGGGTTTTGAATTCAGATCTGAGTTGAGTGATGGCTGTTGTATTAGCATCAACTTTATCAGAAACTTCTTTGAGAGTCATTGTAGAAGATTTTTTTTTTTTTGGTGGATTGAACGGCTCTGATGAAAATTGTTGTATCCCTACAACAATCAACACACAGAAGGGATAGATTTGGTGAAGAATCACCGCCTGAATCAAAGATTCAAGCCTAAAATCTGATCATAGAGGTTCAACCAAAGCGTTTCATTTCTATTATTTCAGATAATAACCAACAGGGGACTATCTTACAACTTAATAGCAAATTATCGAAACCCTAATCTAACTCAACCAACGACTGACGCGTGGTGATGAATCAACGGTCACACATTTAACTAAATAACAGCCTAACTAATTTACTGAAGCACGTAGCTAACTAAGTGAAAGGAAGACTACAGGGGTAGCCCTTATAGAAGGGATACAACAGATTCTTCTCTGCCGAGCTCAACTTCATCTATCGTAACCACTGATAATAACCATCACAGTCCTTATTTAATCATCTCTGATGCTGCCTACTGCTTACGTGATTTGTGAAGAGGAAGAAGGTGGTAGCCCCTAACAGAAATAGGGGCGCCTTAATCTGGCTACTCCAAATAGTGACAGAGGCTGTCCATAGTAAATTAGAGGGTGCCTTCAGCAGTTCTGTGCTTTCTTCACCTTTCACAACTTTGACTCGCTTCAACCACCCATAAGTGCTTCATACGACATTGGAATGACCTCGTTCTTTCGCCATCAGCTTCGTCTTTTTGTCCTCTTCGAGATAATGTCAAGGACTCCTAGATTAGAACAAATATCACTTGGTATTTGGCCCTTCTCCGGTTGTAGCTAACTTCTTTTATTGCTCAATTAAGTGCCAATTCACTTCTTTTGGATGATTCACCTAATGAAACACAAATAAAACAAACCAAACGTAATATACAAATA
This sequence comes from Papaver atlanticum, assembly GCA_023531105.1. Lineage (NCBI taxonomy): Eukaryota > Viridiplantae > Streptophyta > Magnoliopsida > Ranunculales > Papaveraceae > Papaver > Papaver atlanticum. Next base: position 1,894,152 of record JAJJMB010000025.1, read on the forward strand.
ATTTACAAGAAAATATAGCAAATACTAGCATGGAATGGATTAGCTTTGAGCAATGCCATCAGGCGCCAAAAAAAAAAAAAAAAAAAAAAAAAAACCTTTGATAAATGCTTGGCTCAAGGATATGGTTTTGCACTTTAGCTTTCTCGACGTTTGGTGAACTTGGGGATGACACAGTTGAATTTTTGATGAGACTGCATAATCATTTTTCTAGGTTCGATATTAATGCAAAGAAATGTAATTTGTTTTTTTTACAGATTAGGGATAGTGATTCAGAAAGGTATTGGAGCCCAGCTTATGTTGTTGGGATTCCGACCAGTTTCTTACAGTCGGATTATGTACTTCCCGTACAAGGTGTGTATGAATTCCTCCTGTTCGATACGATTACAAAAATGCAATGTTTGGCCTTTATACACGTAAAAACTTCATATATTAATAGCCTTGGGACTTCACAAAATTATTAATTTATGGAGTTCATAAATATAAGGAGGTATATCAAAAAAAGATTGTGTTTGCCAATTCAAAGTATGTAAATGACATTGGATAATGTATATACATATTTGTAGTTCCAATACACAAAAACATGTATCTACTTATGAACTTATAAGACCATTAAGAATTTTTTGATATTTTCTCATGCCAATTCAATGTACATAGGTAGTTTTAGAAATATCCCCTTGATTAGTGAGATATCTCATCTATTTATGAGACAAAATTCAAAACCAACTAGCTCATCTAATTTGGGACGAAGGGAGTCTAGAATATCAATATATGGAGTTTTTTCTGTAATAGGATGGAGACTAGATAGCATAGACGCGGACGGGTAGACGCGGTCACGACACAACGCGGATACTATAAAATTCTCAAAAAATTAGGACGCGGACACTATATACATATTTTATTTATATATACAATCATGTATTTATATAGCAAAATCAAGTGTTTCGATCCTGAAAGTTAGAAAATGATGCTACATTATGTTGTTTTTGTGTATAAATTTCAAAAGAAAAAAAAAGATCGTTTGTTTATACACGCCGAAGGTCAAGTAATCAATCACTATTAAACACATGGCACAATCAAAATGCATTCTTAGAACAACACATGCCCAACCAAGGGTATACATAATGTCATTTCTAATTACAAAACCCTAATAAAGACCTAACTATCCCATTTATTCTCTATATCTTCTTATTCTCGCCTCTTCTTACAAAACCCTAATTGTTTTGCTTCATCTTCTACTAACACTAAATCCACATCTACCTAGTTATCTTTTCTTTTCCGTATTCTTTGAAGTTTCTCCTATGTTACCTATGTTGTGATAGAAGGACAAAAAATTATTCCAAGACTTTACCTTTATATCTAGATGTATGTAGAATAAATGTTGGTGATCATTGTTTACTGACGAAAGATTAATGTGTATGGATATGTAATGTAATTAATTAATGTTCCAGTTATATTTCCTTAAGCTTATTATTCTGTATTCTAATCGGATGAATCGGTTTAATGATTGATCTAAATGTTTGTCTTTCTTCATTTAGTTAATAATAGTAAAAATAAAGAAAGAAGTTTAAATGAAAATGAAAAAAAACGTGTCAAACCTGAGTTATCAGTGTGTCCAAACAGGACGCGCATGTGACATGCAAGTTGGTGCGTCGGACACGCGTCGTGTCAGCGTCCCACACGTGTCCCTGTCCGACGGACACGGACACGGATAAAAAAATGCAACGTCCATGCATCCCAGATGGAGAGAGTACTATTTTCATCCCAGAAATTCTCCTCTCGATCATTCCCCCCAACTCCTTATCTCACAGTCATTTGAATTATGCAACTCATATTTATTTCCCCCATTTATTTCATTTGTTTTAAGACGTGATAATTCATTTCTTTTTTATTTGCTCGTTTTTTTTTTAATTATTATTATTTTTTAATCTTCAGAGCAGTTCCTATGGACTCAACAAAACAAGAATTTGTTGATTTTGATCCCACTATGGACTCAACAAACATGAAAAATGGACTCAACATATTTGTTGGTTTGTTGAGTGAAATGGAAGAATAAGCGCCCGCGATGGAAGACCGAGCGAGCATGGAAAAAACACTGGTGTGTGAGCCAAAAGCGCTGGCGCTTGTCCTTCAACCGCTCGTTGGTACTTCACACGCCAGCGTCTGTATTGAAATCTCCAGCGTTTGACACAAAACCGTCAACGGCTACATCTGGAGGGATGTAAATCCTTGTCATCCAACGGTTAGAATTTTGAGTTCTATAAATACTCTCCATTTCAACTCCAAATTCACAAATCTAGTCTTCTAACTCTTCTTCTCCGAGCTTAAAAAAATTCTTCAATTCTTGAAAATGTCTCAGCCCTTGTTAGTTCGGCGAGCTCCGTATACTAAAGAAGAAGATGAAACTATTTGCAGAAACTATGTTTTTTTATTTACTCAGCTTGCTTCAGCAAACTATCCATGGGTGAATTTCTGGGAGGTTATTCACGACGGGTTCTGCAGTGACACCGGTAATCCGAGTCGTCGTGCTATATGCAAAATAGAAAATCGTTTTCATATAATTAAGAAATAAGTAAGTGTGGTTGTATCTTTAACGATGCATGCCAATCGATATAGACTGAGAGGTGAAACTGAGGTTGAGATGGTAACAAGATCTTTGGCTGAATGGCGAAGATGGAAAAATGTGGCTTTTCCTTTCAAAAAATGTTTCGAAATTCTTAAGGTGTTGAACAGTTTCAACTCCTTCTTTGTAGTTGTTGTTCCACCTAATAATTCTCATCAGTGAAGCTAATGTAGTCCGTCGTAATTCAGTGAAGCTAATGTAAAACGCTTAATTTTAAACATATGTAATTTCATTTAATTCAGACCGCCGTACTTTTAAAACTAGAATTACAAATGTAGCAGAATTAAGAATTATAATCTCTCTAACGTCAGTCATCGCTAGATCCCCCATTGTTATCTTTTGGAGTGAAGAATTCTCCAAGACCTGTGATATCCCCACTTGCCAACATATTAAATAAATTTCCATAAGGGGATACAACTAGTTGAACAACATTAGGCGATTGGAAAGAACTCGGTTGTTGGAAAGCACTCGGTGCACTCGGTTCTCCAAGCATATAAGATGTTTGTTGTTGTGGTGGTGGTGTAACATTGTAGCAATCATTTGGGTTGTAAGGCAAGAATAATGATGAAATGCTCCTAGGATCTAGCCAAAATACTTGAGGTTGAGATACAGGCACAGTTTGTGGTGAAGTACTGTTGTTTTGGGGTAAAAACTGATTTTGCTGGTTTTGGTAAATTTGGGTGTGCCGCCAAGAAACGAATCTAAACCCTAAACAAATGACTGCACGGGAGTACTTTAGATTCGAGAGATTAATCTGTACAATCCTGGACAAAACCAAGAAATGGCCGTTCCAGTCTTGCTTCAGTCACAAAATGAATGAGAAAGGTTGATCTTAGGGAGGGAAGTGAAGAAGGTGTTGAGATCAGAATGGTTAACTCTGAAGGTGTGACTATTTTATGACTTGTATCATAATATGGAACTGGCTTGCAGAATATAAGCTATCAGTTCTTGGTATCTTTCTGGATACTTGTGTTGATAACCAAAACTATGTCGTCGGTTGAAATAGGTTAAAACCTATTTATACAAGTCATAGTTGAACGCACCCTGATCTCATAGGAAGTGGAAATAGTGGAGTGCTGGAGAAGTGTGGTTGTTGAAAACCACGTCCCTACTATGAGGGGAGACAGGTCGATTTGTATCCGCTACTTCTGTGCTGCCACTAACTGCCCGCTTTCCTGACACTTTCTCATAAGGGGCGTGTTGCACGCCGCACACTATAAACCGCCAAACCAATACCTTGATGAACATCCCCCAATTTGTGACATGTTTGATGGCTCGAGTATTTTCGTGGAAAATATGCAGCAGGCTGCTGAATGGGTCTTATTTGTAAGACCTAGTTATTCTGACCACTCACGCGCAAGCTAGGTGGTGGGTGGTCATGTGTAGCGAGCCAAGTCATGGGACTTGCTGCAAAGAATAGCATGTGGCGCTATTATGTTAAATAACTAAGTTATTTATGAACCGATACTCATAAAATATCGTATGTACTCGATGCATGTAAAGCATCGCTTTTAAGCAAGCATCTCAAAATAATCGATCCATGTAAAGCATCGTTGTATAGAGTTTCTTGGTTGGTCGCGGAACCTAGCGTCTTAAAAGGAGTGTGACCGGCCACTTTCAGGGAACTGCTGGGAGCTATTTATGCATGCCAAAGGTAGGTCGGTCAATCCCTATAGGAGAGTGATGGCTAGTAGCCATTTTGACATCCTATTGGTCGGTCCTAGTTAAATCTAGACCGGTTAAATTGGCTAGCCAAATTGGATGGCTGAGATGATTTACGACAGTTATTGGTTGCCGCTAATTTATTTAATACTTTTATAAGAAGCGCGGCCAGCCATCTTCAGGCAACCGTTTAGGAGCCACATGAGTAGGCCGCGGCGCGGCCGATTATTCCTTATGGAAGAGGAGCGGCCAATGGTCACGGCGACATTTTGTTGAACGCTTAGAATAGGAGTTTGGCCGGCCGATTCGTCTGGCGAAGTTGGGCGGTCGAGATGATTTGCGTCAGTTAATGGTTGCCATTGATTTATTTAGGTTTTAAAAAAGCCGTGTGGACAACCTATTTTGGGCTAACGGTTTTTGGTGTTAGCCGCGCGCTGGGAGTTGTTCGACCGACCAACACAATAGCCGGGCCGTGGGTGAACATATCCGCACCTTGCCCGTTGATTGAGATTCAATCTAGGCCGGTCAATTCGGCTGGCGAAGTTGGGCGACCAATATCGTTTTGCGGAAGTAATGTAATGCCGCTTGATAGAAATTAGGGTTTTGTAACTCGTGTGGCCAACTGTTTTGGCAAACGTTTAGTGGCTCCGCTATCGAGTCGGATAGATGCCGATCGTCCTAGGCGTTAGTAGGCCCGCTGGTGTACACGATGGCGCTTGTGCGACCATATTAGGAGGCGACTAGGTTTGATAAATCGACTGGCCAAAACGTACGGCCGTCATCGTTTTAAGACTGACATAGGCAGCCTATATTAAATTCCTTAAGGAATTAGGTGTGTCGACCAACCAACTTCCAACTTTATTTAAAAGTTCGTGTGGCGCATTTAAAGCGATCTTATTGGTCGATGGGAAAGAGGGCGGCAACATGGAGTATGGCCGATCAGCCACGAGCGCCGCCTGTTGGAGCAGATCTTCCGGCCAAGAGGTGTGGCCACGCCTCCCTTTGCTGCTGCTTTTACTTGCCGCGGTTCCTCTTTATTTATTGTTTTCTAATTTTGGTAGGATCTTGCTCCTACTAGTTCCATGTTGGATCAATTTCCTAGTGTATCTAGGATTAGTTTCGACTAATAGGGTTCGAAATATCCCGCAGGGCGCAAAAAACCTAATTTTTTCAAATTGATAAAATTAGGTTAAAGAGCTGAATTTTGTGGGTTGCCGCAAAATCAATCAATTTTTGGTGAGTTTTGCATACTGATACAAAAAATCACTAATTTAATATCAAAGCGAAGCATAACTTTGCGTGCCTTTGATTTAGTACTTCAACATGCATCTTAATCCTGACACTTCGGGAGATTCATGCTACTCGGTTGGGAGCGAGCATTAGTCGTCATGTCATGTCAGTATTAAGAGTTCAACTAGGGAACATGGCATAGAATAAATTCTCATAAATTTATAGAATATTTGGGATTGTTGCTACACGCACCATTCTGGATAAATTTCATATAAATATACTGAATTGCTCAATACATATGTAAGTAAAGAGGCCTGGCACTCATAACTTTTAAATGGCTCAATCTTCTTTGCAGAATGATGGTGCATTTAATACAGGGTTTTACAATTTTATCCCTAAACTAAAAACCACCATCAACAACTGTGTTGTACATGTGGTGAAGAACTCTGTCGTACTTATGTTTCTCCTACCACTGTATTATCACTATCGTGCAATGATCTGTTGCTCCTTGTGGAATCGGTAGACGGTGAACGTCCATCATCATTTGGATTTGGACTCAATCTAAACATTGTGTCCTCGTGCCACCGACACACACCCAAGTGTATAACCTTTATTTTCCAATTCACCCAATACAATCAGTCAGCTATGACTCTTCGTAACTGGTAGTCACATTGTAGTAAGAATAATCACGTTCCATAGCTTGGGAAACAATGGGGATTGTGGTTGGCTCACCTTGTGAAGTAATACTTGGCATCTCCCAACGAATTTCGGGCATATTTAACGAAGATGATGAAGAACTTGCACCCGTGGTGGGGTAAGTCATAAAGCATGGCTCTTTTGGAGGTGGCTGGCTAGGAACGATATTTGCATCATGGGACAGGCTTGATAACCCTGGGAAATCAAACCCATAGATGTGCATGTTGTGTGTCCCAATTACAGGCTTCGCAATCGACTTGTACCAGGTGACATACTTAGCTTCACCAATATCCCTCTTTGTATTTAGTTCATACCTCTCCCAATTGGTTCTTCTTAGCCGATCAAAATATGATCCAGAGGTTTGCATCTATTGTGGCGGGTTAATTGCAATTGCATATATACCTTGTATTTGGTACTGCAGTCTTTCTCCCATGTACCAAGCCCCTTTATCCAAATCTGGAGTGTAAAAACAACTCTACGGAGAGAATAATCTAGTTTACGTTGTCCATCATTTTCAAAATACTGAGGAAAATCAATGTAATGGTGACAACAACATTCTTGTGGATCCAAGTCATCTGTTGAAACCTCTGAACAAAACTGGAACTTAAGACGTCGCTGCTAGTGTCCTTCGCCCAGTTGGTCGATACGTACATGTCCAAGATTGGTAATCTATGAGTATCGTCTTTAAGGATTGGTTTACCAACACGGAAGTAGGTATACCACAAATACTGCAAATTACTCCATAATTTTAGTATTTTGACTTAACCTGCATTTGTTCATAAAAATTATTTAAATTTAAAAATAATAATTTTGATATTTACCTCCATGATGCCCCAGAAACCAGTGAAATTAGGCATACTCATGGACGCTTGATCCATCCCACAATACAATTCTGCTAAAATTGCAGATCCACAGTCATAATCTGGTGTTTTGTCAAGATCTTCTAACGCTTGAAGCCAACCAACACGAGCAACAGAAGTTGAGTTTGGAAAGAATGTCTGACCCAGTACCCATAAGATAAACACCCTTTCGAGTTTAGGATAGTCTTCTACATCTTCTCGATTCTGCTTTGGGTAGCGCTGAACATTTAATCCCACCTCCTTTCAATTTTTTATGATCTTCACGTATTCATCATTCTATAAACGAGGGAAAAAACGTCTCCCATTTACTATTTGATATCCATTCGTCTTGGTTGAATGGTATCGGTTCTCCCACTCCACTTGGGATCCCACAAATGAAATACAAATCAAGGGGCGTAATTCCTATTACAAGAATAATATCAACTATGATTAATTCTTTTGATTAATAATTATTTAAAATATATAATTTAAGTTAAGTTAAACAAGCTTACCAATTTCAAAATCCATAAAATGGAATGTGTGCGTCGTCAGCCACCACCTTTCTACCACTGTTGTCGTAATTCTGTTGTTGTGTCTTCTAGAATTCACACTATAAAGCGCACGCCAGGGATATCTGTCAACCCTTTCTCGGACTTGAGGGGGTAGACCTTCATAAACAACCTTTAAGTCTGAAAATCCACCTCTCATTCTATAATAACCCTCATTCTTGATGCCCCAACACATGACCTTGAACTAATGATGGAGCAGCAACGACACTCGGCGAAGCAAACTCTGCTTCCCGATTTTGAGAATAATCTACATCTGTGACAGGCCGCGGTACCGGTTCATTTCTTCGATCTCTTCACTTCTTTACAGTATTGACCGTTTTTCTTATTAAGTTGCTCATATTGTATCAAAAAAATTTGGTTTAGAAGAGTTTTAGAAAAAGGAAATAGTAGTGGGGTGACTGAAAATGAATTCAGTTGTAGGAATTTATAATTTTGAAAATAATACCGTTGAAATATGGGCGTTAGAGAATTGATCGTTGGCGATTTTGTTTCTAACGCCGGCGTTGGTGTCTCCAACGCCAGCGTTCGTGCCTCCAACGCCCGCGTTTGTACTGCCAACACCGCGTTTAAACCCCACACGCCAGCGGGTGTCCCAAATTCTGGCGCTTGATTATCAACCGCCCACTGCTTTACCATAATGGAAAAACCTGTTTGGCCATCCACCTAACTCAACAAAAAAATGGATTTGAACATTACCATAGGAATTGCCCTCGTAGAGTGTTCAGCTCTTCTCTCACATAACATAAGTCAGTAGTCAGTACCAGAAATCGAATCCATATGTGCATGAATCTTTTTATCTTTTTTTGATAGGAAACTGAAATTTTATTAAAATTATGCTGTTACAGCGATTTTATCTTTCTCCAAAGAACTGTTAAGAAATTTTGGAGGATAAAGATAACAGACATTATCACTTAGTGATCTAGATTGTTTTGCTAGAGTATCAGCTACTGCATTCGCTTCTCTCTTAACAAACTTACATGACCAAAACTCAAAGTTTTTCAAAATTGAAATGCATTCTTGAACTACACTATTTGTAGTCCAATTTATTAGATTTAATTTTCCATTGATGGCATTTACTACATTGCAGCAATCTCCTTCAATTTTTAGAAATTGAATCTGTTGTTGTTTAGCCCACTTCATTGCTTCTAGAACAGCAACAGCTTCAGCTTGCTCTTCATCTATTGCCTTTGCATTCCCACCTTTTGCTCCACAGAAGGTACCTGTATCAGAACGCAAAATCAGTCCATATCCCATTGGTTGACTATCTGAAATAAAGGAGGCATCAAAGTTTAATTTCAGATAATTTATGGAAGGAGTTTTCCTTGTAATATTTCTATTAACTGGCCTATTCTCAGTGACTGGCTTTATTGCTTTTTCACAGTCACTTATGAATTCTTTAACTGAGTTTATAAAACTAGTAGGGTTGAGCTGCTTATTATCAAAGACAGCAGCACATCTATGCTTCCATATCCACCAGATGGTACAACAAATGAATCTTACTCTTACCTGCATTGCTTGAGTCCAAAAATTATTAGCATTGAGCATATCAGATAACCAATCACAAAGGTTAATGTTCATATTAGTACTTATCAAATTATGATCAAGTGCAAACCATAGTCTTTAAGTGACAGGACAGTCAATGAAAAGATGCTAACAAGTTTCATCAGAGAGCTTACACAGAGGGCAATAGAATCAATATTACTTACAACCTTATGTAATTTATCTCTAGTAGCCACAAAGTTGTGCATGATTCTCCATATAAGGTGGAGAATTTTCGGAGGAAGTTGAATTTTCGATAACTTCTTCCAAGGAAAGTTTGGAACAACATGGTTCTGTGTGCTTAAAGATTCCGGCGGAAGAATATTATATCCAGATTTTACAGCAAAACAGCCATGTCTAGTACCTAGTACCTAGCCATCTAATTTGATCCTTACCAATCATTGGTACTCTCAACTTCACTATCTGTTCAACTACATCATTAGGGAACAAAGCCTGTGCATAAATCGAAAACAGAGCTTAAAGCACTTTCAGCCTGCTAGAAAATTAGACCTGTTTTGCCTTATAAAAAAATCCCTAAATCGACCAGAAATGAATTCTCAGAAATTGGTGCCTATTTACTGACTTTGAGTAACCTAATTTCAGGTATGAAAACCCATTTTACAGATTTTGAATATTCTGATTTTGTAAACCCTAAAAATTGATTTTCAATCTTGATATTGAGTTTGCAGAAGAAGATTCAAGCACAAAACCTGGAAGATTCAAGTACAAAACCTAGAAGATTTAAGTACAGGGCTGGGATTCAAGTATAAACCCCAACTCTGTTTCTTGTTTTTGGTTTTCAATCTTGATTGAGGTTATTCTGATGTGAATAAACAAATTGTATGGTATGACTTTTTTACAGATCTTGCAGTTGGTGTGTTCGCTTAGTTGATCTCATGGAATTTTGTAGCATAGGTATGTTTAGGATTACAATTTTACGAAGTCTTTTAATTTTGATCATGTCTCTGAAGTGTTTTTATTTTGATGTTAGCTTTTGTTTCAACTGAAAAATGATTGTTTGATGGTATCATTAAAGATTTTAGTCTGGTGTTTTGTTTTTGAGCTGAGAAAGGGGAATAAACTTTGTGTTTGTGTCCCATATTGCTTGGATGCTCATCCAGTTACTTTACATCTATTAACTGCAAGTAGATATTGCACAACAGGAGCAAACTAGCTAAAAAAGCGTTTTCTCTTCCTGCAGGTATTCGATGGGACCTGCTGGTATATGCCTTGGTTTTTGTGCTTCAATCATTTTGGATGGGAAGGTTAGCCGATATTCTAATTTAATCCCAGTTACATGAAGGAACAGTCATTGGAAACTTTAATAGAGAATTGTTTGGAATGTTTGCAAGTTGACAGGTGCGTTTTGTTACGTACTTAAATGGGGATTATGATAAGTAGGTATTCCAGTTCTTTATGGTTTTTGCTTAGACTTGCTTACATGATGCTTTTAATCCCGTAGTTCTTTGGAAATTCGCTAACACTAGCTCTGTCGGCATCTGTAATGATAGGTTAATCTCTTATGCTCTTTGACTATGCAACTTCGCCATGCATATTACAAATTCCAATAATTTGTCGACAATTGTTAGGTGGTTAGTTTAATTGAAATAACTGATTTTTTCCAGTCACCTGGTGCTAATATTGAAGTTCGCTATGTTGTTCAATTTTACTGATTCTAGATGGCTCAGTGCTTGACAGTTTTAGTATGTTTTTACAGGAAGGAAAACTAGTGGAACAACGTTTTTGTTTGTAGTCTTCCTTTGAAGCATTATCTTAGGTATCATACTAATGTTCTTTTTGCATGAAAGAGATGACGATGGACAAAATCTCATAGCACAAAATTTTTCTCTCAGCAGTGAAGTTATAGCTCCTTAATCGGACCTACCAATGTTGCTAGTTATCCCACTTATCGCGTATTCAGGTTTACAGCAAGCATTTGTGTGGTATTGTCAGTTGTCCCAATGGAGTTTTGTGTATTGTTGCTAATAATCCCAACGGAGTTTTGTCAATTGTTGTTGTATGTGAGTACAAATTGGGAGTTTATTGATGAGAAACAGTTGTGTCGTTGCCTGTGTAATGGTTGATCTGCAGTTACAGCTACGGGTTGCAATAATATATACATATATTTAATAAGATTGCTCTTTTTCCATCAAAACTGTAAAGTCTTTTTTTTCCCAGCTAGCACTTTAATAGCGTTTTGGTTGATAATAAAAACACTTCTATGTTTTTTTGGTTTTCAGTTGTTATGCAACTTGAACGAGGAGGTATGGAATCTTCTAGTTTGGATATGAAAACCACAATGACTTCTCCAGCTGGTGATTCGAAGTTGCACGTAGAGGGGTCAGTTAGATTACATCCTATTAATGAAGAGCTTGTAGATGGAAAATTAAGAAAGATATTTAGGATCCCATAAGGGCAGCAAAAATTCATGGTTTCTGCTTTGGAATTCCTTCTGGTAAGTGTATCCTGCCGAATTTCAAATATATAATTTATGATAGTATAAGCATGTGATTTACTTAACATGATATATGTAATAGGCGTATCATATATGTCCTGAATGATTCTCCAATGTGTATGGAGATCATCATTATTTTTATTTGTTCATCTTTAAATTTAATGAAAGTCAAATTCGACCATATTGTCGGATATGTTTCTGCTCATTTTGGTCGACAAGTCCTTATGCTTATCATCATCTGGCATTTGAGATAGTTATTCTTAAGCTTGTATGGTGCATACTATTTAATAACAGACTGAAGTCAATTCTAAATTGCACTGATTATGCCCCAACTGGCCAAGTCAGTATTTTGATCCACCATAAGCCTGTCATAACTAGTAGGCTGTTACTAGTTTTAGCTTTGTTTTGCTTTCTTATAGGGTGGTTCAAATCTTTTGTACCCTCTCTTTGTTTGATCAATACATCTTTTTTTGTCGATCAAAAATAAAATAAAATTATGCTCCTACAGTCCCAATCCTAGATTCTCAAAGTAGCTGTAATTTGCCTATTGTCAGATGTTAATCTGAAAAGTTTGAAATAATTTTATATTCGTATGTTTAAAAGTCATTGAGTTGATTGTGGCACATGAAGATGAGAATTCAACCTTCTACTTTCCTAAATAGCATATTTCTGTCTAGACTACTATTATACTGCTGTACTCCATATGGTAGAGATTTTGATGACGATCTCCAGTTCTCTATTTTAATGATAATCTTTAGTTCTCTATTTTAATGATGAACTGCGTCTGGTTTCAGGTGGCCTTGTTTCAAGCAGAGGATTTGCGGGGTTTCTCTTTTCAAGAAATCCATTGGCTCTAGCCACGGGGATTCTCTATTGAGGTGCTTTGCTAGCACTGAGCACCTTTAGCTTCACACATGATCACCAAATTAAAAGGCATACTTTAGTTGTCCTCAATCCTCATTCTTGAATTTTGATATGCAGCGGTGATATTGATATGTGTGTCCCACTTACTCGGACTGGAGCATGGACAAGGTCTCTTGGATATAAAATCGTCGATAAGTGGAGGCCTTTGAGTTTTCAACGATCAGGTTGCTGGTATGTTAATACCATTTTCTACGCATCTATGTTCTATTACCTAGGTGTATAAATTTTTAAAGTAGCAAGCCACTTCTTGAAGTTCGATAAACAAGCAACAAACACATAAAGTTCCAAACTCAAATTGATTTATTTGACATGCAAATGAAGTTTTCTTTCTCATAAGATGGACTGTTTCCATTTGCCTGTTTCAGGTACACTCAAGGTTACTACCAGAATCTTACATTTCTCATCGTGAGGGTAAGAGAACAATGAAACTCTATCTGCTACTGTTACAATAAAATTCTATTTGCTAGTGTTCTTCCTATTGTGATTACGTATAACAGGCTAGAGTTACAAATCTCGTTTTACTGAACAAATGAAACTCCTAAACCTTTTCGCAGAATGTTTAAACCACATTCTCTATCAATACATGAACTGTAGTCATACATGCAAAAACTAACAAAACAAAGACAGTGTTTCAATTAGTTACGATATCATGGCAAAAACATTCCAAATTTCATATGCACCCTCTCTCAGTTCCGGTTCCACACAATTCTGTGCTGGGTTGTGGAGATCAACAACTATAACCAAAGATATTTAGAACAGAACAAGCAGAACTGAGATGATCCCTGTTGACCTAACTATCCTCATTCTCAATGTATTTTTTTTTAATTCCGAACCTTTTTTACTCCACTAATGCTTGGGTTGCGGGTCTCATTTGTTGATTTATCCTTGCTCTGTGTTGCATGCATCTCAGTTTCATTTCTCCATCTCGGCATATTGAACTGATTGTAGGTACCATTTGCAATATGTAATCAAGCATTTGCAGAGTGGTATGAGGTTGCTGTATGTAATTCAAAGGATTTGAGCTCAACATCAATATCAGATGTCAGCTTTGCAGCAAATGAATGCCATGATTATAAAAACACCACCCAATTGTTGCGAGTGTATTTGCAGGAGTTCTCTTTGGTTGATGTGCTAATACTTGTTTTACCTTGCACAGAGTAAATGGCCTAAATACGCTGTCTGCAAGATCTGATGATCTGAATGCTGAAATACTTGCACTAAAATCTGTGCTATTAGTTTTTTCCATGATTTATTATTTTTATTCTAGTGTCTGCCATCACCAACTACCATGTCTGTAATCGACTCAATGCCGGTCCTCAAAATTGTTTGTATTTTAGTGTTGGTTCGCAGCACTACTTAGTCACTTACATATCCTAAGAACCCAATCTATCTTAGTGCTGGAAGTTATGAAAACCGAAATAAAGTGTTCAAGCAGATTTATGGTTTTACACTTACAGACTTCTTGTAAGTTAATTACAGTGTGATTTCTCAATCTCTGCCTCCTATTTTGACATAATATTCCTGCTATGTTCAGGGACCTTGGTGAGTTTGATGCTTATGTGAAGCTCATGAAGTGCTGAACCCGACGAGTTGCTCAACTTCAGTGTTTTTTTTATTAGGTTTCAGGTTTCGAATCTTAAAACTGTATACGCTGAACTTCGATGCCAAATTTTGGTTACCGTTAAATGAAGTTGGGTATTTTTTTTATTTTTTTTTTGTTATAATTTTTCATATGTGAGTGATCGATTGAATATGATTGTTGATATTGATTCGTACGTGATGGTGAATGCAATTAACTGAATGATTGGGTTCATATTTGATCGAGAATGGAATGGCTAGAAATCTGAATGCAGGTGTAGCAGGTGCCGGAGATTTTGATTGAAGGAATCCCCCAATTGAATATGTAGGGTTTCCTTTATAAAATCTCTTAAGTTTGGGACTCATATAAGCGTAGCAAATAAAACATACAAGTGGCAAACAATATTGCAATGTGTCACAGCCGTAAACAACAGAATTCAGACTCCCTGATTATCAAATGTCGCTTTAATAGGTCTGTAATCATTTATACGACATATATCAGGAGTCAGTTTAATTAATTTAAGCGACCCTTAAATTGTCGCCATATCCTTCTCAAATATTTTCCACGCACTATTTAAGACAGGCATAAAGCGTTGCTAAAGTTCAAAGCAACGGCAACATATGTCTCAAAATAAGTAATTTGGCGTGGTGTTCTATTAATCAAGAAAATCAAGAAAGAAGAAACAATGTCTCAAAATAAGTAATTTGGTGTGGTGATCTGTTAATCAAGAAAATCAAGAAAGAAGAAACAATGAATTCGAAAATACGAGTCAAAATTGATTGTGGAACCGACTCTAGAACGTGATCTGGGATTGGTTCTACTTAAAACCGGCTCTGGAATCGGTTGGAGTCAATCATGAATCCTTATTTCAAAACGAAACTTAATTCGAGTTCAAAGTAGCTTTTAAGTATATTCACGAAATCCGTTTCTAGCATGCTTTCAAAGCACATGTTCAAACTAGATCGATACTAAAGTTGAACACTAAGTAGTAACATTTGGACTCAGTTTCTTTTGTTCATAAGCACAGGGAGAATAATAGTACAGCTGATCTTCTTGCTAAAAAAATAGCAAATAAGGGATTGTCAGATGTTAGGTTGTACACTCCTCCTTTTTTTTTGTTAATGTATTACAGGAGGATCTTATGGGAAGGGCTTCTCCAAGATTTGTAAAGCCCACTTTGTTTGTTTCATGCATCGCTGATTACCAACAAAAAAAAAAAAAAAAAAAAAACTAATTATCCCGAAAAAATATGTCACCCTGTGTAAATTTGTTTGAATACACATCGCGATCCATTAGGTAAAAATTTGCGTCATGTATAAATAACAACTCTAGGCAACCAGTGTGGCAAGGACCCATGATTGTTTGTAATGCCTTCTATCCGATTAAATATTTGATTGTTTTTGGGAACTTAGTAATATATTGGACTTTTCGAGGGTTTCAATTTTGTGCACATTTTCTGAAAACATAAACATGTTTTTTAAAATTTCATTTTGATACTCTCTGATTCTAAGAGATAGGTTTGTTTGGTTTTGTACAAATATTAAGAAACTAATCATTGTAGCCATTTTCTTATATTTATTCCAAATTTGTCAATGATCTCGTTTATTTGATATTAGAGAAAGGGCAGTGCTATCCCGCAATGTCACGCGGGATGGATTGATGAGCTAGCGGGGTCCTCACCGTTGGATATCTAAGATGTTACAATTAATTTCTGTCTGGTCCTCCAACTCCAAGTGAAAGAAAGATATTTATTTTTCTTTTCTTTGAATAAAAAAGATAAAAAATTCTAAACGAACCGTGTGATTGAACCATACGGAAACCGCTAGACACAACAAAACCCAAAAAATGGGACCACTGCTGTCCTCTGTGGGGTCCACCGGGACCACACCAAAAGTTTGTGAGACAAAAATTGAGATATGGTTTTGGTGTGGTCTGTTTACACGGTTTGTTTAGAATCACCCAAAAAAGATATATTAAAAGAGGGGAAAAACTGTATAAGGAAAAGAAAAGAAGCAATCGGATTCCATGAGAAGAACTTTTTAACAGTAGCCTAGCATAAATGGATATATGGATAACATTGATTGATGCCCTAATTCTAACTTTAGTCTATTGAATTTCTGTTGATCCATATATATTGTTATGTGTTTTTCTAATTTTTAAATGATATAAATTTGTGATTGAGAATCAAAATATACATCTCTATTTTGGTTTTGAATTTATACCCACATACATTGAAGAAGGTGGTGGTGAAGGAAGTTGTTAGGCACTGTAATGGGCATCCTCAGGGTTGGTATTGTAGAAGGTAAAACTAAGAACAAATTTTAATTTTTGGAAAAGATGGTGGCGCTGCTAGGATCCGGATGGGACTAGATGGTGGTTAGGGGTTTATATCTGGGAGGTTGAAGATAAGCTGTTGATTTTCACACCTTCCGGCGACAAGAACGGAAAAATGAACCGTTTCTCAATGGAAAAGTATCTGTAAGTAAGATAGTGAAATCTATAAGGGTGATATAAGTTTGTTAAAATTAAAGTAAGGACTTCTTTTTGTAATTAACTGTACAGTCATAATCAACGGTTAAGAAGGCAGATATATTAGTATCCAATGGTCACAACCCCGCAAGCTCATCAAGCCATCCCGCGTGACCGTACGGGATAGCACTGCCCTTAGAGAAAAAGGTCCTCCTTTTGTGTTAGGAGAGAAAAAGAAGGGAAAGTAGTCATCCTTTTGTGTATTGTGTTAAGAGATACTAACAAGAGAAATAAGTGATCCCTCCACATGTAGATTAGTAAACTCATAACATCTAACTTTCTATTGGTAGGAACCCGCCTATCCTTCTGACATACCTAAATAATTAAGGAAACCAAACCTATATTTTAGCATCCGATGGAGTAGAAGTTGGCAAGTATGTAACAGGATGCAATTCTCAAAACGCCAACTACTGGGACCAGCTAGATTACTACTCCACTATGGCACAACTAACCCATAATCGCTGCATGTAATGTTCTTTTTCCTTTAGGACCAAACGAACCCTATATAGTACCTCAAAAAAGAAAGAAAGAAACCTTATAGTATTACTTAAACTGTACTGTAGTAGGTTTGAGATGGCAATGCCTTTTTATATATCTTTGGGCCATAAACCTTTTCCATAGTTAAAATGAAACAAGGAGGAAAATAATACTATGGAGAAAGTAGCTGAAACTGCCTGTGATAGTGCCAAAAGACGCTAGAGAGACTGCCAAAGCTGAAATATAAAAAATATATTATGTAAGCATACGAGACAAGATTCAAGGATGCTTTCATTCATCATAGCCGCCCAATGTCGTCACACAGCTCCAACCTGCTAATGTCAACCTGTGAGCAGGATCAATACTAGCCTCTAGGTATGAATATATAGTTGTTGGATATTCCTCAGAAAGCTATCCCATGATTTAACATGTTAGCGACTTAGTATTACTCCATGTTTATGCCAGTGCCAGTGGAAGATCTTATTTGACTCTTTTTTAGCTCTCATTGGTCCATCGATCGTCGACAAAAGAAGGAAGTAAGGTAAAACATCTCCTTCGCATCTCCAATAAATGAAGCCTGCAGCCAATAATGCAAACAAATATATGCATGCCTTTTTGTCATTGTCGTTATGGCCTTGATCGAGATGGACAATCCATGCGCTAAACAAATTTGCCGAAGACTATATACTGACGTAACGATGATTTAAAAAAAAAAAAAAAAAAAAAAAAAACCCTTAAAGATCCGAATGCTATAAGGTTGCTTCCCTCATTTATTATTACAAATATGAAGCTATAATATAAAATATATATGTCACCTCGAATTGACGGCTTAATAAAATCCCATTTGGTCTTTTATAAGATTAGCTTTTGGAGAAATCATTGATATCTTTCCAATGGGACAGCTGAAAAGCTTGGGGACGGTAGAATCTTCTATGTCTTAGGGTTTATGCCCAAGCATGATGAATAGACCAAAAAATGTTACTATGAACGATTTGAATATCCATATATTTTTGCAGTTTTTTTGGTTAGTCCTTGAATTTAAATTTCTGGGTCCAAAAGACAAACAAAATATGATCACCTTTCAAATAACTAAGAATTCAAAATTCATGGTTCTAATATCCTATTTGGATATTTCACCCAAATTGTATAGCTGTTTTTTATACTAACAGACTGGATTACCCCTCTTTATCTAAGTAGTCCTATTACGGCAACAAAAAAGAAAAAGAAAAAAAAAGACGATGAAGCAACGAAGATCAAAAACAGAGTAGTAGTATCAGAGAAGGAGACAGTTTATTCTTACGTAGAAATCAATTAATTGTCAAATTAAACAAAAAAAGAGGATTTTTTTTGTGGGTCTGTATTGAATGAATCTTGGATCAACCAAGACACAAATTGAGTTTTGTTAACTGATTGATTAGCTAAGATTTTTGGATAGGGAAAAACCCAAACAAAATTAGTTGAAAAGAGATATCAATTGGGTAGTTAAGGATATACCGTAACTGAAATTTTATGATTCACTTTCTCAACTACATATACTGTTATGGTGGTGGATTTATTGAAATTTCACAGTTCAAATGGTGATGATCAGGGAGTTAATTAAGGCCATTGAGTTTTACTGTTTGGATGTGTTAACACTTAACAGACATCACAAACTGCAAGGAGGAGGGATGTCTAAAGAGAAGTACCTGCTTTGGTAGGTCATCCAAGCATTCACATTTTGCGTTACAGAAATAGAAAAGAGTAGTCAATTTTCACGGTTCCCACTCCGGAGATCTAATTAAACAAAATGCTTTCATGGGCAAGCTGCCTGGTACTTATGTATAAAATTTAAATTGAATTGCAACCCATCGTGTTTACAAACGTGATGGTATACAAGGAGATTTCGTCCTTATAAGTGATTAGGTGTTGTTTATGTATGTCAAGGATTGTGTGATGTATATCCTATTCGAGTTTGCAGAGAAGAAGAGCTATAAACGGAGGCGTAAATGACGGCCGAAAGATATTTCTACACCACTTCCTATAAGTGTTTGAGAAAATTTCAGAGAGAGTTCACCGGAAGATTACTAGGATAAACCTAGATTCATCCACGAAATACATAATATGCACCTGAGTGCATAATGTATATTCTGACAGAAAAATAGTTTTTGGCTTAAATGCACCCGAGTGCATAATGTATTTTTATTTTTTTTTGAATTTTTTGTTGTTCCTCTTATTTTTCTTCTATAATACTTGTATTTGGTTAGATGTTTTAATGGTGAATGTGATGGTAATGATGCTGGATTTACTGCTCGAGATGGTGAAACTATTGATTTTGGTTGTGCATAATAAATTGCAGATGATTAGTATGATAAACCTAGATTTATCCACGAAGTACACAAGATGCACCTGAGTGCATAAGGTATGTTCTGATAGGAAATAGGTGTTCGTCTGGTTGCACCCGAGTGCATGATGTATATTTTTTTGATTCTTATAGGGAAAATGTTTTGGCCAGGTTGCACTTGGGTGCATAATGCATATTCTTATAAAAAATATTTTTTGGTCAGGTTGCACCTGGGTGCATAATGCATATTTTTATATAAATAAATTTTGGTCATGTTGCACGTGGGTGTATAATGCATATTTTTATAGGAAATAAAGATTGGTCAAGTTGCACCTGGGTGCATAATCTATTATTGGCCTGGTTTCATTGTTTTTTTTTTTTTGAATTTCATATCAACAATGGATCTTGTTTTGTAGAGATTTTCGAGCCATTTCCAACAATATAAATTTTATTAAAATCCGACTTATATTTTGGAAGTTACGACCTTTTTCGTTATTAATTTTAAATTAGAGAGAGAAAATAAATAAGAGAGAAAAAAATATATAATAAAAAATAAAGTTTAAAGTAAAGGGTATATATGACTAAAATTTCTTATGCCTTTTTCACCCAGACCCATAGTTTGTTTGTCCATCACTCCCATACTCTATGGTTTTTGGTCGTAGAGTATAAGAGTGATGGAAAAAAAAAAATCCGTTTATTTTTGAAGTCAAGAAAAGACCCCTCAAATTTTAAGGAGTTGCTATGGAGAGTTTATCTGATCGTAGTTGACTGGATGCCTCATCCGATATTCACTATCCGGATATATATATATATACATATAAATACATTTTATTTTATTTTTCTCAAATGAATGGATGAAAGTTTTTTGTTTTATGATTAGACATAACTAGGGAATATATATAAATATCCTTGAATCAATAACCTTTTTGTTTTTTTTACCGATCAAAAAAAACAAAAAACCTTTTTGTTCAAATTAGCTACGGTTTTGTATACATCTAATAATTTAAGGGTTGCTAATTTCAAAATTTTGAAACCCTTATGATTTTTATTAACAAAAAATATTATCTAGACTAATAGTGACCGGATGAAAAAAAATTTCTACCCATAGTGGGTTTTGGCTCCAGTAATTGATGAGAGTCCGCATATGTTTGAGATGGTGATGCCTTCTCATATATCTTTGAGCTACAAACCTTTTCATAAACTAAGAGGAAACTCAAACCAAGGAGAAAGTAGTTGAAGCTGCCTGTAGTATTCCCAAAAGACACTAGAGAGACTGCCAAAGCTGAAACATAAAATATGTTAGGTAAGTGTACGAGACAAGTGTCGAGGAGGCTTTCATTCATCATCATTACATCATAGCCGCCCAATGTCGTCATATAGCTCCAAGCTTCCAACCCTGCTAATGTCACCCTATGAGCATGACTCAGTGCTAGGTATGAATACATAGTTGTTGGATTTTCCTCGGAAAGCTACCTCATGATTTATTTAACATGTTAGCAACTTAGTATTACTGCATGTTTATGCCACTGCCCAGAAGATCCTATACGACTCTTCTGTAGCTCTCATTGGTCCATAGACCGCCGACCAAAGAAGGAAGTAAGATAAAACATCTTCTTCGCATCTCCAGTAAATGAAGCCTGCAGCACAATGCAAAAAATAGATCGTTCATCTAATTTATTGATTTTTTATCGGTTCATTATACTAATATATGCATGCCCTATTGTCATTATCGTGATGCCTTGATCGAGGTAGACAAATCACGCGATAAACAAATTTGCCGAAGACAATATGGTGACTGACATAAAGATCCGAATGCTAAGATTGCTTCCCTCATTAATTACGAATAATAAACTATAGTATAAATTATATATGTCACCTCGAAGTGTCTGCTTAATAAAATGCCATTTGGTCTTACATAAGATTGGGTTCCTACTTCCTATGGAGAAAAAAAACCACCCATATCTTTCTGATGTCCATATCTTATCGACCAAAAAATGCTAAGATGAATATTTAAACATCCATATTTGTGAAGTTACGAAGGGTCTCCTTAAATCGGAGAGGGTTGTTCCGGAGAGTCCATCCTATCATAAAGGATACTTTATTTGATATTCAGTTTCCGGTTGTATATATGCACTCATATTTATTTATTTATATTCTCTTTCGAGCAGATGGAAGTTTTAGATTTTATGAATAAACATTATTAGGGATAGATATAAACATTATTAGCTACGCTTTTGTATACATCCAACATTTATAAGAGTTGCAAATTTTGAAATTTTGAAACCTGGCTAATTCTTTTTGTAGTTTTTTTTTTCTTCGAAATATCTAGACTAATAATGACTTGGATTTTTCTTTTCCTTTTTCCATTTTAGCTTATGGTAGCATTTGGCTTTGGTAATCGCTGAGGGTTCGCATATGTGTGGATACCATTTAAGTTATGGATTGTAGCTCCATCCTGTAAGAGTGTGCTAATAAATAGGGATGAGATTTTTGACATACCAATTACTGAGACAACCGACCCATTATGGGTTTCCAGTAATATTTGTAATGTTCCATAAATAAAATGTAAGGCTCACCGAGAGATATCTTTTAAGGTTCCAATGACTCTTGGACAACCTCTTCAGTATTGAGATTAAATAAAATCCCACCTCTTTGTGGTTTGTACCATTGGATTTATTTCGAGAATTCACCTTTAGTAAATGTATTATTTCCGACTCCATATAGGAAAGCATGCTATTATTGGGGATGGAACCCAATAGGATTTGGGGGCTGAAATGGATATTCATATCCAAAAATGGATATGGGACCTAATGCGACTGGAAAGTCGAATTTACCCTTACCATGTAAACATATTATAATCTAACTATTATTAAAAAATAATAATTTAATCTAAATAATAATTTAATCTTCTCTTCTTCTTCTTCTTCTTCTTCTTCTTTTCATCATGATGAAAATGATGATAATAATTTCATCATGATAAAATCATGATCTTTAAAAAACTTGAATCTATAATATTTCTTTCTTTTTCTTCTTCTCCGTCACATTGTGACTCTTCATCGCATCGTGATGAAGATGATAATCATAAAAAAAAAATCTACCATTCTTCTTCTCAATCGCATTGCGATGAAGATACCTATCATAAAAACAAAAAACTAAGAAAATCCACCATTTATTTTTGCTTTTGATTGCCAAAAAATTCGATTCGCTGAAGTTAGAGTCAAAAAATAAATAAAATTTGAAACTGTTTACGGTTGGGAGTTCTTAATTTCCCAAACGTAAATCAAATGTTACGTCTAAGAAAATAGGATTTCCTAGCCGTAAATTAGGTTTACATGTGGAAAAATTGAAATTCATAGTCGTAAATGTTGTTTACGGTTTCCTAGCCGTAAGCGGTTCTGAAAATCACAAAAACAAAGAAAAAACATAGATTGGTTTTCTGTTAGGATTTCCTAACCGTGCTCTGGTATACGGTTGGGAAAATTAAAGTTCCCAACTGCAGGAGGTTGTTTGCAGTTAAGAGTTCCTAGCCGTAAAAGATTCTGATACTTGTGTTGATGGTGGTTTTTAGTTAAAGGCTAAAACTGTAAAACTCCATATTTGTATGCCTGGTTTCTGCAAAAAAAGTAGGGTTGTCAGGAAGCTGATGAACGTTTATACCTCTCTGCTTACATATGTACTGTTTAATTCAGTATTTACGAAATTTATTAGAATAATATTGGTGCATGTTGCAACAATCCCAAATATTCTATGAATTTTATTTTAAGATCCTGGGCGCATTATTCATTAATGCAGATCCCGCTTAGTATTTATCCTATGTTATGTTCTCGGCTGAACTTTTAACATTGACATGATATGAAATTAATGCTCACTCTCAGCTGAGAAGCATGAATTTCCCGAAGTGTCACGATTAAGATGCGCATGAAAATACTCAATCGGAAGCGCGCCGAGCTGCTGCTCTCTAGGATACAATTAGTGATTTTGTATCAACGTTCAAAATTCACCAAAAAATTGATTAATTTTGTGTCGATTCACAAAATTCAATTTTTGACCTAATTTTCCCAATTTACAAAAATTAGGTTTTTTGCCCCAAAATGGAGCCTGCACGATATCTTGATCCCTATTGGTCGAGACTAAACCTAGGAAGGATAGGAAACCGGCCCTGGAGCTAATAGAAATACAATTATATCAAAATCGGAAACCAGGAAGAAAAAGGGAAACATTGACCAATTTTAGCAGTAGCAAAAGAGGTGTGTCCACGCCACTTGGATGGTCGGTTTGCCATGGATGGCGCCTTCTATCACCGACCCGCCTTGCTCCAATTTGTTGTCCGTCGGCCCCTTTTTCCAACCAGCCAATCACATCGCTCATAGACTACCAGCCTCACTCCAAATCATCGGTCAAAGTAGGCTAGTTGAGCATCTTTTTTATAAAGTAAATTGGATCTAGATTGTCCATGGCAGTCTCAAAAATGATCACGGGCGTACGACTTGGCCTGTCGATTTGGCAAGCCTGGCGACTTCCTGGCGCGACCAAACAAGTTCCATGATGTTCACAGACAGGACCTCTATTATCCCAGCCAATCAGAGCTCTCCTAACTCGCAGGAAGTGTTCACAATTATAGCCAAAGAAAGTCAGTCGAGCGGACCCAAAAGGGTCTTAATTAGGTCAAGACTGCCCATGGCAGTCTTAAATTGATCACAGTCGCTCAACTTAGCCGGCCGAATTGGCTGGCTTAGATTCAATCTTGGGCGACCAATGAGGTGTCATTATGCTCACCGGCGACCCATCTTTAACCTTGACCAATAATGTCGCTCCTAGCCTGCGGGCACTGCTCCGAATCATAAGCCAAAGTAGGCTGGTCACGCTACTTATAAAATATTAAATAAATATTAACGACAACCAACAACTGCCGCAAATCATCGCAACCGCTCAATTTAACCGGCTGATTTGACCGGCCTAGGTTTAATTTGAGATAACCAATGAGGTGCCATGATGACTACAGATCGTCCCTCTCCTATGAGGACCAGTCACCCCATCCTCAACCTACAAAAAATAGCTCCTAGAAGCTGCTGAAAGATAGCCGGTCATGCTCCTTATAAGACCGTGAAATCCGCGACTGGTCTGGGAAGACTATGAACAATGATGCTTTACATGCATCGATTATGCTTAAGCTGCTTGCTTAACAACAATGCTTTACATGGATCGATTATAAACGATATTTTATAAATATCGATTTTACAAATAATTTAATTATTTAACCTAAAAGCACTATATGCTATTTTCTGAGCGTCGACTCACAACAAATCTTATTCATACGGGTTGACTTACTTAAGGGCCTCATCCAGGTAAATCAAATTATACGAGTAGGCTTTTACCTGGGATCCTTAGTAATATAAATCATGCCAGTCATGGCTAAGTACTATTTCCTACAAATACTCGAGACATCAAACATGTCATAACTGGGGGATGTCTAGTAGGGTATTGATCTGGCGGTTTGCAGCGTGCGGTGTGCAATACGCCTATTAAGAGAAAGTTTCTGGAATAGGGGACAGGTATAGGAGTAGTGGGAGTACAAACCGTCCAGTCTTCCATAACCATAAGACACGGTTTTCATCACTCACCCATGATCTCCACTACTTCACATCTCCCACTTCGAACGAGATCAGTATGTTCGACTATGACTTGTATAAATAGATTTTTCAATCTATTTCAACCAATACATCGATTATCAACACAAGTATTCAGAAACCATCAAGAATTCATAGCTTACACTCTATAAGAAAATTCTACATTCTGATACAAGTCATAAAACTACACTTTACAGAATTCATCATTATGATCTCAACACTTTCTTTGCTTTCCTCCTTAAGATCAAACCTTCTCCTTCATTATGTAACCGAAGTAAGACTGGAACGGCCATTTCTAGGTTTAGGCCAGGATTGTACAGATTGATCTCTCGAATCTAAAGTACTCATGTGCAGTACATTTGTTTAGGGTTCAGATTTGATTTTCACCGGGACACGCAATTTACCATTCTTCTCTAGGACCAGTCTTTACTCTACTACAAATTGGCGACTACAGTGGGAGATTAATCTCTCGGTTGCAAAATCAATTTCTCGATTCCCTTATCTTTTTATTCTTAATTTCTTTAAAACCCACAATGGTTGGTCCTAATCAAGACTCAACAGTTACCAACTTTAATCACGTCGACATCCCTGTCTCTACTGTTATCGACCCTATCTCTCTTGTTATCAGTGATACAAATTACACTGACGAAGATGTTTCTCCTATTCTTGCCAACGTTTCAGCAGAGAAGTCAGAACCACGCGGCTCCAAATTACTATGGAAGAATTGATGAGACTACAAGAACAACTGGCAGGAAAGTTGGCATGCTTGGAAAGTACAATATTGAATGGCGTGTTCACCATCTTTCATAGGATGGTTGATGACTTTGGGCATCGTGGCGTTTTCAGAGACCCAAGATCTCCTGTGTAAGGAGCGAATACTTCAACTGACGATTCCCCTCTTTCACAAATTGGAAGCTTTACTACCAACAAGAGTCCAGTAGACCAGGAAGCAGCTTCCCTAGTATGTGAGCTTCTACACCTCTCTAAGGATCAACGGGCGGAAACATTTGCATCAAACAATCAAATAGCTTTAGACACACACTTGACTCATCCATCTCCAAAAGCCTCGAAAACGTCAGAGATGTCTATAAACAACGTTCCCTTCACCGAAGATGACATGATGGATGAAGAGGGTCATAACAGAGCCCTGCATGTTTCTGCACACATTAAAGGTTCAGAATTCAAAAGGGCTCTCATCAACACGGGAGCAGCTTCAAATGTTATTTCTCTTAAAACTTACAAAACAACCTGGGTTCGGCAAAATAAGATTGTACGGCAGCCTACTGTGATGAAGAGTTTCGAAAGAAACCAAACCAGCACGTACGGTTATATA
Organism: Papaver atlanticum; assembly: GCA_023531105.1. Classification (NCBI taxonomy): domain Eukaryota; kingdom Viridiplantae; phylum Streptophyta; class Magnoliopsida; order Ranunculales; family Papaveraceae; genus Papaver; species Papaver atlanticum. Next base: position 1,920,551 of record JAJJMB010000025.1, read on the forward strand.
TATTTGAATCTTTCAGTAGGGCCCGTCCAGTCGAAGGTGAAATTCGAGGTGATAGAGAAAGAGTCGGACTACCACATGATACTGGGGAGACCATGGCTTCATGATAATAGGATCATCCCCTCAACATATCACCAGTTCCAGAAAAGACTATGTTGAATTAATAAGTTGTCCGCATACCCGCATCTCTGTCTTCTTATGCTTTGATTTGCGGCATTGAACTTTTTGAACCAAAAGAAAATCCACAGGACTCATCAAACAAGGTTTATTGCACACCGCTCCCTACCTGGACATCGACCGAGGAGGAAGACAGTTGTCATCACTGGGGACTGAACCCGACAAGACGCCTCTGCTGACATGATACGTCAAATCTCATTCATCGGGTAAAAACTCGATCCACCCCCATACTAAGAGGGAACAAACTTTTGTAGCAAATCGTGATGCCAAAGGAAAGACTGGAACTTAGATATCCTAAGGAAGAAAGAGCATGTATAGCCTTAGTCCATGCCATTCAGAAATTCAGGCATTACATATTGTCAAATAAAGTGGTGCTGGCAGCCAAAGCTGACCCTGTCAAATTCCTACTCTCAAAACCAGCCCTGATAGGTAGGCCAGCTAAATGGTTATTCCAGATGTCAGAGCTCGACATAACATGCACTCCTCCGAGAGACATTAAGGGACAAGCAGTAGCAGACTTGCTAGCAGCATTCCCAGGAGAAGATATTACTACGCTGCATGAAGACAATCCTGGAGAGTTTCCGGAAATCTCTTTTGTTAAAGAAGGAGCGTGGCTGTTGTATTTCGACGGTTCTTCTACCCCTAGCAGTGATACTGGAGGAGCTGGTGTAGTTCTGGTATCTCCAACCGGTGAGGTCTTTTCACATTCTTTTAAGATGGATTTTCAATGCACTAATAATTCAGCAAAATATGAGGCTTTCCTTATAGGGCTGTCACTAGCCAAACAAGCAGGAGCAACATACCTGGAAGTGAGAGGTGACTCAAAGTTGCTGGTCAATCAAGTGAATGGAGTATACTCGCTCAAAGAGGTAACCCTGGCCCCTTATAGAGCTGAAGCACAAAGGATATGAAACTACTTTGCTGACGCAACCATAGTTTATATCGGCCGTAATAACAACAAACGTGCTGATTGCCTGACTACCCTAGTCTCTAAATTACTGTTTGAAGGCCTGGAAGAGACTCTGATAGTAAAGAGACGAACCGTGGAATCAACATGGATTTCACAACCCAAGGATACTGGAATCGATGATTTGAGAACTCCGATTATTAAAGAGCTTAATAACTCAATTTCTCAAGGAAAGTTGGTCTTAAAACCCTAAAAAAATTCTTCATGCTTAATGGAGTATTATACTACAGAAAATCAGATGGATCCTTATCAAGATGCCTAGGAGATGAAGAGGCACAGCTACAACTTAAGCGTGTTCAGGATGAAATCTGTGGGCAGACATTAGTGGTGACTCTTTACCAACATCTCCAACGCCTCGGATACTACTGGCCGGATATGGAGACCCAATCCCGAATGTTGCAAGGATCCTGCTCAAATTGTCAGGCACCACCATATCAACTGGAAATTCTAACCGTCAGTTATGATGGGGACTGGCGGGAACCATACATCAGTTACCTGCGGGATGGTGTGCCGCCTATTAGCAAAAGAGACGCAATTAAGATAAAGCAGAGATCCAAGAGATTCATATTTCATGAAGGAATCTTATACCTTAAGAGCTTTAGAGAATACCTGTTACGATGCTTCGCAAAGTCTGAAATCCCGACTACATTGAGGGAAGCACATGAGGGTGAACACCAAGGAAAGAACAAGTTATTTATCCAGGTGCATGAAAAGTACTACTGGCCAACCATGGAGGATGATTCAGCAACGTTTGTTTAAAAATGTTACCAGTGCCAGGTCCATGGTAATCTTACCCATACACCCTGCGCTCCCCTTCATTCAGTAAGTAGTCCGTGGCCTTTTTACAGTTGGGGACTGGATATTATTGGGAAAATAAATCCCCCGTCATCAAAACAACACGAGTACATCATAAATGCAAAAGAGTACTTTACCAAATGGGTTGAAGCTATCCCTCTCAGAGGAACCAATTGAGGGATACATTATCTGTCGGTTCGGCGTTCCTAAGCACATCATCACTGATAACGGTACCCCCTTCACCAATAAGAAGGTACGGGAGCTACTTGAAGGAGACGGTGCCAGGAAAGTCTTTTATACTTCTTACTACCCTCAGGGAAATGGGCAGGCCGAGAGTACCAATAAGACCTTAATCTGAATTTTTAGTCGGAAAGTGCATGATAACCCCAGGACATGGCATGAAAAATTACCTGTGGCACTGTGGGAATATCGGACTACACCCAGGAGCTCCACTGGAGTCTTTCCTTACTCACCAGTCTATGGCGTTGACGTCATTCTCCCGGCATAGATCAAAATCCTGTCGACCAGGATTGCAGCAGCAAGTGGTGTCCAGTAGAACGAGACTGAAGCATCAAACTCCAGGATAGCAGAGTTAAACACTTTGGATTCCAGGAGAACTAAGGCGGAAGAGCACGCTCAGGCTTACAGAAAGAGGATCTCCAAGGCATATGACAGGCTGTAAAACCTCGGGTTTTTCAAACAGGAGATCTGGTGCTAAAGACATCCAAACAAATTCAGCAGGACATGTCAGCACCAAAGTTTTCCCCCAAATAGGAGGGCCCCTACGTGATCACCAAGGCCTATAACAGTGGGTACTACAAGATTGTTAAGGTGGATGGAGGGAAAATGGACGCAGTCATCAACGACAAGTGACTCAAGGTGTATTACACATAACCACTATTCCATCTCTCATTTAGTGGATCGACTCATCAAACATTTCTCTCACAATACGACTTACTTAGATTTCCTACCAGTCAGAACACATTTATGTAAACTTTATTTGCTTACCGAAATTCAAATGCAATTCATTATCCAAAAAATAATGTTCAAAACCTAGAAAAATGGGGGAAACAATCAACCTTTCTCATACCTAGTTATTCAACAAAAACAAAAAAGAGTTCAAAGAAGATCATCTAACAAGTTGTAGTCCCTGGAAAGCATCATCTTCATCATATTTTGATACCTTTTGGTCCTGCTTTTCAAAATCTGGATTGCCTGCTCCACTTTTTATGATTCGTCAGCCAGATCCTTCTCCTCCTCCAGGATATCCTTTGCAGCAGGGACAACATTGGCGATGATACCTGCTCGATCAATTTTGATGATATCAATGCGTTGCCGGAGCCAGCTCACATTGAACTTCATGAATTCGTGGGTAGATATCATATTTTCCCATTTTTCAATAGTTAACTCAGCAACATCACGAATAGATGTACTTTCCATCTCCGCAATCATGGGGAGAACACAGATTACCGGTGACCAAGGAAGAAGAGCAGTGTTGCACCACACTTCTGGTAGCAATATCGTCGTACCTTCTCCATATGTTCGTATACAAAGGCACAAACTCATTCCGTACCATGAACTCACCGACAGTCCGATAACCAGAAGACAAACACTTCATACAAATATCAAACGGCAGACCTGCGGTAGGATACTCATATGAAGAAATGCCTAAGTCAGCGTCTTCCAGATCTACAACCATAGGCGTGTTTGAGCTTTAGGGAAGAGGAATAGAAAGATCATCATCATCAACTACTGTCACACATGTCCCGGCAGGATACCTATACAAAAAAATAATATATATATATATATATATATATATGTGGTTATCTCCTGGCCATGACATACGCACGTCTATTAACCAGTTGAAAAAGTACATCAGTATGACTTTTTTAACTATGATGATCCTGACAGGGGAGTTATCACGAGACTCAAAGCTTCGACCACTCTGAAAGAACAACGTCAACGATTAAAGGAAAAAGAAAAGAAAACTACTATTTCAAAACCAAGAGCCAATCAAATCTTACTCTGGATACGAGTCGTTTGTGCTTGGTTGAAGAGTCTGGCTGAGCGGAAGATGATGTACTCTTGTCTGACATGATGAAAGAATATGGGTTTGGAAAGAGGATCGCCGCTACAAATCAAGAAGAACAGATAGCGATTTGATGCAATCCTATGTGCCACAGAAACCCTAGGAGAAAGTGGTGTGAATACTGAACAACCTCAACGAGACTTATCCGACAAATATGGCTCAATGTCGACCAAATCATGTTCTTGATTGGAACCCTAGTCGAAGCTGAAAGAAGATCGTTTAAACATTCAAACGCCCGACCTAGTTCAAGACCCTGACCGGCCATGCTGGTTATTGCGTCTCACAATTCAATCAATATCAGCATACCAGGAAAGAAAAGATTATTGCTAGCTTCCCCTGACTGGTAGCTCGACTCAATACTTCGAAGTCAAGTCAACTGTTGTTTTCCTGGTAACATCTGCCTCTTCTCATTAATGTTATTTTGTCTGTCACCATCTAGTGGATACCCCGCAACAATGTCACTGTTACATGCTAAGCAGCGGACTTAATGTTGATGGTTGTTTTTAGTTCAAGGCTAAAACTATAAAACTCCATATTTGTATGTCTGCTTTCTGCAAAGAAGTAGGGCTGTCAGGAAGCTGATGAGCGTGTATACCTTTCTGCTTACATATGTACTGTGTAATTCAGTATTTACGATATAATATTGGTGCATGTTGAAACAATCCCAAATATTCTATGAATTTTATTTTAAGCTCCTGGTCGCATTATTCATTAATGCAAATCCCGCCTAGAATTTATCCAATGCTATGTTCCTGGCTGAACTCTTAACATTAACATGATATGAAATTAATGCTCACTCTCAGCTGAGTAGCATGAATTTCCCGAAGTGTCAAGATTAAGATGCGCATGAAAATACTCAATCGGGAGGCGCGCCGAGCTGCGCTGCTCTCCAGGATAAAAATTAATGATTTTGTATCAACGTGCAAAATTCACCAAAAAATTGATTAATTTTGTGTCGATTCACAAAATTCATTTTTTTACCTAATTTTGCCAATTTACAAAAATTAGGTTTTTTGCCCTAAAACGGAGCCTGCACGATATCTCGATTCATATTGGTCGATACTAAACCTGGCAAGCTAGGAAACCGGCCTAGGAGCTAATATAAATACAATTTTATCAAAATCGGAAATTAGGAAGAAAAAGGGAAGCCGTGACCAATTTTAGCAGTAGAAAAAGAGGTGTGTCCACGCCACTTGGCCGGTCAGTTTTCCCTGGCTAGCTCCTTCCATCACCGACCGGCCTTGCTCAAATTTGTTGTCCATTGGCCCCTCTTCCCAACCAACCAATCACATCGCTCCTAGCCTACCGGCCTCACTCAAAATCATCGGTCAAAGTAGGCTAGTTGAGCATCTTTTTTATAATGGAAATTGAATCTAGACTGTCCATGGCGTGCCAAACAAGTTCCATGATGTTCCATGATGTTCAGGAACGGTCCCTCTTTTATCCCAGCCAATCAGAGCTCTCCTAACTCGCAGTAAGTTTTAATAATTACCAGCCAAAGTACGCTAGTCGAGCGGCCCCAAAAGGGTCTTAATTAGGTCAGGACCGCCCATGGTAGTCTTAAATTGATCACAACCGCTCAACTTAGCCGGCCGAATTGGCTTGCTTAGATTCAATCTTGGGCGACCAATGAGGTGTCATTATGCTCACCGGCGATCCTTGTTTGGCCTTGATCAATCACGTCGCTCCTAGCCCGCAGGTACTGCTCCGAATCATAGGCCAAAGTAGGTCGGTCATGCTACTTTTAAAATCTTAAATAAATATTAACGGCAACCAACAACTGCCGCAAAACATCGTAACCGCTCAAGTTAACCGGCTGATTTGACCGGCCTAGATTTAATTTGAGCTAACCAATGAGGTGCCATGATGACTACCGGTCGTCCCTCTCCTATGAGGACTGGTCACCCCGTCCTCAACCTACACCAAATAGCTCCTGGAAGCTTCTCAAAGATAGCCGGTCACCGTGAAATCCGCGAATGGTCTGACAGACTATGAACAACGATGCTTTACATGCATCGATTATACTTAAAGCTTCTTGCTTAACAACGATGTTTTACATGCATCGATTACAGATGATATTTTATAAATATTGATTTTACAAATTATTTAATTATTTAACCTAAAAACAGCATATGCTATTTTCTGAGTGCCGGCTCACAATAAATCTTATTCATACGGCTTGACTTACTCAAGGGCCTCATCCAAGTAAATCAAATTATACGAGTAGGCTTTTACCTGGGATCCTTAGTAATATAAATCATGCCAGTCATGGCTAAGTGTTATTTCCTACAAATACTCGACACATCAAGCATGTCACAACTGGGGGATGTTCACTAAGGTATTGGTCTGGTGGTTTACAGCGTACGACGTGCAATACACCCATTAAGAGAAAGTGTCTGGAATAGTGGACAGGTGACAGGTAGAGGAGTAGTGGGAGTACAAGCCGTCCAGTCTTCCATAACCATAAGACACGATTTTCACCACTCACCCATGATATCCACTACTTCACAACTCCCACTTCCAACAAGATCAGTGTGTTCAACTATGACTTGTATAAATAGATTTTTCAATCTATTTCAACCAAGGACATCGATTATGAACACAAGTATTCAGAAACCATCTAGAATTCACAACTTACACTCTGCAAGCAAATTCTACATTCTGATACAAGTCATAAAACTACACTTTACAGAATTCATCATTCTGATCTCAACACTTTCTTTGCTTCCCTCCCTAAGATCAACTCTTCTCCTTCATTTTGTGACCGAAGCAAGACTGAAACGAACATTTCTTTGTTTAGGCCAGGATTGTACAGATTGATCTCTCGAATCTAAAGTATTCATGTGCAGTACATTTGCTTAGGGTTCAGATTTGATTCTCATCGGGACACCCAATTTACCATTCTTCTCCGGGATCAGTTTTTAAAAATCACGATGAATTTTTTATTTAATCAAATGATCAATCTTAATCTATACACTAATCATCATTAATTTAGTTATTCATCATATTTAACACTAATCAAATTGGGGGTACTTTAACGATTATGAAAATAATTGGACAAGGGGTTCTAAAATTTACTACTAATGACCTATAGAAGCTCCAAAAAATCCATCTTGGGTACAGCCCCAATAATAGGATTATTAGGAAAACTGCACGTAAGAGACTGACAAAAACTTGAATATAAAAAGGATTAGCTTATCTTCTCATGCAATTATATAAATATATATGCATAAAAATAATAATATGCCAGTGTTCCTATATGACTCTTTTCTAGCTCTCATTGGTCCATCGGCCGCCGACCAGAGAAGGAAGTAAGATAAAACATCCGCATCTCCAATAAATGAAACCTGCGGTCAATAATGCAAAAAATAGATCTTTCAACTAATTATTTTTTTATCGATAAGCTAAACTAATATACGCATGTCCTTCTGTCATTTATCGTCAAACCTTGATCGAGGTAGACAACTCATACGACAAACAAATTTGCCAAAGACTATATAGAATATAGTGACATGAAAATCCGAATGCTACACGATTGCTACCCTCTTTTACCGCAAATATTAAACTACTATAATATAAACATATTATATGTCACCTCCCAGTCCAGTGCCGACTTTATATAATGCCACTTAGTCCTATATGAGTGAGCCTTTTGCTCTAGTACGCTGTATGTCCATTAAGCTTTCGTTGCTTTTGATCCCTTTTGATTAAAAATTTCATCCACTTGATTTAAAATTTCCCATTTTGTTCTTTGTATAGCTGATGAAGTCTTCATTTCCTTTTAAATAAACAAAATACCGAATCTATTAATAACGAGATTTATACCCGTGCTACGCTCTGGGCATCCTTTTTCTTTTGACTTGGTGTGCTCGGGGCGAAAACATTAAAAAGGTGAAAAAAATATAGGAAATATGTACGGATTTTGTTTATTTTTTCCTTTTAATTTTTTGCAGAAAATATATGTGAAATACAGTAGAAACTCCATTAATTAATACTCGATTATTTAATAAACTCTCTTAAATAATATTTTTAGCCGGTCCCGAGTCAGGGACAACGTGCCAAATTAATAATTCACTAAAATTATAAATTAATACATTTTTGATTACCTATGTAGACCTCATATAAAATATAAATTAATAATCCACCATATATATATATATACACATATATATTCAATACACTAATGTTTTATGAAGATTTCTTGAATATGAATCAATTGTCTTCTGTTTTTTGTTACAATCAATAACACATCGAACTAGTTTTTCTTATCATCGTAAGATATTTCTAGTGTTGTTTCTCAAGCCCAGCGAAAAATTATACAATGTGATTGTCGCTTTAACAACCTTGTTTCGTGAAGAGGGATCTATTGTAGAACTTTCATCATCTTTCTTCCCATCTTTATCAGTTCCCATAACGCTCTCAATTATTTCTTCATCATTGCGTAACTTCATTTTCTTCCAGCTATTCAGGACATCTTGACATTCACTGAATTGCGATAACCCAACTCTTCGATCAAATTTTGCAAGTCTTGAATGATATCACCGTCTAACTATTCATCCGAACTATCTAAACCTATGATATTTGTTGATCAAAGTTAAATTTATCTATAAGTTAATAAAATATAAATTAATAATTATTAGTTTATCGTTTAATTAATATCTCGCTTAATTAATAAATTCTGGTAGTCCCAACAACATTAATTTATAGAATTTCTACTGTATGTGGTTTTTTCTTCTCCTTTACATGTATGTATTAATTTGGAAAAAAGAGTCCTAAGATGGCAGGTACTCAGACTTCCGAATTGAATTTGGACTTCCATAAAATTCTAAACACGGTATGGTGAGTTTTCCTTTTGAGTTTGGAATTTTAAACCAATCATATGTTGCTAAGTGTCGTCACCAAAACTCTCGTTTCACAAAATCCACAAAAACTTTATAGGTAGGAGCCGTTGCTTGTTGTATCAGAAATATCAAAATTTTGGCTTATTTCGGCCAATAAGAAGCGAGGGTTTCCTCACCGTTCAACATGAGAGATTTATTTGTCTAGGCCTTTAAGTCTTTAGATTCACGAGCACATACATATGTGCTCGATATAGGTATGAATTTTTCTACACATCACATGTACAGATATACTCGCCCAATAAATATAAATCACATATACGTAAATAACTGATTATTTAGAATGAATTACACATACGTTCTTATTGAAGTGAGAAGACTAGTATTTAAAACAAACTAATAATTTTCTTTATAAAATATTGATATGAAATTAAGTTCAAAACATATTTTAGACCATTTTTTTTTTTTACAATTCCATAGAAATAGAATTTTGATCAAACGGTGGACTACACGTTACTTCCATGGAAAGATGACTAATATGGAATTAACTTTTTTTTTTTTGCTAGGTCAAAAACTAATATGGAATTAGCTCTTATTGAACACAACCTAAGAAAAAAATACTAGAAGGAAACTGATATTTGTAAATAAGAATCTAAACCAAATACCAAGTAAAATTAAAAACCTAATAAAAAAAAGAAAAATAAATCAATTCGCAAAGCAAGAGAACTTCACTGAAGAAAAGCAGGAAAAAAAAACCCCTCTTCAAACTCCCTTTAGATCTTAATCCTTATCAGTCCCTCTTCCTTTATTAAGATTTTCCTTGTTTTCAATGGTTAGTACCACGATATATGTCATCACTAATGAATATGTTGAGAAACAGAGCTTCCTTCTTAAAACACGTGAAGTTAAAAATGCATTTTCGACCCCTTAGGCAAGTCCAGAGGATAACCCACATGCCTTATACGCTGTAAAAAATCTTATAAGGCACAAGATACAGATAGTTTTTTTTTCTTTTTCTTTTTCCATTGTACATTGGAATTTTCCCAGTATAATTTCAAATACACATGATTACCAATCTTGATACTCAATGTGTCAACACCCTTCGTCTACCCTTACCTTCATTTTATTCCGCAACAGTTTATCCTTCGGTGTTCATGTAAATTCATTTCTCTTGATTATCTTATCATCCAAAGCTGTAGATTTTGCTTGACCGGGTAATTAAACTAGAGAGCTGTTGCAGCAGTGTTGGCTGACCGAGAAGCCAAAAAAAAAGCAACAGATATATCAGTCCCTAAGAGATTTTACCACGGCCGCACCGTCACCTAATCTGCAACAGTCCTAATTCCCCGATTATTAGCAACAGTCACAGAAGTGACACAATATGCAACGTTCATAGAAATTGCAAAATGACCTATGGAGCCTTTCCTCTATGCCTGGTACTTTCCCCAGGCCCGCAACCAAGAACTTTAGTGACCAACTCGCGCGTGACCCGGTTTTCTGAGCAAATTTTGAAACTTATTTTTTTTGGATTTCAATCAAATTCTTTTAAACTCATGTGTTAAAATTATCATCAATTGTCCTATGTAAAAATGGCGAAGAAAAACAACGTAAAATCAATGAAAACCGAAATAAGAAACTAAATCACTTGACCGAGTAATTAAACTAGATTACTGCTGTAGCTGTGTTGGCCGACCGAGAAGCCAAAACAAATGCAACAGATATATCAGTCCCTAAGAGATTTTACTACGGTCGCATCGTCACCTAATCTGCAATAGTCCTAATTCCCTATTCTTAGCAACAGCCACAGAAGTGACACAATAAGCAACGTTTATAGAAGTTGAAAAATGACCTACAGAGCCTTTTTTCTTCACGCGGTTCTGGCCGGCGCGTGACCCGGTTTTCTGAGCAAATTTTGAAACTCCAAATTTGTGGATTTGAATCAACTCAAAAATTCCTTTAAACCCATATGTGATAAAATGATCATCAACTGTCCCATGTCAGAATGGGAAGAAAAACAACATAAAATCGATGATATCGAAAAATTAAAATTCTAACAAACTTTTTTTTCTTGAAATTTCAATCCGAAAATTGTTATAGATAATATGTTGCATAACTTTTTTAAAATTTTTCAAGACATAATGATTGATAACTGTCTACTGCATAAAAATCGAAAGAAAACGGTCATGAATCGATCAACTTCGAGTTTTTTCTTTTGAACTTAATTTTGTGTATCACAAATCGTGACTGACAGTTTTAAACCTTCTCATCACATAGAAGGCATCCTTAACAGTCCGCCAATAAGATGCTAGTAATGTGGCTGCGTGGATAAAATGCCACACAAATCCTCGAACAGTATAATATTAGTTGAAGTATGATACCGTGTGTGTATATATAGTACCAACTTTCTGCCCATAGTAACCAAGGTGACCACCACCCTTTAAGTTTATTTTTATGTATCATTGTTTGCACCCCATTTAGCTAATATTAGTTAAAGTGTGATACGATAAACCGAATCTTCTAGTTAATCTAAAATGATATGCAAGTGGAGATATCTATCTTGAACAGTATACGCAGGGGGAGCGGGCAGAAATCTGTACATGAAGGTGCAACAGTATGCAGGTATTCATCTATCGAATTTAATTTTTCTCTCAACCAAGTTTAATTAACAACGAATATAGAAGTCGGGAAGCGTTACGAAATCAGCAACGCATTAAGTTGCTAAATAATCGTTAACGACAATATTAGTTGTGGAACCCAACCAAACGTTTATTCTAATAGAACGGTTGCTGAAATTCATTTTCACCTTGCAACAATTCCAGAAAGAAAATATTATGCTCTATTTGACATCTGTTGCTAAGTTATTTAAGCAACGTCAAGTGTATATTTATTGTTTTAATTAAAATAACTAACATTTATAAGCGTTCTGTAAACATGGTAAAATATGCTCGATGTTGTGTTTACAACGGATATTTACAATTGCTTAAAACCAGAGCATCTGAAATAAGGCTTATTCCTTAGCAGTCCACGTCAGTTAGGACAACCTCCTAAGTCCTATGGTAGTTCTAATCTAGCATGCTAGTCGCAGAATAAAATAGCGTCGGGCGCTGGACAATTACAAGCAAGCACCTGGCGCTGGATGGAATAACGCTTGACCAGTCAAACTGGTTGACCGCGCTGAACCAAACAGTGCGGCGGAATTTCCCATATCAACTGCAACATCGACTTCTTCTCCATTTCTTCATCTTCTCTTATTTTCTTTCTCATTTCCTTCTTCATTGCATGATTCCATTCCATACGATTTCTTCGTCATTTCTTCAATTCGCTCTGTGGGTTTGTTCAGCAAAAAAATTGTGATCGTTTGAAGGTGGTTTGGGACGATTCCGTCCACGAAATCAATTGGGGTAAGAAATTTAAATTTTAGGTTTTAAGTTTTATGATTTTTGATGAATTGATGATTGATATTAGTTATTTAGATGATTTAGATGATATGTGTTAGTCTTGTATGATTTAATTTTATTATTTGTGATGATTTTTTTTTTTTTTGATTTAATTTGATTATTTGTGATGAAAAAAATATGAAATTTTGAATATTTGTGATGAAATGAATAATAATTTGTATGATTATGTTGTAGGTAAATTTGTATGAAAATTTGTATGAAATTTAGTTAGTCTTCTGATTGATATTTTTTTCATGTTCCTTGATTGTAGTATGAGTATGGATGATTTGCTAAACGGTTTGGATATAGTACCGGCAAAGAAAAATGATAGCCATGTATGCAACGATATTACGGGTGATCCTCGGAGTGCAAATTTTAGAAGTAGCTTGAAAGAGGTTGAAGCGTTTTATAAAATTGTAGTGAAAGGTAATCCGTTAGCACAACGATATTGTGATAATTGTGGGTTTTCTTCTGTTTTTGCGTTTGATTTCGCTAATGGGGATAGAGGCTTGGTTGAAGCCATAGCTGAGAGAGGGTGGGGAGAAACCAAGAGCTTTCATTTTCAGGAGTTTGAAATTGGCATCCTTCCTTTAGATTGGTACATGTTAACGGGAATTCCCACTAGTGACCCTAGTAAACGACCAGTAGCTATGCCGCAGTTTGGTAGTGATCTAACATATCCTGCTATGGATGATTTATATTTTTTTGATGTAAAAAATCATGGTACATGGAACTCTAAGAGTAGTTCAATATCCTTGGGTACCTTGAAAAACTACATTAAAAGTAGAGAAAACCAGGACAATATTGGATGTGTAGAGACATTGACATTAACATTCTTTCTTTGGTTTTTTGGTTATTTTCTTCTTGCGGATTCTAGTAGAAGAGTAGATAAATGTTGGGTTATATTGTTGCATAACTTAGATACAGTTGGGGAACATGATTGGGGTATAGCTTTGTTAGGTAATACCTATAAATTTCTTGACGAATGGTCAACCAAAGGTAAGGATTTATCTGGCATGGTTATGGTAATTGAGTATTGGTACTATTATTACTTCCGCAACATGCAAACTTTCTTTATCAGACACTGGGAGGACACCAGGATGTTTTTCCAAATATTTGTCTGTTCAAGAAGGCTAACATTATATAAAGGAAGAGAGGACAAGGAGGAAGCCAAAAGGATACGAGGAAACACTCAGTCCAGAGCAAGAGCACATATTGACACTAGAACAAGTGGATCGATAGTAAGTTTTATGTGGGAGAACATTATAACTACGCACTACAGTTATCCAGAAGGAGAGTTGTGTTTTTTGACATGGAAAAAACAAACACAAGAATTAGTTGTTACTTGGCTGAGAGACTCCATATGAAGATAACAGGTGATATTGTAGTCCCAGCAAATCCTCCAAATTTGCAATCATTTTTGGACAGAGAGATTGTAGATATAGGCGTCAATCGCTATTATGCAGTCACTAAGGATCAATATAACAGTTGGTGTAAGAAGAAGAGTGTTGGACTTTATCTCACTGAGTCATACCATGCACAGAACATCGATGACATAACATTGGGTAGCACAGCTGTTCCTCGCCATTTGTTTCCTAATCATCTTCCTCCTAACATGATGTCACAAAACTATACTTATGGCAAACAGAACGAGCCCCTGTTACAGCTGCCAGAGATAGATTTCACTTTACCATTTTCCTATGAAGCCGGCATAGAAAAACCAGTACTAGTTCAAAGGATTCCGTGTCCGTATAACTTTCGCCAGATGGGTTTGACGTTGGTAAATACATTTACATTTGTATGCATTTTCATTTTAAGTTTATTGAATATTTAACTAAATCTCTCTACTTTATACTTGTAGGAGGATTGATATAGGTTTATGGAACAACAGTGTTCATTCGATCTTGGAGTGCGACACTGCGTCGAGCTACAACTTCATGTTCCTCATATGGTAGATCTTATTCTTCTTCAATACCATCTGTCTTTTCCCAACAACCAAACAATCTAGAAGATCTCACATTGGGTGGTACATATTCACAATGGCCTACAGGTCAAGAATTTTACACTCATAGGTGTGAAGATGCAGCTACTACATCACAAGATCCATAAAAACATCACCAAAGCAATGAATTTACTGATGCGTTGATGGATGAAAGCGTTCCTAATGTTGTTTATGATACTCAATTCACCCAACCACCCCGTAATTTCTTTTGATTGAATGAAAGTACTTGTAGTGTTTATGAAAGTACTTGTAGTGTTAATGAAAACATATGGAGTGTTGTTTCTTTTTTATGGCATGCTTTAAGTGCTTTTTTTTAATGAAGTGTTATTTTTTTATGGCGTGTTTTAAGTGTTTTTTTTATGGAGTATTATATTTTATGGCGTGTTTTAATTATTATTATTATTTTTTATTAGTTTTTTTTTCTTTTTTAGAGTGTCTTAATTTTATGGTTGATTTATAAAAGCTTTTTGTTTACGTTATATTAGGTACATTATGCAGGGAGCTTTGAGAAGAATTTTGTTCGACCTTCCGGATGATGAAGATGATACTGAGACGAATGTTCTAGCAGTGGCTACGCTTTTGGAGTCACGGGGGAGGAAAGGAATACACAAACCCGTCCCGAATGAAGTGAAGACCCGTCAAAGGGTGCACAGAAAACATGTAGATGCCGATGCTCGTATGATGCAACAATACTTCAACTTCAATTGTAGGTATGGGCCAAAGAAGTTCAAAGGTCGGTTTGCTTTGCCTTGTCCCCTTTTACTGAGAATTTTAGAGCAAGTTTGTGATTATGACCATGATTTTCACAAAAAAACGGATGCTTGCGGTATTCCTGGTCATACTCCATATATGAAAATGGTTGCCATCATGAAACATTTTGCCAAAGGTATTGCACCAGATTCCTTAGATGATTACACAAAAATGGAATCAACCACTATCTACTATTATGATATGAAGTATGGATGCAATTATTTGGATTTATAATGGTCGATACATGTGTCAGCCTACCGCTCAAGATACAGAAAGTATTTTGGAAAAAAATAAAGCTCGAGGATTTCTGGGATGCTTGGTAGTGTCGATTGTTTTCACTGGGAATGGAGAGAATCTCCAATGGATCAAGAAGGATCCCACATGGGATATAAGTCATATCCCTCGGTTGTTTTGCAGGCGGTAGCTTCATATGATAGATGGATCTGGCATTCCTATTTTGGGTTGGGTGGGTAGAACAATGACCCTAATTTCTTGCATGCTTCGGGTTTGTTCGATAAACCTCCTTGTCATTTTCAAATTAATGGAAGAAACTACGACAAGGGGTACTACCTAGGAGATGGAACATATCCTATATATGGTTGCATAGTGCAAGCATACAAACCCGCCGCAAACAATAGAAAATCTCTGTTAGAGAATAGCTTGGTTGAACCCACCAAGCGTTGGTATGTCAATTTTGGTTGTCATATTTTAGTATCAAAACTCATCTAGAATCGCTTGATTAAATGCTAGAGTCAACTTCATTAAGGTTAGAATAGAAAGTCTAGGAATGTTGAGACATACAAGTATTACTCCGAAGACCTGAAGAATGAGAAGAAGTAACGACTACAACGACGACATCATCCTTCCACTTGAGGTTAGTAATATTGACCTGAACTTGTTTCCATTCCTAACGTATCTTTCAAGTCGTGCTATATTGAAAACATAACATACGAAGCTTGTATTTAAATAATACTCTAGTGGATAGACATGATCATAATAGTATGGTCATAGTATTAAGGAATTATATTACGAAGTAAAACGCTTATCTTTTGAACTTCTTAGATATGACATCGACATAATCTCGCATATAGTTTTATGATTATGTGTATGGGTTAATGGTGAAGATTTCATCCTAGGAAACAATATTGTACATTTTTTTAAAGGAAGTGAGTTCATGAACTTGTTTCATGAATTGAAAGGGAAATCAATAGATATATTGGTCTGGATATTCATTGCATATTCTTTGGATGACCGATATGTGTGAGTTGGTACAACCGATCTTAACTCAGGTTACGTATCTTGGTATAACCGATCACAATACCTAGACTTATGATTCGGCATGACAGGTTCTGGTAATTTGTGTAACCGATCCTAAGTAATCACCATGAGATGGTATGATCGATCCTTGTAATTGGTGTGACCGATTCTGGTATTGGTGTGACCGATCGTAAGAGTTTGTGTGACCGATCCTTGTAATTGGTATGACCGATCATAGTGACTAGTATGACTGATCACAAGTAGATACCATGTTTAGGTAGAACCGATCCATGTGATTGGTATAACCGATCTGAACCCATGTATGTGACTTGGTAGGACCGATCACAACTAACCATTGTGACTTGGTATGACCGATCACATAGTAGTCTTTGAATTTTGATAGAACCAATTCTAAACTTGTTTGGAAGTGTGGTAGAACCGATTCCAAGATGCAAAGCCAATTTTCCATGATTTACATATTTTCCTCATGAACTTGTGTAGATTCGGACTCAGGGTTTGCTTTCTAAATATGTCAACATACTTTGAACATGAGCATTAACTCTTATCATTTATTGTTCAAAGATATTCCTTGGTACTCAAGGTGATCCTGTACCGAAATAAATTGAGAATCTTTTAATTAAGGCTTTTGGTTTTATATGCTTTAATTACCAGCAATTATGCATAGCTCTAGAGAATAAAAATTAGTAATGTGCATTTACTAATTGGAGATTTTCTATGAGAGTTTTCAGAAAATATTGGACCATATTTATTGGAATTAGGAAAACCGAATTTGGGCATTCATTGCATATCTTGAGAATATTTTTAGTTTTGGAAGGTGTCCAAACATCCTTGGTCTATAAATACCTAAGTTTGAATTTCTATCAAACTATCCTAAGAGCTAGGAAAACTTCATTACTTGTTGTTTCCGGTGGAGCCATCTATTCGGAGAGGAAAGTATCCTAATTAAGTGAAATCTCTTACGATCACTCGTTTAAAGATTTCTATGGGATCAAGAAGGTTTACGAGTACCGTTGGTAGGAAACTAGATAATTGCAGTGTTATTAGTTTTCGGTTTTATTTGATTGACTAACGGTTGTTGAAACTTTGATTGCACCTAGTTTGTTTATTCTTGAGAATCTTCTCTTCTGATATAAGATTCACTCAGACTAGATAAAAGTATCGACGGGATCTTTAGAAATGTTGTTAGATCTAAAGACATCTTGTGATAATCCATTGTTAGCAGACTCCGTTTTGTGTGTGATTGATTACAAGAAGATTCAAATGGTGTTGTGCAGGTATTTGAAGGCAATAGAAGATTTGAAGACGAAGAAGAATTCTTATTAGTTTTCGTATCTTGTGGATTTAGTGAAAAAACCTTGATCGGCTGGGATCCAAATAGAATTAGTTTATTTTGGATATATCTGATTGATTAGTTGCGTGATATCGGCATTCTCTATAGTTTCTGTTTGAGATCTATATCGATTGAGTGCGAATCTAAACTTGACTATTTCGGTAGTTCTTGGATAGATTGATCTAACCAGAAAAAGGAGTTTATTAGATTAAACATAAGAGCCTTTGTCAACAACCCATCTTATGTTGTAGCAAGATTGATTAGAGTGGTTACCAAACAAATTCTTCCTTTGCTGTTTGGAATACGATCCAAAGGACTTGTTATTAACGTGCATGACTCTAAAAGTCGAAGGCGCAGAGATACTAAGGGAACTAAGTAGTTAGGGGTAGTCTGCTTGGTATCAACTATATGAAGTTGGTATTAGATTTTGTATAGCGGCTTAATTCTGAGAGTACTCAAAACTGGACTAAGTCCCAGGGTTTTTCTGCATTTGCAGTTTCCTCATTAACAAAATCTTGCTGTGCCATTTACTTTACCTTTCTGCATTATAATTTTTTTATTATAATTAAAGTAAATTTCACTTGTACGTTATCTCTGTAATACTTGATATTGATCGTATAGAGTTTCGGTTATTACCCAACCTATTATCAAGTACAAACTTTGTTGTCGTATCGTCTCGATCTTGTATCCATAGTCAATCACAGAAGTGATCTTGTTATTGCTTTGTCTCGATCTCCTATCCATAGACGATCATACGAAGTGTGAACCGAATTATCGTATTGTCTCGACTCTGTCCATAGGCGATCACATTCTAAAGAGGACTTATAAGTTGGTACACAAAATGTTATGGTCTATTTGGGTACCCTCGTCTTTTCAATTGGTATTAAAGCAGGCAAACACGAAAATATCTAACAATCTGTGTTTGGTGCGATCCATCCTATAAGAATGAATTCGAATTCTCATGAATCGATTTCAGTTAACATACCTCCAAGGTTTGACGGAACTAACTATTTATGGTGGAAATATGCTATAAAATCTTTTCTTCAATCTCGCGAATTTAATATTTGGTTATTGGTCGTTGATGGATATAATAGTATAAAAGTGGAAGGATCGGAAATTGAGTTTAAAAATTTAGTAGATCATACAAGTGAGGAAAAGGCATTTACAAAGCATAATTCATATGGTTTGAATGTTATTCTACATGCTGTAAGTAGAGATTTACAACAACATGTATCAACATGCCAAACTTCAAAGGAAGCTTGGGATAATCTTCAGATCGTATTCGAAGGTAACTTATCAAAAAAGGAAGCCATACTTCAAACCCTCACTTCTGATTGGGAAAAACTTCGTATGCATGATGATGACACCTTTGAAGAGTTTCACATCAAACCCTCTAAGATTGTTAATGCTTCTTTCTCCCTTGGAAAGACTATTTCGGAAAAAGGACATAATATGCAAATTCTCAGATCGTTACCATCTAGATACAAATCTAAGAAACATGTAATCACGGAAGTAAATGATCTTTCAACTCTTTCACGAAGCACACTTGTTGGAAAGTGAAAAATCTTTGATCATGAATCTCAATCTATTCAAGCTAAAGGAATTGCTTTTAAAGCTGAAATTTTTCCAAAAGCTCATGTGGAGAAAAATAGATTGTTAGATGATTCTGATGAATTGATTGCAGAAGATTTTGATGATGATGTAGATCTAACATTATCACTGATTACAAGACAGTTTCGGGATCTCTTAAAAAAAAGGAATAAGAGATTTGTAAAAGATAATCATCGTACTTCTCGCCCTCATGATCGAGTTCCTATCAAGAACAAAAAGGATCAAGAAGAAGATGATAAATATCAACCTTAGTGCTTCAAGTGTAAAGGTTTTGGTCATTTAGCTAAAGAATGTCCTAATCTAAGGAAATACACTGGAAGCAAGGAATTAGATGTAACTCTCGATGAGACTTCTGATTCATACATCTTTAAGGAAGAGTAAACAACTAGTATTGCACTAGTTGTTAATTTAATTCCCCCGTATTCCATTAGTGATTTAACCATTTTAAAAATGGGCATGTCTTCCGATGTTGAAAAATCATCTAATGGTGCAAGGAAAAATAAGACAAAGTGCAAAACTGTCTCAAAAACAAGGATTGCTAAAACATGCATATGCAATTCCAACCAATCTCCGAAAACTTTGTTAAATCGAGGTAACAAGAGAATCTATTTGAATCATACTTCACTAGATCAATAACATATTGTTTGTTCTAAATCCCATGATGAGAGAAAATATTGTACTAATACCACCTAACCTGTATTAGATTGCATCCTCACCTTGTGTGCCGATTATGTGTGTGAGGAAGCAAAAAATCAAGACACTTATGTGTAGTTTATGGGAATAAAAATCTAGTAGTTTAAAATATTTTATTTATAGGAATATTATATTTTGGTAGTATGAAACATATCTTTCAAGATTTATAAAGGATTCCTCTCATCCTATGGTCATTCCTTGACCGAACTATGAGTCAGGATCCGATGTCTTCTCTTGCAAAGGTGCTTGATCTAAAAGAGTTCTTTAAGAATAAGTTTGCACCATCTCTTGATGCTAAGAAACCAAAAAGAAAGATCAAAACAAAAGATTGGCTTAGCAAGAAGGAAAGAGAGAATATACTGAAGAAAGATCAGTGTATTGAGATATTGACATAATTCTGTGTTCAATCTAATACAGAATTACATGTCCTTGCAGAGTCCTTCACTAAAACTTCATAACTGCAAGAAATTCTGGTCAAGCAACAAGGTTATCTTCTTGAAGAAATTCACAAGCTCAAGATTGAGAGTAATAACCTGCCTTCCCCTAATACTGATATGAAGGATTAAGTTCCTCATGGAATAAAAATAAGATTAGATTCTTATTTAGAGAAAATAGACATCAATGTATTGATTTCTTTCGATATTTTTGTATAAGGTCTATTTGAATAAAACTCAATATTATTATGAATAAAATTATTATTTATATAACTTTTGTTTCATGTGAAAGTTTCTGATTGCATGAATGTTTATATTTTTTCCATGTGATTTCGGTTTTATGAGATGTCTAATTTAAGTTTTTATTAACCTTAATATTCGATCTCATATGGTGTATCCCTTATGATTTGTGTGGATATTTGATTTAGCGGGATTAAGTTCTATCCCATGTTGGTAGGCTTTATCAGAGGATCATAAGGTGTTCCGATTGAAACTCATATGTGAAAAGTCACAATATGTTGATATCAATTTATGTTTTCATAAGTTGTTTTTAGCATAACATATGTGTTTCGGGTTTTCAACTTTTGCTATTGGCACGCATTAGTTAAAACCGATTCAACCTTTCTCTGGTAAAGGTTGCTTGTTGTTGTTCTTTTGTTTTTGCGAGAGGATGACAACACACTGGGGGAATGTTCTTATTTGAACTTGCGCTTAATGATATATCTTTCTGGGGAGAAGTGGTTGCGGGAATTGAGGTAACGATTTTATTTATTAGTTAATTGTTTTTCCTGTTTAAGAAAAGCCTGTTTATATTGCATATATTTTTCTTTTTCTTAAAAAAATGTCGGCAAAACTGATATGCACCATTATTGTGTATGGATTGGTTTGTTTGATTCAATTGTGTTATAGCATAGTTCGGATGAACTCACCAAGCGTTACTATGTCAAGTTTGGTTGTCATATTTTAGTATCAAAACTCATATAGAGTTGCTTGATTAAATACTAGAGTCAACATAGTTTAGGTTAGACTAGAAAGTCTAGGAATGTTGAGACATACAAGTATTACTCCGAAGACCTGAAGAATGAGAAGAAGTAACGACTACAACGACAACATCATCCTTCCACTTGAGGTTAGTAATATTGACTTGAACTTGTTTCATTCCTAACGTATCTTTCCAGTCGTGCTATATTGAAAACATAACATGCAAAGTTGTATATACTGTACATATTGTATATAAGACTCTAGTGATGAGGCATGATCATAATAGTATGATCATAGTATTAAGGAATTAGACTACGAAGTATAACGCCTATCTTTTGTTCCAAAAAATTGTCTCTAAAGGATTTGTGTCATGAATTTTGCAAAAACTTCTCACCATGTCATTGTCTTTGGAAATTGAGTATCCAACAAATCCAGCCATGCTTGAATTGAGAATTTAGGAGAAGAAGTAAAGAGTGAAACTTCACAAGTTTAGGGTGGGATGCTTAAAAAGAGTTCATGTGTTGAGTTTAAATAGAGGTAGAAGTAATAATAGGAACCTAGATTTTACTAGCCTTTAGATCTGCGCTAAATGGTACAGCGCCTGGCGCTGAACCAAACAGCGCACCCTCGCTGAACCATTCCGCGCTTATTTTATCAGCCGTCGGATGAGAAAATAGCCGTTATTTTCAATGACAGGAAATGCCGCGCTATACCATTCCTCGCAGAAGCGCTGAACCATTCAGCACTAGCTAATTTCAGCCATCAGATAAAAAATGACCGTTAATATCAATGGTTCTGATTTACTTGACGTTTTAAATATCACAACTATATTTGCAGACAACCCTATAAATAGAGAACTACTTCTCCTTCATCCCTCACACCAAAATCAATTGATTCTTTTCGATCATTGATTTTTTTTCTTATTCTTCACATAATACAATTTTGTTCATACAAAATATGGCACACTTTTGTACAAAAGAGGATGAGGCACTAATTTTAGCTTGGATTATAGAAAGTGATGTGAATTTTAAGTTGTAGTGAAAGTGGTGAGTAAAGTTCGTTCAACTCGGGCTTGTGAAGGATTTTTGAGAATTAAATAAAATTGTTTCAATAATAATAAGAAAATACCGAGACTCTGGATTCCACCATTGACCAATTAATTGATAAACTCTAATCAATATTCATGCAATATTCTTCTTTAAAGTGATTCTAATATTTTCCTCTAATAGATTTTTGAAGTAGTAGTTGTAATCACAAAGCATGAAACATCAAAATTTGTTCCATCAAAACAACTCACAACTACTCAATAAAAATCAATTTTTCTTTTAAGTTCTATGCAAATAATCATGTAAAATAATTACAATAAATAATTAAAATAGAACTATACCACTTTTCATGGAACAATGGCTTCCTCCGTCGCCTCGGCTAAGAGGTTTAGCTCCTCATATTAATCGTGTTCTCAAAATACATGTTTATGGATCAAAAATTGATTACAAGGGAGAAAAGGGTATACTGTAGTCGCTGAAAGTCTAATACAGAGGACGGAATCGTTGCTGAAGGGCTTCGGTGACTACAGGATGATGCGACCGTAACTCGTTGTCACTGAAAATAAGTCAGCCTCTGCAGCTTACTTTTTCCGTTGTTCTGTGTTCTTCGTCTTCTCCGGCAACAGCAGCAGCAGCAGAACCCGATCTTCTTCTAATGATTTTTCTGGCTTCTCTAAGGCTCTAAACTTTCCCCTAAGGTCTTGGTTACCTTCCTAAGACTCGTCCCAACCTTTTTATACACCACAGGCTCTCTAAATCCGTCCAAAAATCTTCTTTTTTTCCTCCACAGCAAATCACGATAATTCCTTTTTCTCATCACTTGCACGTCTTCTCAATCAATCCAAGCTGTCCAAACTCTTCTTGTGATAGAAACAAATCTCTAAGAAGAGTTTTCTTCCTCTTCTTTACGTAAATTTCCATAAATAAACCAAGAAACTTGCCCAAAATAAACCGTGATATTTTTAACCTTTTTTGCACCTCCAATTCGAGTTCTAGCCACTTTGGATCCATTCCAACACCCTTACCTCACCTGTTAGGTCCATAGGAACGAACTCAATCAAATTCAGCCCTTTAATCTCCCTAAAAATCGATCAACAATCCGACCCAAAATCCGTCTGTTTTCTGTAAATTTTCCCGCCAATATTCTGTTTTTGAAAATGTGAAGAAATGTGACCTCCCCCTATCCAGTCCCGGTCTGTGCTTAGCAGCTGCTTGGAAATGGGTTACCCCTTATCCAAAGTGAGAGTCCGAATAGCAAATGTCCTCCCAGGAGCCTTTAACAACTTTTCGAGCCAATTTTGCCGTAAAAGCCTATTTTTCCAAAAACACCTACAAGGGATAAAATACCAAAATTAGTACAAAAATGGGTACTAACACTATACATAAAAGAGATGAAAATAAACACATAAATGCGTCTATCAAATACCCCCAAGCTTATTATTTGCTAGTCCCGAGAAAATTAAAACTACAAAATAAAATCCTAACTCACTGTCGCAGGCATCGTCGGTTGCACTTAGCATGTGCAACAAGCCTTTAAACCCCTAGGTGGCCCTAGTGGCCGAGTTATAGTCTCGGGAGGGTTTATCAGAGGTGTACCCACAAAACCTTTACTCCAGACCCTAGCTATCTACACAGAACCTTGGAATGCACTAAAGAACCTCCTTGGTTGGCATACTTATTGATTACGGGAGGAAGTACCCTGATGCGAAATTCCAATTGTTGTATACAAGTTTGCACTCGAGTATACTAAAATTCATATATAAGTGACAGAGCTCTACTAAGATAGTTGCACTATGGACATCAATATCCGGAGTCAACAAATCACATGGAAAGATTAAGAGATGGATATAGAAAAACATAGTTGGTTTCGATGTTGACTAGGTGAACGGTGTTTTCTCATATCTGTCTGAAGGCCTCCACCAAGATGAACCTATCCTAATGGACTGAGATACCGGTCTGACTAATATCAACACAACTGGCATATACAAGGGAACCAGTGGTCGATAATCCTAATTCTAGATCAACTCGTCTGGCATATACAAGGGAACCATCGGTCGATTTATTGAACACACATTTATTATTTAATTTTTAATTTTTAATTTTTTAGAACTAACGACATGATTAGATCTTGTGGATCCAAGCACATGCTTCTTGTCAGCAGACTACATGGTAATTCCCTTGGATCCTGCATTCCATGCTTGTTTAGGCGACGGAGACAGGGAGAACACACACATATTGCTATCCAAGTGTTATTTATTCCGATTGGTCTAATTGGTCTGGTCTGGCATTCCACGCTTTTTTTTTGGTATCTCAATCACTCTATTTCACCCTAGCATTGGTAACAACTTGAATCGTGAGCCCCACCTAATCACTTAGAGAAACATATTTTTAAAAGAAAAGAAAATAAAAATAGAAATGAAAAGGACTCAACGAGATATGGCGAAACTATCATGTTATTTCTAACACCTGAGCTCTGTGCTTTTATGAATAGACTCTTATAGATGTTTCCATCTAATCAGATTGGTTCCTCAACTCCTAAACCAAAATGCTTCCATCCACTTAGATTGGTTAGTGCCATCCTTAATAAGCATAAATTTCTAGGCTCTGGAGTTTATAATGCAACTAAAAAGTTTCTCCCATACCCCCAAACTTAAATCTAACATTGTCCTCAATGTTCTAAAGATAAAATTAAAAGCATGAACAAGGAGAAACTGTTACCATTTGAAGAAAAAGAGTTAAGGAAAGATATTACCGTGTTGCATGAACCATGGGTTACCTCCCAAGAAGTGCTAAGTTTAAAGTCTTCAGCCAGACATCAAGTACCATGAAATGGCTAATTACCTTTCAAATCATATATCAGTAGTCGAAATAACTGTGGGTCATCAGAACCAAATAGCAATGCCACTAATATGAGACAACTGCACAGGATTAAAAAAATTAACAGATGGAGCACAACCTGATCTAAACTCTCTTTCAAGACAACTGGGTTTATCTGTGACACCCTCTTAGGCTTCATGTGAGTGTTTTGACAAACATATTTTTCCGAACTATGAGTTCCCACTTCCCGGACGGTATCAGGAGGATCAGGTTGTGGAGTCGGGACAGATTCAAGTAATATCTCAGGCACACTAGACTCGAGTCCCAAGTTAGGGACTTCTAATAAAGATACTTGACCATTACTACCCCCAAAATTAGGGTAGTCAGTATTCTCAGACAAACCTCTAATTATTGCTTGAATTTCCGGATCTTCAGAGTCTTTAAAATAATCAAGAGCTTCTTCCAATTCTCTACCCCCAAACTTAGAGTCATCATTACTCCCAGAAAGACCTAACACTAATGACTGAATTTCTGGGTCTGTAGAGTCCTTAAAATATTCGAGAGCTTCTTCTAGTTTTAAAGTTTGGTCATCTATCTTACCTAAGATAATTGTCTCATCAAATTATCCTATAGAATCACCAAACAAAGTGTCGTCCCAATTATCCTGAACTAGATCCTGAACCAAAGTACTAATCATATTCACTTCCTCTAAATCATCAGAAGGTTGTCTAGTAACATTAAAGATATTTAGTTCAGTGGTCATATTACCAAAGGATATGTTCATAAGTCCGGTCCTACAGTTGATAACGGCATTAGACGTGGCTAAAAATGGGCGACCTAAAATCACCGGTATTTGATTCTCTGGGTCAGGGACAGGTTGTGTATCTAGGACTACAAAATCTACAGGATAAATAAACTTGTCGACCTCAATAAGAACATCTTCTATCACACCACGAGGAATTTTAACAGACCTATCAGCTAACTGCAGTGTTATCTTGGTGGGGTTCAATTCACCAAGTCCCAGTTGTAAGTACACATGGTACGGAAGTAAGTTCACACTAGCTCCTAATTCAAGTAAAGCTTTTTCTACCCTTTGTTTTCCTATCGTGCAACCAATGGTAGGGGCACCTGGGTCTTTATACTTAGGAGTTGTGGTGTTCTGAATGATCGAACTTACATGACAGGCTAAAAAGGCTTTTTTAGGGACACTAAGCTTTCGCTTTCGCGTACACATATCCTTGAGGAACTTGGCATAAGCCGGAAGTTTCCTAATTGCTTCTAGTAACGGAAGGTTTATGGTAACTTTCTTAAAAACCTCCATAATGTCATTAAAGTTGGATTCATTCTTTGTTGGTACTAGTAGCTGTGGAAATGGGGTTCTAGGTAGAAAATCAGACCTCCCAGGGGCCGAATTTACATCATCAGAAACTTTATCGGTCTCTTCAGCTATGGGTGGTCCTGAGGGGTGAGATCCTGAGGGTTGAACTACAGTAGGTTCACTATCGGGCATGGTTACCTTGTTGTCTACAATTCTACCACTCCTAAGGGTTCTAATAGCATTCAATTGTTATATATTTACTTCATGAACTCCTCTAGGGTTGGGTTGTGTTTGACTAGGAAACCTACCTTTTTCTCTCAAAGACTCATTTATCAAACTAATCTGGGTTCTCAACTCAGAAATAGCCTGACTATTTTCTTGTCCTATCTTGTTACTAACTTGTAGACTTTGTTCTACTGATTGCTGAAGTTTTGCAGTTTGTTGAGTTAACAACACGATGGACTCCTCTAGGCTTAGGATTCTCTTATCCGACTGATTCTGAAATTGAGCTGGCCCTGAAGGATTCTTAGCATAACTAAAATCTGGGGGAGCATTAGAGTTATTAAACTGACCTTGATTCTGGCCCTTAGACCATGAAAAGTTCGAATGGTTTCTCCACCTAGGATTATAGGTTTCTGAATATGGGTCAAATTTCTGACGATTATCGAATCTAGTTTTATTATAAAGAGCATTGGCTTGCTCTGCATTATTCTGGCCTTCCCAAAAAGGCTCCAATCTACCACTAGTGTGACCCATTTCTAGAACTTCTAACCTTTTAGCTATCGCTGCAATCTTAGCATCTGATTCAGAGCCTCCTTCTACCCTATTAACGTTTCCTCTGTTTAGAAGAGTCGTTTTCCGGGGTTCCCTACTATTTTCCCATAGTTGGGTCTTTTCGGTGACTTCATTCAAAAATGCCATTGCCGCATCAACAGTTTGGTTCTCAAACCCACCTGTACACAAAGCTTCAACCGTGGATATTGTGGTATAATATAAACCCTCATAAAGGATCTGAACTAGCCTAACCTTTTCTAAACCATGGTGAGGACATTGTGTTAACAAATCATTGAACCTTTCCAAATACCTATACAAAGATTCTCCCTCTTGTTGTGAGAATGTGCAGATTTGCGTCCTAATAGACGATGTCTTATGCCTATGGAAAAACTTATTGAAAAAGGAAAATGTAAGTTGTTCATATGTTTCGATTAACTCAGAAGTCAAACTATACAGCTACGATTTGGCTTTATCTTTCAGGGAAAAGGGAAATAACCTAAGTTTCAAAGCATCATCATCTAAGCCTCTAATTCTTAGGGTACTGCAAATTTATTCAAAATCCCTAACATGGAAATAAGGGTTTTCATTTTCTTTCCCTAAAAAGATTGGGAGCATCTGTATGGTCCCAGGTCTAAGCTCATAATTGGCTTCTGTGTCAGCTAACTTAATACACGAGGGACGAGTGGTCCTAGTCGGATTCAACAAAGCTTTCAAAGTAGCCATTTCTGGTTCTATCGGAGTATTGGAGATTCTCTCTTCAGTAAAAGGAGTACGTTCAAAACAGGACTCTCCGAAAATCGGACCTTCTAGGTCAAGGTAATCGAGACGCTTTGAACTGCTAGGTTTTTCTTTAAAAAATCTACCTAGGGCGTCTCTCTTACGTTCAGGCATACACACGAATTTCCTAAATTGGAAGGGTAAGCAATCGCAAAACAAGGACGACTCAACCAAATCAACCCTATTGATTTCTAGCAAACAAAAAGCATGGTGGCTCCACTTAGATTGTTTCTAGACCAGCTTCTACTCTTCCAAGAGGCAACTGGGTATAATTTTAGCAAACCTCGTAGGACTATCCGAATAAAGTGAGTTGAAGAGAAGTAGGAGAAGCTCAGAGGAGCTTTGATACCCCTACCTCTTTGGCAACGCTTCCTTGGGTTACAAGGCGGCTCTAATCGACTTACAGTAATCTTCCTGAACTTTGAGTTAGGCTAACAAAATACCCAATACGATCCTTTTGAACGACTTTCCTACAAGCTCGTTACCCTATCGGTCTCGTTCTAGTCAATATTTTAAGCTTAGGTTCGCGTTCGGTATCGTTTTCCTAAGGAGGGCAAGAAGAGAACGGTGATGAAATCCGAACCCTTATCTTGTATGGCCAGGCCTTGCCCTTTACTAGAAAAGTAAATATCCGTATTCAGGTCCTCAGCAGATATGCACCTTAAGGAATACAGTAACTCGCTGACAGGGGATTCGCGAGTGTTCAGAACCTTACCTCCCGTTCCAGACGGGGGATGAATTGGTTGTAGTCGACTCGGGCCACTGACTCCTGTGTCAGTGTACGAACCCAAGGTGCAGAGACAATATCGTAATTGTCCTCCTTCTCTGCAAACAGTTTTATAATTAAAGGATACCCTTCCGTAGGGTATATAAAAATTAAAATTAAAAATAGTGTCCAATGTCCAAAAAGTCCAAAAAAAGAAAGGAAAAATTACAAAATAATAAAATAATAAAGAAACCCTAATACAATTTTTTTTTCTAGAAATAAAATAAAATAAAATAAACAAAACCCTAAAAAAAATAAAAAATAAACTAAAAAAAATAACTAAAATAAAGTTGTCTTCTTTTCCGTTCTTTTCGCTTTAATCTTTTGCTCCAATTCTTTACGAAATCACCAAACTCCTTGGCTCAATTTTTTCCTTTACGTTCCAAAACCTGTAGACAAAAGACAAATACCCAAAAACGTAAAATAGAACAAAAATAAATAAAAATAAAAATAAATATAAAACCCTAAAAGCAAGTCCGCGTCGGCGGCGCCAAAAATTGATGTGAATTTTAAGTTGTAGTGAAAGTGGTGAGTAAAGTTCATTCAACTCGGGCTTGTGAAGGATTTTTGAGAATTAAATAAAATTGTTTCAATAATAATAAGAAAATACCGAGACTCTGGATTCCACCATTGACCAATTAATTGATAAACTCTAATCAATATTCATGCAATATTCTTCTTTAAAGTGATTCTAATATTTGCCTCTAATAGATTTTTGAAGTAGTAGTTGTAATCACAAAGCATGAAACATAAAAAGTTTTAAAACCTAGCATGTTCCATCAAAACAACTCACAACTACTCAATAAAAATCAATTTTTCTTTTAAGTTCTATGCAAATAATCATGTAAAATAATTGCAATAAATAATTAAAATAGAACTATACCACTTTTCATGGAACAATGGCTTCCTCCGTCGCCTCGGCTAAGAGGTTTAGCTCCTCATATTAATCGTGTTCTCAAAATACATGTTTATGGCTCAAAAATTGATTACAAGGAAGAAAAGGGTATACTGTAGTCGCTGAAAGTCTAATACAGAGGACGGAATCGTTGCTGAAGGGCTTCGGTGACTACAGGATGATGCGACCGTAACTCGTTGTCACTGAAAATAAGTCTGCCTCTGCAACTTACTTTTTCCGCTGTTCTGTGTTCTTCGTCTTCTCCGGCAACAACAGCAGCAGCAGAACCCGATCTTCTTCTAATGATTTTTCTGGCTTCTCTAAGGCTCTAAACTTTCTCCTAAGGTCTTCTTGGTTACCTTCCTAAGACTCGTCCCAACCTTTTTTTACACCACAGGCTCTCTAAATCCGTCCAAAAATCTTCTTTTTTTCCTCCACAGCAAATCACGATAATTCCTTTTTCTCATCACTTGCACGTCTTCTCAATCAATCCAAGCTGTCCAAACTCTTCCTGTGATAGAAACAAATCTCTAAGAAGAGTTACCTTTCTCTTCTTCACGTAAATTTCCATAAATGAACCAAGAAACTTGCCCAAAATAATCCGTGATATTTTTAACCTTTTTTTCACCTCCAATTCGAGTTCTAGCCACTTTGGATCCATTCCAACACCCTTACCTCGCCTGTTAGGTCCATAGGAACGAACCCAATCAAATTCATCCCTTTAATCTCCCTAAAAATCGATCAACAATCCGACCCAAAATCCGTCTGTTTTCTGAAAATTTTCCTGCCAATTTTCTGTTTTTGAAAATGTGAAGAAATGTGACCTCCCCCTATCCAGTCCCGGTCTGTGCTTAGAAGCTGCTTGGAAATTGGTTACCCCTTATCCAAAGTGAGAGTTCGAATAGCAAATGTCCTCCCAGGAGCCTTTAACAACTTTTCGAGCCAATTTTGCCGCAAAAGCCTATTTTTCCAAAAACACCTATAAGGGATAAAATACCAAAATTAGTACAAAAATGGGTACTAACACTATACATAAAAGAGATGAAAATAGACACATAAATGCGTCTATCACAAGCAACGATCCGATTAGAGGAAAAGATCAAAAAGGTTCACATTTTTTGAGGAGGATTATGGAAGAATTCATTAAAAGATATCCTAATGGTGGAGAGGGGGACAAAAAGTCATTGCAATCAAGGTGTAACACGTTGAGATCAGTAATGAGGAAATATATTTCACACATTAGACCCTACTTCCGAAACAGACCTACGGGATTGACAGTCCACGATTATGCAAGTACCTGAAATTTTTTTGATGTTTTTTTTTCCATTTAGGTCTCTTTCTTTCTTTCTATAAATTTTTTATTTCTTTCTTTCTTTCTTTCTTTTTTTCTTTCTCTAATACATTTTTTCCCCAGTACCGTCTTGGAAAACAGAATTATGAAGAAGAATATAAGAATCCTTGGAGACATGAATCGGTTTTCCATCTCCTGAAGACCTATCAACCATACTACAATCCAGAGGTGAATAATAATGATGGAACTACTTAAAACACTCAACCTACTCAAGACAGTCAACCTACTCAAGACAATGAAGCTGGTACTTCCGCTCCAATAACTATGGATGAAGATTTGGAGGATATGGCAATGTTTGGTAGCTCACCATCTACTACTGGTTCTTAAACCTCAGACATATCTCGCAGAAGACGTTATTTCGAACAGACAGATGATGTTAGAGGTGCAGGGAGAGATTATTCAAAACGAAGGGCTAGTGAGGCTAAAGCATCGCAGAGATCAGATGACAAAATGGCGGATTGGGAGAAACCCCTCTACAAAAAGTGGGAGAAACCCCTCTACGAAATGTGGAGGAACGAGATTTTGGTCCGTAATGGCTTAGAACCTATCCCCTAAATTAAAGTGATATATTAGTAATAAGTTAAGTTATTAGAAGTTCATTTTTAATTTTTAATTAGAAGTAGAATTTCAATTTCAATGTACTTTTTAAATTTTTAGAAGTAGAATTTTAATTTCAATGTACTTTTTTTAATTTCTTCAAAAAAAATTATAACCTTGTTTGCAATGTAATGAAAGAATTCCTTAGTTTGGTAAATTTTCAAATTTTGAAACAAACAACCGTTGGAACAAATTGTCAAACATTTCACAATTCAAAATTTGAAAACATAGCCGTTGGTGGTGTAAATTAGGTGTAGGAAAAAAATGGAGCATTTCAAAATTTGAAATTTGAAAAAAATAGTCATTGGTGGTGTAAACTAGGTGTAGGAAGAAAAGGTCAAACTCGGGTTGCGTTGTATGGTTCAGCGCTGAAGAGATGCATGTTTCCATTCAGCGAAGACCCACAGCGCCCAATGGTTCAGCACAGATACCATGGAATATTCTTCCCCGCGCTGATCCATTCAGAGAAAAGCTAAACTTTGTTGTGCTGAACCATTCAGCGCAATTATCTCGCTACTACTTCACATGCGAGCAAATGCCAGGAGAGAGAACTAGTGTTAACAAATAGACAACACTTTTTTTTTTGAACCGCAACACTTTTTGGCTAGACTAGCAGCAAAATCCAGTTCATAAGACTTCTAAACATCCCCAAAAGGTCGATTTTGTGCGGTGGATATTGCTTATAATCTAGGGATTTGTTTTCAATTAAGTCAAAAAAAATTCCATCCAAGCACAATTAACATAGGATATGGCCAAAATTTCACAATGTTCAAACTTTCCAAAAGTGAATCGTCAACTTTGCATGGATTTTGATATAATTTTTGTGTTAGATCATGAGTTTTATTTAATTAACAACAAAATAAAGTAATTATTTTATTTTATTAAATAAAGTTTTATTTAATTAATTATTTATTTATTTTGTAATAGTTAGATCAGAACTAGTAGTAAAACACCAAGGTGACAAAATGTGAAGTACAAAAACTCCATTCAAATGTTGGGATCCATTAAAACTCCATATTAAACAAAAATGATACAAAAACCCAAATTTTAAAAAATTGTTATAAAAAACCCAAAAAAAATTGGTTTCATCAAATTCTACGATGAAACCTAATTTGGTTTCATCTTATTTTTGCCTTTTTTTTAATCATGAAACCGAAGATTTTAATGATCAAACATTAAGTTTACGATGAAACCAAATTTTGGTGGTACTGTTTCTAGTTAGTGGTGGTAGTGCTTTTTATGGTGATGGTAGTGCTTTTATTTTTGCCTACGTAATGTGGGTTGTGCAAGGCGTGGCAGGCCGGCGTAAAAACTATGCTAAATCTTTTAGGAGATTCTCTCTCTAGCCTACCTGGTACTTGTTACTGGAAAAAAGCTTCGGTTCTCGGTTCTCGGTAGTGCTAGTATTTGTTGGTGGATGGGGTGTTGGTTTCTAGTAGTGGTAGTTAATGGTGGATATGGTAGTGGTGGTTGGTGATCGTGGTGGTTGGTGATGGTAGTGCTGGTATATATTGATGGTGGATATGGTGGTGGTGGTGGGTGATGGTAGTGGTGGTGGTCGGTGATGGTAGTGGTAGTGGTGGATATTGATACAAAAACCCCAAATAATATGAATATTTGGGGGTTTTGTGTTACTTAAGCTCCAACAACATACTACTATATTAATTGAACAAGTTGTTGTGCTAGCCTACCAGTGAGCCTCATGGGTAACCTAGCCAAGGGAGCCGAAGCGGATGGGGGCTGAGATTGTGTCACAAGGGGGACAAACTAACTCTACCTTCTATGTTAATTTCTGCAATATTACGCCATTGGGGGCTCGAACCTGGGACCTCCTGGAATGCATCAAACTTTGGGAAACGGGCATGACTAGCTGAGCTAGGTACCCGTTTTTATTCAAAGAGGTTGGAATCCTATAAACTAGAACTTGCGTGGTCCAATCCATTGACAAAGTGATCATGTTGCTTGGATTCTGCAATTCATAGGTTGCAAAAACGAAAAGCCTTGATTCATTGCACACTGATAAGGACAAACATACATCCGAATGAAGCAAACTGGGTACTAGAAAAATGAAGCACAAACACACGCGCACACACTGTTTAGATAAGAAACGCAAGCAACACTTAAAAGAGTTTCATCTTCTAGGATTTAGAGACATGCTTCATGCTTGATAAACATGTCTTCTATGATCTAGAGATATGCTTGATGAACAAATCCAACTCTTCAGTTGAACTCATCCCTTCTTCTGGTAATACAGATTTCCGAAGAGCCAGACTCAATTCCTCTGCTCGCCTTTTCATGTCCTTCCCATCATCCGAATCCATCAGTTTCCTAACCACATTTTCAATCACAGTTGCAGAAACCATGTCGTTTCTATTTACCCATTCCTGGATAAAAACGCCAACTTTTAACACCTCGGTCACCAGCACAGCGTTCCAGGGGTGGTCCGAGTGCATAGGCCAAACTGCCATAGGCACACCCATGCCTAAACTTTCCACGACAGAGTTCCAACCACTATGGCTTAAAAAACCTCCTGTTGACGGGTGTGCCAATATCTCAACTTGTGGCGCCCAATCCCGCACTATCACACCCATTCCTCCTTCGGTGATCCTCTTCTCAAAGCCAACGGGTAGACCAATTCTCCGGACTTCATTATCGTTTCGATCTGCTTCTCTAAAAACCCAAATAAACCTATGTTGACTGCATTCTAGCCCCTTTGCGAGTTGGTCTATTTCTTCCTCTGATAATGTCGTTGCAGTTCCAAATGCTACGTACAGAACCGAATTTTGAGGTTGTGTATCTAGCCATTCTAGGCATTTGTGGCGAGGCTTTAGGGACGATGCTGACGACTTCTGCGATGACCCTCCAACAGCTATTAATGGACAAGAATTATCTGGCAGTAGTCGTCCTACTAATGGTCCAAGGCACCACAAAGTCGTATTCCCTCCTTGAAAAGGCGGGACAGATAATAATATGTCGATGAATTTACCTTCTAGAGGACGGCATGAGTTATATATATAACCAGAACTTATCTGTGATGACAGTTTTACCTGCGGGAGCATGAATTGTTCAAAAAACCCGTCAAGTAGGCAGCCATCTAGCGTCAGTTGATGCGAATACTCCTTAAGATACTCAAAGCTAGGCCAATTTGGTCGACCAAAAATTTCCCATCTGGTATATAAGGCAGTGAAAATCGTAAAAGGACTGAAACAATACACTTCTAAATTGTGAATGTTGGCTGATGAGGAGGCTTTCTCGACAGCGAAAGCCATGAAACAGTCGTGAACCAGGACAACCCTTTGAGCAGTGGCTGAGAGAGAGCTTAAGAGTTTGGAAAGGGGCTGGTGGAAGTTCACTACGCCCTCAAAAGTGGGTGCTAGCTGGACTGGTAATTTGTTGGAAGCATTTGGATCAGGAGGAGGTGAAGGGAACGAATGAATCCCCAGATCATGAAACTTGATTGGGTTGGTAGTGGAAAGATTGCCCCCTTGCACTCGCTGTGCTATTTGCTGAATGTTCACGGTTGTACTAATAAAATGAACGGGTATCCCTCGTGCCGATAAGAGACGGGATAAGTGTACTACTGCGCTGAAATGACCTTGGGTTGGAAAAGGAAACATCACGACTACCACCGGTTCTAGTGGTAGTAGTGTTGATGTGACATTATCATGATCTTGTTGATGAGCCATAAATGGTGTTTGTTCTGATATCGAGCTCAAATTAGTGACTGATGATAATCAAGTGTTTGGATGACATTTTGGCTTCGATGTGCCTAGGTACTTATAATGTATTATTTCGAAAGGCGATAAAATTAAAAGATTGGCATCGAATAGTTTGAAGACAACAAACTAGGTAATTATGCATGCATCCCTGTCTTTTGTCTTTTGTCCGCATTAATTGCTGCTGGTGGCAATTCATTAAAAAACGTCGTTGCAAGTAGATAAAACACTTATCAAGTGGGTCGCCTCGCCCAAACTATCGAGTTACCATCAAAAAAAAAAACAAAAAAACATTTCTATTTATTTTTTCCTTAATTCTTTAAGGAATGGATGGATGACACTCAAAATAGACTTCTTTAAAGCTTTTGATTGTGTTCGGTGGAATTTTCTGTCAAACATTTTGCACTGTCTTGGTTTCAGTACTCATTCGATTAATCTTATTCATACCCGTGTTAGCTTGATCTCTTTTCAAGTTCTTGTAAACGGTTTTCTAACTGATATCTTTTTTTTCACCAGGGGTCTTTGGCAAGGGGATCTTCTTTCCCCTACCTTTTTATCATTGTCCTTGAGGTCCTTTCTAGACTCTGTTAGAGCATTGTTCGGTCGAACTCACAAGTGTTGCTATCTCAAGCTTGTTGTCAAATTTAGTTGTCAAAACTATATCTGGATTTCTAGCCTACAGTTAATTAAGTCTCGGATTAGGATAAAAGATGTAGTTGAGAAACGGACATCACGGCAATCATCATTGTGTTCTACCGTTTGAAGGCGAAGATCAACCGAAGCTTTTGGATAACTTCCTCAACAAAAGGTAAGTGAAGATTGAACCACTTAATTCTCAAATTATATTCACCTTTCTATCTTTGATACGTTGTCGCGTAACTAATTAGACCATCGTAAGCATATAAAGAATTCTGAGTCAAGATTCTTCTTGTAATTAGTCCTCGAAATATGACTAAACTTAATGAACATTTCATACTTGATGAATTTCAGTTAAAAATAATTTATTGTTCGCAATCAAAATCATGATTAAAGATTATCATTCGAAAATAACCTGGAACAGTGATATGCGTCGTTGATGTTATTCGGGAATGTTTCGAATCAATTTAGGGAAAATATAGAACTACTATAAATTCGGATACAACACAGTGTATATATCAGTCTTACAAACTGGGAAAACTGTTATAAGTGTGAAGCCGTAATACATGTACTCAGTAAACGTAGCGGAGTAGCTATATGTCGACAAATAGATTTTTGGAACACATATTAGTATGCACACCTTTAAAAGTCTGTGAACTCGTGAATCCGGACCAGTACGCAAACCAGTGCGCGTACTAGAAAAAAACTGTTGGTTACGGAATCGATTTGGTATCCATACCGGTACACGTTTCAGAAAATTTATGTGATCTCCGGAACTTGGTTATGTTTAAATGGTATCCATATCAGTACGCATACCGAAAAAGTTCTGTGTTAACTCCAGAACTCGGTTATGTTTAAATGGTTTACATATTGGTACACGTATTGAAAAAGTTCTGTTAACTACGGAACTCGGTTATGCTATAAAGTATACATACCGGTACACGTACCATAACATAACTGTTCACGAACAAGTTAAGTACTTGTACCTTGTACGCCTACTTACCATGTCGATTAAATTCATTTTCATATAAAATTATTTCTCTGAGATAATTAGCATTTGAATAATCTTTATTTATTAAAACACCATAGACATATTTGATCACTTTATTGTGACTCGAATTAAGTCTTAAGTGTTTATGAAAATGCTCAAGCTTATAATTTAGTTGGCTAGCTTCAGCTAACCATTCATGAGTGTTGTCTTGTACACGGTTCGGTTACGGCTCATCCTCCAGAGTGTATATCTTGATTATGTAAATAAGATTCAAAGATTCATCTAGCGGTGGATATTGTTTGCTTGGTTCCAAAGCTATCTTATCTTAAACCTAAAGCAATCTATGCTTTGAATGTCTATATAAAGAGGAACCTCAAACAACTGGGATCTTTGAATACCGACACTACTTCTCTTGGTGTGTCCTAGTTGTAAAACTAGATTCGTCCGCTTCCTATAACTTTTTTAGGGTTTAGCGACTATAAAGATTTCATAGGGATTCGTGAAGCCAGGTCCAGATATTGTTTATCTGATAACTCGAGTATCCTGATCTTGATTGACTGTTAAGCAAATCACTTGATCAAGATATATAGTAATCATCAAAGTTCTCTTCATCTTAGACTTTTTTGATTCCATAAGTGTAATACTTGTGAGGTGAATAATAATCTAGGATGCACTTCGAGTTGCATAAGTCCGGATTTTGAGGTTAGCTAGACTTTTTCTATTGCTATCAATTTCCATCACCTTAATCTTTGATCAAAAATTAAATCATATATATATATATATATATGCTTATCTGGGGGAGGTAGATTGGTTCAAAGTCTTTAATTGAGTTGAAACAATTCTTAGTTGGTGTGACGTCAGCTAAGGAAATCAATTGCGCGAACGGTTAAATTCGGTCTTAACTACATTCCAGTCCGAAGTTAATTGGTAGTAGGCTAGTGTCCGTAGCTTCTTAATACAGTTTGGTGTTCAATATGGACTAGGTCCATACATACACAAGATAGTTCAACTTGCAAGGACTTCAAGCAACCCCTTCATAGCCGGGCCATACGGGGGCACAGCCTCTAACATTTCCGAAACCGAAATAGTGCCGAAACTAGAAGAGGCAAGGCACCAAGCGAGTCGCATGCAGCACTCGAGAAGGTAAAGACCAAACCACCATCCAAGTCTTTGTTCCGAGGAGAAAGAGGATCCCTCTCGATGTTCTCAATAGGCCCGGTCTCCCGAGAGGCTTGAGCCTTCCCATCACCTGAGGGAATCTCAGCTTGCTTCTGCTCTTCTTCCTCTCCTTCGCCTAATCCTTCTATTTCAGCTTCAGATCCGAAGAGTTTGTCGAGCTCGCTATCATCATCAGAAAGCACCACAGATAGCTTTGACTTAGAAGCGGTAGTTTGTTGACCCGACGTCTTCGTCCCCGATAATTGAAGTTAAGGCACGTTCTTCGTGGAACCTCCGGCAGGGGCACTCTTGCTACCTTTACTTCATTTACCTCACTTGCCACCCTTTTCAGCTTTATCACCTATAATGGTAGACGAGACATCAAAATGCTTCTTGGCCAACCTTTTCGGTATGAATCGAGATAATGGGAGCCGATTGTCCGAGTCCTCACCACCTTTCTCAGAAGAACCTTCTACACCAGTCTTCAACTTCTTCAAATACAACATCGTCAGATCCATTAAAGGAAACAAATAGGGGCAAGTACATGTATTGAAGTTATATTTATTACCTTCGCTGGCTCTTCCTCAGTCTTACCGCTAGATTCTCTCTTCCGAGTACTTTGAGTTCGGGGCTGCAAAACAATAAGGTCTTCAGAAAGCATTCTACCTGAAGCGAACAAAAGAACTGAATTTAATAAAATATCCAAAATGAGCAAAGTAGTAGAGATCAAATAAAATTATACCTGATCAACATCGGCAACCCAGAACTGGTAGGGTTCGGCAGGAAAAAAATGAGGAGTGAACTTTTCACTCAAGATATGACCTCGGACAGCCAAGGGAACTCATTCCAAGTAGAGTCACCGATGTAATGAGCATCATTGTTAAAGTTGGTACCTCCCTCGGGATCTTCATCTAACATCAACTTCTCAAGCCCGGCAGCTGGAAATTTAAGGCGATGAGGAATGGCAGCAAAATTAGCAAGATCACCAAGAGAAGAAGTACCACTTCGATAATTGCCGAAAAAATTGGCGGAAGTATATTTGCTCGCTTGGGAAGGATCATACATAGACCACTCAGTATTTGAACACTCACCCCTTCCTCGCCTCTCCCACTCAACCATAAGGAGAAAAGTGCTATCATTCTACTGACCCAAGGACCGATGAGGATGAATCTAAGACAGAACCTCATAAACAAACGGTCGGTTCGGGTCGTAGAGAGGAATACGAAGCCCGAGCTCGAGTTGACCCTTGGTAATGATCGTTGCTTCGGGAGAATGGTCAAACTCTTCAAACTTCTCCTTTTTCAAAAGACCCTAATGTCCTAATTGCAATTGAATATCATAATCATGGAGATCATACTCTTCTTTCAATTGATTGATGAATTGAGCGTCAGTAAGATTCGAGTACTTGTAAGATTTCTTCTTAGCCCTACATGCAGATACATAAGGATTATTAAATAGAATCATATCGAGTGCGTGATGATCATAGAGGGATGGATCATCGACAAAAAATAATGAACCAACAAGGAAATAATCTTCATCAGAGAATACATTACTTATGAACATTTTCACAGTCATCGATTAAGTTGATGAAGCCATTGACATTCTGAAGGTTAGAAGATGAGTTTGATGATGGAAGTTCTGATAATGATAATAACAACAATAGTGAGGATGATCGCAGCAAAAACAGAAGTAAGGGAAGGAAAAGAGAATGACACAAAGATACCAAAAGGTGAACGATAATGTTTACAACAATTGAAGTGAGAGGTTGCAGAGCGGCAGGGAATGTTTTAAGTTCTCTAACTGACGGAATGAAGAAGTGAAGGAATGAAGCAATCAAGGCGGCATAAATATTGAGAGAAGTTGTAACCGGATGAAGAGGTAGATGGTCATAAAGGCGAATTAGTGGGCAACTTGGCGGCGGATAAGGCGAAGCAAGAGCGGTGACAAAAACCGAAGCTGTTTCTTCCCATCGTGTTGATCAAACGAGTAAAAAGAAAGTGACATAAATGTAGTAGCACTTAGTTGACAAGTATAGGTGGCACAATCCTAAGAAGTGGCATACCAAAAGAATGAACAAGAAGAAGCATGGGATCATCCTTTTATATCGACATGGTAAAAGAGATATCTACCACACTAATATGAAAAGCGAACACATGTAAAGCGAATGTTATATTTGACGGTGGATTTTGAATCGGGGGACAAAGCATTAAATGCGATGGATAGAGCACGCGTGGGAAGCAGAGGGGTCGAATCATGGTGGACCCATGTGCATAGGATAGTAGGTTCGGATCGGGTGGAGTATTGGCATCGGATCAAGG
The DNA here is from genome assembly GCA_023531105.1 of Papaver atlanticum. Taxonomy (NCBI): domain Eukaryota; kingdom Viridiplantae; phylum Streptophyta; class Magnoliopsida; order Ranunculales; family Papaveraceae; genus Papaver; species Papaver atlanticum. The sequence goes on from JAJJMB010000025.1 coordinate 1,961,090, forward strand.
GACATCGGAATCACCATCATCGAATACAAGAATGATTGTACCAAGCAAGGGTATATCGGAAGGCATCCACTTCTGGTGGTTATAAGGTCGGGTGTTCAACATCGGAAGAAGATATCGATACTCGTCTGTTAGGACCATCAGATTTGATAAAGTAAGACTAACACTGTAATCTTGTTGTATGTGCATCTTGGCCTATAAATACACACTCTTATATTGAGAGGAGGGCAAGTGATTGTAAGTGATGGAGTAAGGAAAGAGACTAAGTATTATGGAGAGCCATCATGTTTGTAACTTGAAAGAAACAATAAGATCATCCCCTGTGGACGTAGGTAATTATACTGTACCAAATATATTTTGTGTGTCTCTTTACTTGTTTATCTTGTAATCTCTTCATCTTGAATGTTAGATGTAGGATGTATTACTTCTTATAACTACAAAGGGAATTAGAAAAATTCTGGACACTTACTGCACATGGGCAGGTCAAGTCATTAGTGATGCTAAATCAAGCATGGTGTTCTCTCCCATACTACATGAGCGGATATCTAGACATCTAGCCAGAGGATTAAGAATGAGGTTAAGTGTCTCTCCAGAGATGTATTTGGGTGCAAGATTCAATGGGGCTGAACTAGAATATATGATTTCACCTATTTACTTCTTAAGATGACAAATAAGTTGCATGGGTGGAAAAATAAATCTCTTAATTTTGCAGGAAGAGATGTTCTAGCGAAAGCAGTTCTTGATCCTTCTCTTAATCATATAATGTCGACATTACGAGTCTCTAGAAGGGTTATTAAGAGCGTAGATAAACTCAGAAGATATTTTCTCTAGAAATCTCATGAAGGGACTCGAAAGTTTCATGCCATTAAGTTGGAGAATATTTGTAAACCACCTTGGATGGAAGATTGGGGATTAGAATCTTGAACTACACATAACTTGACCTTTCTCACTAAAACTCCCGGAAGAGTTTTTATGCATCGGGACAGTTTAATATCTCAACTTTTTCTTGCCAAGTATGTTGGTTCTCAATCTATATGAACTTGTCCTCCACCTAAAAAGTATTCTTGGTGCTGGAAAAGCATACTTAGAGGCAGAGATATTCTCAAGACCAACTTAAAATGGGCGGTCGGTGATGGGTAGGACATCAATGTTTGGGAGGACAACTGGTTTGATACAGACCCTTTGAGTTCTCTTATGGATTCCCTTCCTATCAATTTAAAGTTTCTTAGGGTTAATGATTTAATTGATCCTACTAGTCAGTGAAGCCTCTCTTAGATTGAGGATTCGCTTCCATCACATATTAAAGACCGAATTCTGGCTATTCCTGTTGCCTATTTCTCCCACACAAAGGATCGGCTCGTATGGAACAAAGATTATTCGGGTACTGTAACAGTAAAAACTTTTGAATATTTATGCGAGAAGAATTTTGGTCATTTTCCACTTCATCTCAATGGAGCAGATTATGGAAACTTGATGTCCATCCCACATCAAACACTTTCTTTGGATTTTAAGTCACAGAAGAACTTTAGTCAGAGAAAATCTTTGTTCTCGATGATTGAACGTTTCTGATTTATGCCCCTTGTGCCAGCTTTACCCAGAGACACTTAACCATCTATTTCAAGATTGCTTTTTCACTAAGAGTATTTGGAACTGGATTTCCCAGAATTGGGGTCAATCCTCTGATTTGCATACAATTAACATTGAGTGGGTTGTCAATCGATCTAGCATGCACCCTCCTTCGTTAATTCATCTTAAATATTCTGCATTATTCCTTATATTCTCTGGGGTATTTGTTAAA